>BGPR01000024.1:1656480-1710410 GCA_013235015.1 Araneus ventricosus
TAGCAGAGGTGGCTCGTATATATGCTCTGCGGATCTACAACACCAGTTCAGTGTTTAAATTTAATTACTAATTTCTTTAATTTTGCAGGCAATATTTTAATTCATCCGCAGTCGAGTACAATTTTCCAGTTAGTAAGTGTTCTTAGAGAGTGTGCGTTTTTTTACCAGATGTTTCTTCTCTTTTCAGTTTCTTTCTTTCTTTTTTTCTCTTATTCATTCTCCATGTTCTGAAATGCATACCAACGAAATATGGTGTTCTTATTTATGGTCAATTGTTTTTCTCTTTTCTGCTCTATATTTCATTGTTATCACTCTTATATTAGGTAATTCCAATCAAAATATTCCAAACCATACAATAATCTGCAATATTTAGGTAAATATTAAATTCTATTTTAGCATAAGTAAAATATTCTATCGCAATAGCTAGAAACCACTATATGATACAAAAAAAAGTGATACATTTTTTTAAAAATTGCCCATAGACACGTAAATTTAGATAAACTGTTCAAAAAAGCTTTTCGCTGGACGTAGGAAGTCAAAGGTAGTCGGACTTAAATAATTTAAAAATCAATTAAAGACTTGTCAATAGACTTAACAATAAACATTTAAGATCATTCAATTCTCATTCCCGTGTTTATTTTTCGTCATGGTAACAAAGAGGACATTGTTATTCCCACTGCCCTACATGCAATAATTCAAATATAGCCAAAACTGTTACAAAAGCAGGATTTAAAAGTAATGCTGAAAAATTGAACGGAAGAGGAAACAGTAAGTCCATGAAAGGGGGCAGTCTAAACTCATCCTCGTAAAAGGACGGAACTGTGCGTGTCGCGTGCTTCTGCTACTCTTTCCTTTCTATAGGCATTTAAACAGAGCATTTACACAAAATGAGTTCGGCAAAACATTTGGTGCTGGACAGCACTTACACGAGTAGCTTTTTTTCCTCTGCTTTATTTTTCAACAACAAAGCTGTTAGTTCCATTTAAGCTTTAAAAGCTAATTTTTGTCGAAGTCGTTAATGGATTTTTTTCCCACCTAAATAAATGTGTTTCTGTGTAGCAGTGAATTGATTGTAAGCATTAAGTGTGTGTTTCACAAGTGGCTTAGACGTGCAATCCTCATCACCTGGATTTTCGGAAATACTACAAGTGAATTTTTGGAGAAGTTCAAGAACACAGACAAGAAAATAGAGAAATATATCATTAATTGCCTGGAAAATTTTAGATTGATTTTTAAAAAATCAGTAAAAAATAATGAATAATTTTTTTTTACATCTTTGAAAAGAATGAATAGCTTCTTCGCATGTTATATTTCAAGTGCAATTTCTCTTCTCTGACTTCTGACTGAGCTTTCAACAACAAAAACCAAAGCACAGACGTTAAAAAAAATTCACTATCAGTGGATTGGGAAACTTCTCAATGTTTATTGGTATTGTTTGCTAACGAAACTTAGATTGATTGGTATAATGTGGAATAGAAGAGTCCTATTTACAGTCCATCTGTGTTACTTCACAGCATTATTCACTGAAGTTTTTCAAGTAGAATTAAGCCAGAGTTCTACATTAAAACGCTACCGAAGAAATCTCGAATTGGAAGAAGTTCCGGAGGCATGCGATTTCGGATCTGTAGTACGACTGACAACTTGCTACTGGAGCATTCCACAGAACGACAGCAAAGGTAAGATTCACTGGAAATCAGGCATGGGAGCAGCTGCCTACTGGATCGGTGGGCCTAGAGCTGATCATACTGAAGGAGACAAGAACAGCGGCTATATCTTCTATGAAACTTCAGAACTTTCCAGTTTCGTGGAACTGCCCAAGTCCGAGTTCATGTCCAATCAGTTGTTGGGACCGGTGTACAATCACACGGGTCCATCCGGATTATGTCTTTCATTTTTCTATAATATCGCTGGACTAAGTGCCAAATCTCTAAGGGTGAAACTGAGGAACGCAATGAGCCAAGACACTGTTCTTTGGGAGAGCAAAGATAATTCTGACGGCATTTGGCACCAGGGTGAAGTTGCGTTCAGTTATGGAGAGAAATATCGCATCTTGTTTGAAGCAATACCTTCCAACCAGTCATACAAAAAGCTCACGTACAGGTAAAAGCTGCTTTTTATTTGCGATTAAAAATTTCTACTCATAGATACGCTTTGTTTAAAAATCTTCTTCTTTTGTGTGCAATGTATTAGACACAAAAAATTTTGCATGAGAAATTTTAATCATCATACAATATGTGAATATACATACTTCAATTCTTTTGAAAGCTTATTTTCAGTGGCGTTTTGATAAGCTGACTTAATATTTAATTTTATTGATGTTATGAATTTCGTATAATTCAGTTAGAAGAATGAATTTCAACAATTGCTGAATTTTTTATTTTGCGCATACAATTGATTAAAAAAACTCAGAGTAATTGTTTGTTATTTTATCATAATGCGCCACCATGCTATTTTTTGGTTAGATCCCAAGTAGTTTCTACAAAAATGCAAAAGCAATAAATACAGAAATACAGGTTGAGGTTAGCGGTGTATCTGAGTGTTTAACAAACGGACGCATAGGGGAAAACAGAGAGCAGCTTCTATTTTTTTTTAAATGGTTTCATTTGGCATCTTAAAGCACAGTATATTAAAACAAAGTTGAAATAGAAATATTAGTTTACCAAAGAGGGTAACGCGATTATATTTGAAAATCTCCATTCTCCAATCCATTCTGATGTATTCAGATATACATCTCGAAGAGAATTTTGATATTGAGAAAAATGATAGTTCTTCATTAATAATAATTTTAGTGATATGAATGCAAATGATATATTATAGATACATATTTTTGTTTGATGGGTTTAAGTCAATCATGGATTTCACTTTTAGATGTATTTTTAAAATTGTCAGATGGATGCGCAAAACATGTATTTGACTTCGTTTCTAAATTAGATTTCCTCCAAGTTCATTTTGGCAGGAATTTGTCTCTGCTAATTTCAGTTTTCAACTGAACATAGTAATTTAATTACTAACCAACTATCATTTTATGAATTTCTTATTCACTATTGGAAACTAAACATAAGCGAAAACTAAACCTAATTTGCGGTTCAAAATCGAACCAAATATAATCTGTTTCATCTCAGACTACTTATAATGCAATATTAAATTTTAGAAAAAAGGATTTTTCAATTGTTTTATACACTAGTTTGCAAATGCAGCTCTATATCAAGATTCCTCGTTGCATGACTGCGTCCTTATTTCTTTTCTTAAAGCTGTTTCGGAAAATGTAGTGTGATAATAAATGTTGAGAACAGTCATTCATGATCCTTCAAAAGTCAAATGACTGTTGTTTCCAGAAACATTTATTTAAAGATGATAATAATTTATATTACATTTCATTTTCAGTACATTTTCCTAAACAGGTTTAATAATCTCTTTTTGAAAATTTCATTTATCACCTCAATGATCTTGTGTTATAAAGTTGGATGAGTTTCATTCCGAAAACACATTACGTTACATTTTCTAACAGAAGAATGTTTGCGTGAGAGGATGGTATTTGTACCCAGATAAAGTTTCTGTGCTTTTATGCGCAGGATGGTATAAAACTGAATTTATTACGCAAGTGTATTTTTAACTCATTGATTCTTTTTCGTTCTTGATTTTATTTATAAATAATATAATACTTTCTTTTCTTGATTTTATTTATAAATAATATAATACTTTCTTTTCTTGATTTTATTTATAAATAATATAATAGTTTTAATAATAATAATAGTAATATAACGATAAAAAGGAAATAAAGGGGAGGGGGTGTCAAGTCAAAACACATTCTTGCATATTCTTCAGATTTTGTACGCTTTTGTAGTTCATTCATAAAAGCTAAAATGCGTGAAAATTTGTGCAGTTTCATAACTGAAAATATGTGCTCAGAGGATCCTACATTTATAAATATGTGGAGCAAAATTATGCTGTCAATATACAGGGGCGTAGCGACCGGGGGCAAAGGGGGTATGGATGCCCCAGGCTCCAGTCTCAGAGGGCACCATGGAGACAAAACACTAGCACGATTTTGCCATTTTTTGAGCCAAATATGATGAGAGGGTCGAAAAAAATAATACCATGCCCTGGGCGCCATCTATCTTGATTACGATTGGGGGCGGAAAATATCTTATCATGCTCCGGGCACCACTGACTCTCGCTACGCCACTAACATCAGATGCAGCAACTAAAAACAATAAATCATCAATACTTCTGACAGAATTCTCATTCAAACTGAGTCTAATGGAGTTTAAATATGTCTATACTACTTTTAAGTCCAAACAAATTTTTTTTCCAAACAAATGATCAATGTCCGTATATTTTCAGTTGCTTCTTCTTCAGCTAAATAACTTTTTAAATTGTGATTGTGAAATAACAATTGTTTAAATTGATTTTCTTTATTATGTTCAGTACAAAATTATTGATCTTACTTTGTATCATGTTTTTATTGCTTCAGTTTTGTTGCATTTTATAAATTTTCATGTAGGAATGGAATTTAGGGAGCGTTTCCCCCCTTTTTTCTTTTTTACTTGCTTCTAAAAACTGCAAAAATTTAGGTGAGGATGATTTTTATGCAGAAATTGCATTTTTGATATTATTTTTTACTTTTTGATCTATAAACGATTATAAAAGAACACAAACTTTAATTCGAATATTATGCAGTTTCATAGCATGCATCGAATGCAGGAATAGTTTGTTTATTCGCGGTAATTGATTCTATTTTCTTTATTCATTTACCATTATTTCATTTCAGAGGCTATGTTGCTTTAGACGACGTGAAATTCGATCGCATTCCAAACAGCGACGTGTGCATAGGCCATTGCACATTTGAAGGTGGTTTCTGCGATTGGAAAAACATGGATGAAGACGATTTTGATTGGGAACTTGGAAGAGGAAGTAGTAGTTTTCTCACTGGCCCACCAAGGGACCATGCCAGTTATGGGAAAAATGAGCAGACAGGCGGTAAGTACTGATCATTTCAAAATGCCAAGACTAGCACTTTTTGACGATTTGACTCCGGAAAGGGGTGACAGGTAACGAATAAGATGAGCGCATTTACGGAGTTTTTTTGTTAGGTCACGCTAATTTTGAAAAAGGGGTTTTTGGGGATTTTCAGCTACAAAGGCTGTTATCCCCTATTCATTCCAAAGTTCTTTTCAATCCGTAAATAAAAAAGAAACGAAATATCGCCATCAAAAGATGGGATAAAATTATTGCCGATCTGATTAAGGTCACGCTAAGTAAAATTAAATATATCCCCCTCCATTCCTCACTTCATCCCTATTTTGGTGAAATCAACTCCGCCTGGTGCATGCGCAAAAGCACGGAGGGTTTTGGAATCCGAGAATCATCTATACATGATAAAATGCTTCGCCAAGCACTATATTAAATAAAAGAATGTTCCAATCATAAGTGTGTGATTCAAAAAAGTGTGTTCCAATCAATTTTTTCCCCTTATGAACATCGCATTTGAAACAACTATCCGTCTCAGTCTTACTCTAAACCATTCTTAATAGACTTTCAGTTTTAACCAGATATTGGCACGCTTTGAACTTTGAATCGAAATTTTATATTTAATATTTTGGACATAAAGTAATGTAATCTAGGGTCAGTGACAACTAATGCTGATTTTTCGTAGAAGCCCACGATGGCCAATAATCACAATTGAGTGACGTAATACGTGTTTCTACACGTCTCGTGGCTTTAAAAGGTGATGTATAAAGTCAAATAATTTTCCTTTAAAATATATATACTTTAATTTAACTAAATATCAATAACTGGCATTGGACACTAGATACCGTTCAGATATCACAAAGGAGCTATCCCCGTCCTGCCTAGGCATGCGGAGTCGTTGAATAATCGGCGTCACGACAGCAGTCGGGAACTAAGGTCTGAGTCGTAGTAATCATCACCTGCCACGGCCCAACCCACCCGACGGAGGTATGCCCCGTCATCGGAATGGAGGTAACTCAATTCTACACCATTCCTAAACTCCCAAGAGAAGAGATAACCAGCTTACTTATCTGGAGGCTTCTCATTCATGAACTCATGGTGCCTTCCCCCTTGTGTAATCCTGTTCAGATCTGTCAATTACTTTTAAATGCATCGGGATCATATTTAGGACTATTTATCTGCACGCAATGATGCACCCGTCGCTTTCGCCGTGTTATCAAATTAGTCGTCACTTTTCTTTAGCTTCTGTCTTCGTTTGTAACACTGATCCCTCTGCGACATCTAAGTAACATGGTTTTTTAAACTGAAATTGTTAAGTTTTCTTTATTTCCTTTATCATGAATGTATGAAATTCTTTCTTCAGATGTGTTATTTCCTGCCAAAATTCATTTACTTTCTGTTAAATTATACCAGAAGATTTGTTCTTTCAATACTCCTTCTACGAAGATAAATATAGCACATTCTGAACAAATTCGATATCGCATTAACGAATATCACCATGAGAAAGCTAAATAGATTATTATTTCTTTACAAAATGTTATGCATAATTTTTTGCACATTTGAGGTACAAATATGCATAAATATCTTGATATTGTTGTATTATATTCAGTTATGCATAATTAAGTATATTAAATTTGTTTATTATAAATAAATTTTTCATAAGATTAAAATAAAAAATGACGGGAGGCTGTCTTTCTCAAACATTTTGTCCTTTCAGGATCGCGTCACTAACTCATGCGTATTTTTGCCCAACTTTGCGACTCGGTAGTCTCTGAACTACAATTCCGACTTTCAGTTTTTTTGTAACTTATGTTGTTACCCTTTATCTCTAAAATAAGACATTAGTTATGTTTTTAACATATGTAGTTACTGCGACATAGAGGATCTCCCATACAACTTTTTTTGAGGCATTTTGGCGTGTGAATCAAATTCCTTCCTGAGACCCCAATGGGAGGAACGTAGTCCTACGGTAAAAACAAATTGCTTATACGTACGAAATAATTTAAATGTTTGATTTAATCATAATTCTTTTATAGTAATTTCTTATATGCCAGAACTCCCGGTCGTTGTGAATTTTTCTAATGAATTCACCTTCAAATTATGGTATCTACAGTCAATGACAGTTCAGTCTCACAGCACTGGGAAAACAATGTCATGTGTTATTATTAACAACTAAATAGCATTTAATATGATTCTAATATATTTTAAAGAAATTAATATATTTCACGGATTTATACGAGGTTTGCTTTCTAAGTAAGGTCCGTTTTGAAGTAAGAATAAAACAAGTTTAAAAAAACTTTCATTTTCTGATGCTACGGACAATTATTCATATTCTATGTAATTTCCTTGTCGATTCAAATATTTATCGTAACGAACAACAACTTCCTCATAGTATGCAGCCGTCTGTGATAATAGCCAATTATTCGCAGTCGTTTTCCCTTCTTCATCAGTGTCTAAACGGCTGCCAAATAGGAAGGTCTTCAGATGGCAGGAGACGTGTCACACATGCCTCATCTCCTGTGACGATACGACCGACTTAAAATTCACCAACTTCCTCATTGTAAAAGCACAAAAATGTTACAGCAATTCCCCAAACTTTTTTCTCTGTTTTCTTCACTGAGAAGGTCAGGAACCCATCGTAAGCACAGTTTCTCTTATTTAAGTCCCCAGATACGATTTTAAACAAAACTGATCTTGAAACTTGTGAATCTTTCGATAAGAGCTTCGAAATTGTGAATCTCCGGTTAGCATGAATTTGGTTGTCAATCGCCTGCACCAAATCCTCAGTGATTACAGATGGTCGATCAGAAGGCTATTTGACGTGGACGTATTTCCCTATCTTCCTCGAACAATCACATTCATTTTCTCATTTTACAGTCAATCACTGCATTGTCAGCGTACACTTCACATATCTGGCGATGAATATCCGCAGCTTTCATATTTCTTGCTAGTAAGAATTGGATGAATCACCGTATTTCACAGTCGGAGGGACGTTCAATTTTCTTAATCATTCTAACCTCACACTTCGAATTATATAGATCAAAGGTTCCCAACCAGTGGTACGCGTACCCCTGGGGATACGCGAAGGACCAGTTGGGGGGTACGCGAACTCAAAGTCGGTAATGGCGGACACAAGAAAACATAAGGGATTAAAAAAAGTTACAGAATTTTGTTTCCCCAAGTTTGTGTGAAAAGTAAAAGTGAAAGTTGTGCAAGTCTTAAAGCCTATGCTCAAACCATGAAAAAAGAAAGCAAAAGGAAACCTGGTGAATGATTCATATTTGGTCTTCACCAACCCCGATTATGCATGAATCATCAATGTCTTCACAAAAGCTGTAACTTCACTAGGCGTCACTCTTGTAAACTTTTTATTTTTTTTGTTCTTCTAGTTTATTTTTATCGAGAACAATCCGAGATTCTATCAAACCTTCTTGTTTTGACGTTTTTATATAAAGCGCGATTAAACACAGGCATCATTGATTGCTCGATTGGAATACATGGTGAATAATGAATGTTCATATAAATCAAGCTTCCTTTTTTTATGACTGCTCAATTTAAAGTGCTTTTTTTGGCGTTTAAATAATACTATTGTAAAAATGGAGTAGAATAGTCTTTAAAAGTTTTTTTTAAGTAGTTTGTCTCTTAAGCTTACTAAGCCTTTAAAATTATTGACAAAAATTTCCATAGACGGATAGTTGGAGGGGGAATATGACAGTAGGGAGTACTCGAAGTTAAAAAGACTAATCAAGGGGTACGGGAGGGAAAAAAGGTTGGGAACCCCTGATATAGACTGTAGCCGTGGACGCAAATAGTGTCGGATTCTGCGCAAAGAATACCGGAAGCCTACTAGCACATTCATTCTCACGCATGTGCAAAATTTGAAACGCTATTGACAAACGGACTGTGAGGTCTCCCCTTGCTCTGAAGTTCCCACAGGAAAGGACCACCTACGAACCCTTTAGGGCTGGAAGAGAAAGAGCCGCGATGTTATCTAGAGTCATAAAATACAAACGAGCTTGCGCAACCGCCGGGCAAAAGATCGCACGAGGGGATGACCTCCTAGGAGACCATCAAAGGAACCCTTTAGGTTCCGACCTTCTGCCAATGATGAGATGAGAAAGAGAGCGAGGCTTGCGGTCAGCAACCCAACAAATCCCTGAGACTTAACCTTTCGGCCACGCCTCATAGAGGCTGGACGGAGGAGTTTAAAGTTTGGAGTTTTGGAGAGAAAGGAGATTGAATTCGGATTCGAGACTCGATTTCCGAGATCGAATGATTTGAGAAGTCAGAATCTCTGCTTTCAAGATTTCTGCACTTGTTACGGGCGTTCTTAGACCCTGTGGGATTGAAGCCAACCTTTGGCTAGATAGCACCTTTGGAGAGCTGCAAACGCATCAGAGCATTCCTTTAGAGAATTGCTAGAAAGGTAGTGAGCGTTGAATTCCTCACTGACAATTACCGACTTGGTAACTCGCATAACCCTTTGGTGGTTACTTAGATTAATTGAGTGTTCGATTACCTCAATTTCCTCTTCTGGCCTTCGGACTTACGGAATTCGCCCTGAGTTAAAAACTATTTACTGAACTTTATCAGTTGCCTGAATCGATTGCTTATCGATTGTTTACGAGAACTCACCACTGATAACTGCGATTAAGTCCAGTTATGAACATTTTTTGACTCTCGCGATCTCATCCGGAGTTATGCAAATCATTTGAATGTATTCCTTATGTGTAAATTTCTTGTATAAATGACATTAATCAAGAAACATAATTAAATATTAATGTGCTGCATTGCTTTGTCTTGTTGATCTCTGATGGGACCCGATATCACTGGGCTAAGACCTTAAAGGACCTTACTTAACCTTCTAGTAGATGCGCGTATGTAGGAGATACTTATATCGTGCTTCGTATTGCATATTTATATCGTGTTCTTTCACAAAAATCAATTAACTAACTTACGTAATCTTATTTATAAGCTCCATACTAAACACAGATTACATAAATAAAAATTGCATTTAAATTTATAAAAATGTTATATGATCCACGATATAAATATCTCCTACATACGCGCGACTGCTGGAAGGTTAAAAAATAGCAATCGTATTGATATAATTAATGCATTTTGTTGATTTATTAATTTGTTCAAGGGAATTTTGATTTTTTTCTTGGTTCCATTCTATATTATTCATTCTTATATATTTATTAATTCAAAAATTAAAATTTCTTTTCTGGTGATGACATTCTTTACTTATTGCAAAAAGGATGAACTATTTCATAATTGATATTCATAAAATAAACCCTCTTCCAGGCTTTGCGTACATAAATACAGCATACCCGCGACGCCCTGGTGACACGGCAATGTTGCGCAGTCCCAGCTTTCCGACGACGGGTGACAACAGTCCCGTGTGTATGAGATTCGCCACGTATATGTTTGGCAACGGAGTGGGCATCCTCAGGTTGGTCCTGAAGAACGAAGACGAGAGCGACAAGACAGTGTGGGAGATGTCTGGACCCGCAGGTAACAGATGGCACAAGGCGCAGGTGACGCTGTCTTCTCTCAGCCCTTTCCAGCTGTTACTAATTGCTATCGTAGGTAAGTACGTTAGAAGATTGAGCTGTTTAAACAAATTCTACTTGTATTTAAATCAGAAAAAGTGAAAAACAAAAGTTACGATGTGATGTCTTGGTTCGTTTTACGATGAAAGATCGAAGTTTATGACAAACAACCAATCTGCATATCTGGATTATCGTACGCAAAGTATTGGCTGCAGTAAAAATCCTGATTACAATGCTTATAATCTTGCATATATAATCTTGCGTCGTAAATGCAGAATAAGATAAGTCCTACCGATTTTACTAAATTGGAAATCAGCTCAATTTTGATGGTAGCACAGATCCAGAAGCAAACATTAGGTCTATTGTTAGGAACTAAGTCCGCTCTAACTTCCTCCTACTTGTAAGGGCAGTGGCGGTGACTGAGGGGTAAAAGTGAGGGAAGACACAACGGAGGAGTAAAAATTTAGAGACACCTACCCCCGCCAGTATAGGGGGGGGTGTAGACAAGGAATTTTAAAATTTAGTTTCAAAATTAGCTAGCTTTCTTGAACATTATCGATATTTTGCAATTCCTAGTTTTAAGTAGATAAAATGGAATAAAAAATTTAATTTTTCCCGAAAAAAGTGGGGGGAACGACTGCCCCCTCGCCCCAACCCAGTCTCCGCCACTATGTACGGTATGCTCGCATACTTGCTCGGCCAATGCTTCTCCTATCTTTCCATGAGGACCTCCGTGCTCCTCTTCTGCTCCCAAACTCGTCATTCGCGATCATTCCACGTAACGTAAATCTGAGCATGTCAAAACCGATCACCAGTGTAGAAACCGCTCAGGATTGACGTGACGTGAAGCGGAAAGTTGGTATTCAATCCATCCCAAATGGAGTGATGGTCCGTGAATGTGGAAATGGACGTAAGCGGAGAGGCCTGGCGTCAGTTGTTCACCGAGGAAATAGGAGAAAGCGAGGGAAGGGGTAGAGGATCAATGTGACTGGTAGTGGACTGATTTGCGTGGCTTGGAATGCTCGAGAATGACCGGCTTAAAAATGAAATGGCGTGGAGTGATCGTGAATGACCGGCCTTACTTAACCTTTTGAGGACGGTCGCACAGAAAACTTGCAGTTCGATCTGGCCGACGTTTCCCAACGCGCTTGGCTGCTCGGGGCCGGCGTACTTTCTTTAGTTAGGCCTAATTGCGATAAAGCTGGTATCACGCCGACGTGACTGTTGGTAGATAAAAGCCACAAGAGCCAGCACGTATTTGTGACAGTCAGTAGAGAATGTGCCAAGCAGCTGGCACGCCCCCGTTACTGTCTCTCTCTCTCTAGTCCTCAAAAGGTTAATCTCTGTCTCAACCGAGTTGACAGAAATACTTGTTTTCCCTGCGAATGATACTCGGGATTCTGCTGAGTCGGTCTCTTCTCCATATGTTGCTTAAAAGATAGAGTCTGCCTAAATTGCTTAAAGAATGCTCTATATTTTGTTTAAAATAAAGCTCTAAAACAGAGATTCCCAACCTGAGGTACGCTTACCCCTGGGGGAACGCGAAGGACTAGTTGGGGGTAAGCGAAATCAAAGGTGGCAATGGCCGAAACAGGAAACATAAGGAATTCAAAAAGTTACAGAATTTTGTTTCCCCAAGTTATTACTTGTTTTACCACTTGAATACTTTAATAACTATACCACTTGAAAAGTTGATTTTAATCGAGCCTTATAATTTAATGCGAAATTATTACAATGCTGATTTCGTTTGTTTTGGCGTTGAACTACACTGAAGGGCCAAAAAAAAAACTGGTACACCTGCCTAATATCGTGTAGGGCCACCGCGAGCACACAAAAGTGCCTCAACACGACGTGTCATGGACTCGTCTAATGTCTGAAGTAATGTTGGAGGTAATTGACACAATGAATCCTGCAGGGCAGTCAATAAATCCATAGGAGTGTGAGGTGGTGGAGATCTCTTCTCAACAGCATGTAGCGAGGCATCCCAGATACCTTGAATAATGTTCGAGTCTGGGACTTAGGTGGCCAATGGAAGTGTCTAAAGTCAGAAGAGTGTTACTGGAGCCACTTGGTAGCAACTCCCGATGCGTGGGGTGTCGCATTGTCCTGTTGGAATTGTCCCAATCCGTCGGAATGCACAATAGACATGAATGAGTGTAGGTTATCGGAAAGGATGCTTAAGTACCTGTCAGAGTCGTCTCTAGATGTACAGGGGCCCCATATCACGCCAACTACACACGTCCCATACCATCACAGAGGCTCCACCAGATTGAACAGTCCCCTGTTGACAAACAGGGTCTATGGATTAATGATGTTGTCTCCATACTCGTAAACGTGCATCCGTCTGATACAATTGGAAATGAGACTCATCAGACCAGGTAACGTGTTTCCAGTCATCAACAGTCCAATGGTAGTGTTGTCGGGCCCAGGAGAGGAGTAAAGCTTTGTGCAGTGCAGTCAACAACGGTACACGAGTGGGCCTTCGGCTCTGAGAGCCCATATTAATGACGGTCCGTTGAACAGTTCGCACGCTGACACTTGTAGACGTCCCATCATTTAAATCTCCGACAATTTGAGGAAGTATTGCACGTCTATCTCGTTTAAGAATTCGCGTCTGACGTCAATGATCCAGTTCTTCGAAGGTCTTTTTCCGGCCGCACCGATGTCGGAAATTTGATGTGTTATCGGATACCCGATATTCACGGTACACTCGTGAAATGGTCGTACTCGAAAATCCAAATTTCATCGTTACTTTGGAGATGCTATGTCCCACCTCTCGTGAGCCGATTATAACGCCACGTTCAAAGTCACTTAAATCTTGATAAACTGCCATTGCAGCAGTAGGAGCCTATCTAATACATTTGTCAGAACATCTGTTGTCTTATATAGGCGTTGCCGATAGCATCGGGTTACGATGATTGGTTCCATATCTCTTTATTTGCATACGCATGTCTCTACCAGTTTTTTGGCTCTTCAGTGTAAAACTATTGTAAAATAGCAATAAAATGTAAAATAACAAATAAGTGCAGCAAATGTTATTAGTTAGAGTCATTTGACTCTTCAGCTAACATAAGCCCTTAACATTATTGATAAAATCTTCTTTGGTGAAGGGGGAGGATATGACAGTAGGGGTACGTGAAATTATAAAGATTAACAAGGTGTACGCCAGGGAATATGGGAAGAAAATGAAGGGTGCTTTTTAAAAACTGTACTTTTCTTTGTTCAGTCAACACCACTAATGAAATGAGGGAGCTGTTGCATCGAAGCCATGAAATTAGTTCCAAAAAGAAAATCATGACGTAATTTCTTTCATATGTTAATAAGTAGCATTTTTAATCAAAATCCATTTTTATTTTGAACTAGAAAATCACCCGTCATAGTTTGACGGGTGCAAATTGCCTCTTCATTCGAGAGATTTCTCTTCAAATTTGACGTGGTTAAATAGATATATATGCGAGAGAAATGCTTAACATTGATTGAAAACAAATAAAATAAACATATGTTTTATGACAGGAGATATTTTTTATTTACATATTATTTAAATATTTCTTTATTCAAAAAAGCTCTTGGTAGAAAACATTCTGTGTGAAGTATTTTTCGTTGTTTAGCAATTTTCCTTGTACTTCAGATGTCTTTGTGTGAATTTTAACGTGATTGGGAATCCTAGACCTTGAAAGTGCAACATAGAGCTGTCCATGTGAAAAGACAGGCTCATCGAGATAAATTCCAACACGATTGAAAGTTTTCCCCTGGGATTTGTTGATAGTCATCGTGTAAGCTGGAATTAACGGGAACTGGCGGCGGTTGAAAACGAATGGTAGATTCACGTCACTTCTGGGTAATTTAATTCTTGGCAAAGAAAACAACATCGCCACGATTGCATTCAGATACAATTTGGCGTCCAAACAATATCACGCGCATGATATACCACTGATGTAATTTACTACTTTCTATTAAAAAAACGGAAATTAATTTGAAATATAGGATTAATATGATTTAAAATTTCTCTGGAACTATTGATCATAGCGAGATAAATTTTATATCAATCGATAGAAAATTTTATTTCACTATTTTAGAGCTATTAAACTTGAAATTAGAACCACAATTACTCTTTTAAATTTAAAATTACTGAAATTCAGGTTCTCTAACAATGAAATAATGCTGTTTAACGTTTCGCAGTGCTATGGCGCGAGTTTTATTGTTGGTGACGTCAGAGCGTTACCGGAGGATCTGGGCTATTATATTAGTAATGGTCTGACGCTTTAATACGTTTGTAGGACCAGAACCAAGTATAGGGAAAAAAATGCAGTGGCATTTCTGTTCTCCACAAATATATTAAAATTTTCAAAAATCTAATTCGGTGAATATAGCTTCATTACATGCACTCCAGACTGATCCTTATAGTATTGAAAATAGAGGTATTTTATTTTCTATTCTTGTCCTAATGAAAAAATAGAATCCATTAAAAAATTTCAGGTGTTATTTCTCTTATAGTTTTCGATGGAATCGAAGATTTCGAGAGTACATTGATTCCTTAATGGACATTGATTCCTTAACGAAAAAAATCTAAAACCTAGGGTATAGACTTTCAAAACTGCATCTAAAATATCAACTCATTACAGCTGAAGTGGAATCACAAATAAGAAATAAAATGACAGAATTAAAAATAAATCACAGTAATACTCAACGTTTTACAACTCCCAGTTAGTTAACCATAACTGTTAGTTAAATGTGTTATAACCATTGAATCGGCCAACCATCAAATACTCCACATATCTTCTTGCAAAAACGTGTGATTTAAAAATAAGGAGCCAAATAGCTCTAAACAAGGGTTATGCAGGTGGTGTAATGTAATGTGATTTAAAAATAGATTGAGCTATCTAGATTTCATTCGCATTTTCCTAATCTTTTTTTTAAATTCAAGCCAGTCGTAAACTATGAATAGCTCACTCAAGATTGTCTTCAGCATTTCGGTAGAAACGTTATTAGTAAACAAACAGCAGCTTTCAACAAAATAATATGAAAATACTTAAATCTTTAGACTTAAAATAATTGGCAAAACGGAACAACACGTCCTCCAGCCCCAGCCACTGGACCAACTGCACCAATTTATATGAAAGTTTATGACCCTTAGATACATCATCAAATGTCGCCTGCCCCCATCGCCCTCCATTTCTGAGACACATCACAAAAGGAAATTTTCACATTCCCTCATCCTCCACAACTGGACCTGTTTTGTCAAATTATTTGGCCATTTTGGATGTATGACTATGAACTATTAATATTATCGGCGAGCAGATGGTCACCGAAGGTGGCAAGTAATAACTGAAAACAAAACTGACATTCACATAGAAATGTAGGATTACATTTAAGTGCATTGCTGCTCAACGAAACTTATCAGGCTCCCCTCGTGTCTCAGCTGATAGACCTTTAGACTGGAAATCTGCTTGTCCGTGGTTTGAGTCTCGGCCACGTAAACCATAGGCTAGTGTTTTACTTCAAAATGTTATTTGCGTTTAAGGTAACACTAGATCTTTCTATGAACGAGTATTCTGTTTGGTTTATTTGCATTAATGTAGGACTTCCTAACCATCGACTTCCGATGGTAATATTAAGTCAATGGGGATCTCCAAAATTTCAACACTCTGTTTGAAGATGTTAATTAATGTTTAAAGTAGAGTTTTCAAATGTTAAAGCTTAAGGATACTTTGAAAATATTAAATTTCATGTTCCTATTGCTGTAGCTCTAAATGTTTACTTAAATTAAGGGCCTAATTTTGTGAAAAGGCTCCCATAATTATTCGTTATCGCTTTTTTGATGATTTCTAAGACTTGTTTGGCAGTTAACTTTCAACAATACGATTTAGATAATCACTGGAGGTTTAATTTTTAACCAAATGATTTAGCTAATTACAATCGTTCCATTTGGAGTTTATCCGTTTAAAAAGCCCCCTTTTTTTAAAACGACTTAAATAAAAATGTTTACTCAAAGAACACAGAATTCAACGCTTTGTGTCCTAAAGAAAAAAGTGATTCGAACTAGTATCCAAATGGATTTGGCGATTGCTTAAATCAGAGGGTGACCGCAAAATGGTCTGTGAATTTAAAATAAACAAACCAGAAAACTCGTCCATAAAATTCCAGCTGGATGATTCTGGAATATTCCTTAAGTGTTTAAATACTGAGTCCTACAAGTTGTGGGCAAGTTCTCTGTTCTCTTTTGCTACGAGTTGCTTCAAGCTAATAAATCTACTTTATTGTCAAACCATGTATTCTGTAATTCTTTGCATCTGCATGACAGTTTTTTTAAACTGCTTAACAATTCGTTGGATCTATTCTTATGTAAGTGAAAATTTCATTTGCTTTCCAGGCAATCAGTTCGGAAACATCGCAGTGGATGACATTTCGTTCAAACCGGGCCCATGCCCCGTTGTTCCTCAAACGGCGGCCAAAGACAACGGGGACTGCAGCTTCGAAGAGAATATGTGCAATTGGAGTAATCCTGCTCCCCAAGTAAGTGTTCATATCATATTTGTGACTTATGAATATTTTCGCACCAGAATTTTAGGTCCATTGAATAAAATTATTCGACAGATAAATAAAGAATCATGATAAACCCGCTCTTAGATGTTATTATATGAAAATACTAGGGGAAAAACTAAACGGTGATGACATCAAAAGTAAATCTCAGTAATAATATTAGTAATAATATCTTCAATATAAAAATCTATTTTTGTATCTTATAATATGTCATTTTACTGAAAAAGAAACGAAATTATATCAACTTAAGCCAACGAACATCGAATGTTTTGGAACTGGATAAGTCATGTAGAAAATAAATCGACTTATTTATTGAAACTAACAAACTTAACATATGACGTTAAATTACAGAATATTTGTCTTAAATTCATTTTTGAAATTACATTTGTCCCAGTCAGAACTAAGAATGTTTTAGAAAATTTACCGATACTATATGAGCACTAGAACGAGAATTGGTATTGATAATCGTGAAACTGAATGAAAGTTTTACTTCAAATATAGTTATAAAATGAGTTCAAATTGATAGAGATTATACTGCTTTGGAGCAGAAAGCAACCAGTGGCGTAGCGATCGGGGGTCAAGCGGAGTATAATTGCCCCGGAGGCAGTTTTAAGGGGCACCATGGAGACAGAACATTAGTGTGTTTATGTCATTTTTAAGGTAAAATATGGTGAAGAAGGGTAAAAATAACACCATACCCTGGCGTCGTTTATGCTTACTAAGCAGTTGGTGACGACTGGGGTAAAATAAATCATATTATTTCCCCAGCACCACTTACCCTCTCTACCCCACTGGCCATGTTGATAAATCATTGATGCGTTTATGTCGCTTTATAAAGTGAAATACCATTAGGTGGTGAAAAAATGATACTATGCTCCGGGAGCCGTTTACACAAGTTAAACCACTGTCGACACCGAGCCGGGGGGGGCAAAGTCGTATTATTACCGGGCACCACTCATCCTCGCTACGTCACTGAAAGCAACAATATTAGAATGAACGATACAGGGAAAAAAAGTCTTTTTTGTGACTTATATGCTTAAATACTGAGTAAGTATCATGTAGAGCGACGACTAGAAAGTTGCATTGCACGATGTCATAGTTATATGGATGTATATTTTCATTCTCGCAATTTATTCTTCCCGTTATCTTCTGTGAATCTATATGACTATAAACAGCGAGCAGTATATTAGTGAGTCATGAAGTAAGACTCCTGTAGAATTTTTCTAAGTTATCTTCCATATAATTGTTGCTTCCTAAGCACAAGCACTGCCCAAGAATTATTTTCAGAATATCAGATATTGATTTGTTTGACAGCATGGTTCGTTTTGTCCTCTGTCAAACGTGTGAGGGATATGATTTCTAGAAAGTTGGTTCATGGGCCATACGCATGACGAATGGTGGATACATATGCCTTGAGCTATATTCTGTAGATAGGCGTATATACTGATAAATTCTACGCCACTTGCGATGAAACTATTAAAAACTGTTTCACACAAAGGATTGATTTTTGGTAACTTACTCTTTTCTTAGCTTTAAAACCTCAATAATTCTTTTTTGCTCATGTGGTTGTTTATAGTGGAATTTCTATGACGAGTGGATATTCTTTTAAAAATAAAAAGCTTTCAATTCCATTGTAATTTTGAAGAATTTTTGTGCCATTTTTTTCAAATTAATTTTTTTCTCCATAGGATGAACTTGATGACGTGGATTGGGCAAGACAGTACTATTATGATCAGAGTGGAGCTCCATATGACCACACCAGAGGCGATGCAAAGGGCTATTACATGAACTTGCTCACCAACACACCCCTTCTTTTGAAAGGCGGAACCAGAGGATGGCTGGTCAGTTCCCGATTCCAACCCACGGCTAATCCAAAATGCATTTCTTTCCACTACTGGATGTACGAGAGACTCATCGATCCAGCTGGACTAAGCTTGGGAAGCCTCAGAGTTTTCGTTCGTCTTATAAAACCAGGGAAACCTTTATCACCCTTATGGCGATTGTACAACCATCAAGGACAAAGATGGTTTCCTGCAAGAGCGCCGATTGTCACAACCACAGAAAGAGCTCCGCCACAGACCCCTTACGAAATTATTTTTGAAGGGGTATGGGGTGAAGGTCGTGTTGGAAACATAGCCATTGATGACATCACATTCTTCGATGGGGACTGTACGACTGAACCTCTGGGTGCAGCAGCTGTCCTTGGGGAATGTTTTTTTGAAAGGGATATGTGTGGGTGGACCCCTCTCTCTGAGTTTGACGACTACTCATCGACAGTTGCACCCACCACAGAACCAAAGACGACAAACACAGTGGAAGAAAGTCTGTGGAAGATGGCCCGCGCAGATTATAAACCAGCTGGACTGCTGGATCATACCTTTCGGTCGCCGGTGGGGTACGTTTTCTTCGATGTTTTTCACAAGACAGCTATGCAGCGCCCGAGGTTAAGAAGCCCTCTGCTCGAAGTGAGCTTCAGTGGAGTGCGGTGCTTGGGATTTTGGTTTGTAGCTTTTGGAAGAAGTGATGCAACAGCTTTAGAGGTAAGTATTGTGTTTTAAAAGTTATTTGTTGTTCAGATTTTAAAAAAAATCGTGATGAAACTGAAAATTTTAAACTAAATTTAATTGTGATGAAGGCGGTGACACTAATTATTTATTCTTGAATACACTAGGCTTAATTTTAATATAAGTTTTCACTGAAAGTTTGGATCAAAACATCAGCAAATATACATCATTGAGTACTATGACTGAATTTAGTTTAGTTATATTAACGTCCCGTTTTGAAGCAACACGAGGGCTATTCTGGAACGGACCTTGAAATTTTGAAATGCGGTCAGATGACTGAGTAGCCATCCCGTTCTCCAAAATTCCGCTCACTCAAGAGGGAGGACGTTTGACTCTCTAAGCGTGATTTAGCGAGCAACAGTCCCACATACAAGGCGGATATTCAGTGGAATCGGGTCTCCAATCCAGATACCTACAGCCTCGAATTTGAGACCTTACCACAAGGCCACCGCGGCCCCTATGATTAAGAGTAATATTGACTGTTTAATCGAAAATTCATGATAAAGCTACAAAACTATTAAGGCAGACTAAATACCTACAACTGTAATTTCAAAAGTAAATAAAATAATCTCTTTATATATAAAACGCTAACGTGCGTGACACAGAAAAGAGGTTAATTTCTCTTTTGGCGATGGCAACGATCGGTTTGTTTAGAAAATAAAACCGGTAGTCTCCTCCATGTTAGGCTTAACTTCACAGTCATAGCCTGTTACTATATTCGTTCTGGTGTAAAAAAAAAAAACTTTTATAGAATATTGTGAACTCACCGTCTTAAACTCAATTTTTGAGACAAAAAATTGTTTTACACCAAAACAAATATAGTGGTAGTCTATTCTCATGAAGTTATGCCTAACATGACGGAGGCTAACGGTTTCGTTCTGTAAACAAACCGATCGTTGCGATTCGACAATAAGTAATAAGGAAGATTTCTGTGCCACGTTACGTTAGCGTTTTATATATATAGATTTCTTACAATATAATGAAACTTTGAATGAAATTATTCAAAAGAGATCAGTTAGAAATTAAGCAGATGGGCTTAGGTGAGCCAGAGAACATTTAGATCAACGTCAAAATAGTCAGATAAGATAAAAGTGAAGTCAGCGAAGATAAAATCATGTCAATTCACAAATTGAGGTGAACATCATGGAGCATACTATTGTGAACATCATGGAGCATACTGTTGTGAACATCATGGAGCATACTATTGTGAACATCATGGAGCATACTATTGTGAACATTGTACACTGGCTACTGTTCTGTTATACGCACATCACTTGGCTCCTTTTGTGTTTTGGCGAATTTTCTTGGAGCGCTAAATTGTCAGTTTTGCTCTAGAAGCGTCAGGAAAACCATGGTATGCGTATAACAAGAAATTCAGTATATGAAAACGATTGCTTGAAATAAAATAAAAAAGCTGTTGTTGTTTTCATCAGAAATAATATTTAAAATTATGTTTCGCAGGTTGTTTTGCTAGACATGTCGGATCCAGAAAGCATAAAAAGAACGGTTATCTGGCGACTAGAAGCCAGGAATTTCGCCAATTCCAGCAGGACAGACTGGAGCTATGCTCAAGTGAGTGTAGAAGCCAAAGGGGATTACCTGCTGCATTTCGAGGGGGAGTCATCTGATGGTGGATTTGCTCTCGACGATGTCACTTTTTTCGATGGAAGCTGCCATACGAGACCGCCAGCGGCTGTTGGAAAAGGGTAGCAGAAATTTCTGCGCAACTTTTATCCATTTATACATTTGCTAGCCTTGTCTTAGTAGAATTTTTTGCATGAAAATTTGTTTAGAGCTTCGAAGCCTGATTCATTTTTTTCTCAAATACTTGTAGAAATGGCAACTTAGTGAAAATAGTCGTTTCAATCATCTCTCGTCGATCTTCAAAAGCAGAGCGCTTTGATATATTCTAATCGCAAATAATCAGGCAGAAATGTTTAAAAATGTTCGTGTGGATTTTGAGTTTCAGACTTTCTGTTCTACAATAAAAAACCTACTATTACACAAGCAAGGTAATTTTACAAGGTATGCTCAATTGCGTTTATAAAGTTCCAGTGCCTGATTGACTGGCTTGGAAATTAGAAACTCCTTGGAAAACCTCCTTGAACTGAAAATGACTTTCATTCTCATACGAATCCAAGCGCAAACGCATACTAAGACGCATAAATTTAAAATTTACAAAATGTAGAACTAATGTATTAGTCTACTTATTCTTACCTTCTCAAGTTATTTCATTTATTTAATAATAGGCATAAATAGTTTTGTACAAATTATTTGTCGAACTTGTGATGATCAAAATATCACAGCGTGCAAGTTGCGACAGTTTGTCTGTTATGTACTTCTTGTTTGGTAAAAAAATATTTTAGAATGTACTAAATGTTGTAAGAGATTAAAATAAATAATGTCAAACGCTTTCAAAGCATAGATTTTGAGTATTTCATTCTTGTATATTTTATTTTTGCTCTCTAAATCAATACTTGGAATTTTAAAATTATTTTCGTGTATGGAATTAAATGAACTGAATTCTTCCTTTTTTTATATTGTTACGAAAATCTTCTGGTGGGTGTAGTGGGAAAGCAGTACAACAAGCTGGATAACTGGAAATGACGCTTTATTTAACGAATATTCTAGAAAATTCGAAGCACATCTAGCACGAAAAGAACAGTACTTGAACAAATTAGCAACACGAGCAGGCAGAAAATCACTAATAATAGCAGTAACAGCAGCAACAATAGCGTTCAGCGTCTAACAGCTCACCAACTCGCAATGCGAACAAGACTCCAAAGAGATTCAAAGACGTTAAAACACATTCACTCGTCTCAACATCTCCAGATATTTATACCTTTTCCGCGTGAAGTCACAAGGAATCATCTGGAACAAACTCTATGTGTCCTTTCCTAATAGAGATAGAACGATAACTCTAGTATTTTCGAGGACCTTTATTTTTTCTCCGAAGTCAGGGGATATTGGCTAGGCCTCCCCCGGTATCCGATAAAACCTCTTTAAATATCTCTTTCCAACCATAAGACTAACATTGCCTGAAAGCTACATAACAGATTCGTAACAATATATATTCATTTTGTATGTGAAATAAAGAATGTAAGGTAAAAAGACCACGCGGATTACATAGATTTTATCTTATGTTTAGGCAATTGCTTTGTTCGTAAAAAAATAAACATAAAAAAAGAAACGAAATATTTTCCAAAAAAAATTGCTTTTGATTTTTGAAAATATAGTGACGACCAATTCGAGATTTTTTTTTAGAAAGAAAATAATAATCGTTTATAAACACAGACAGAACAGTTATAAAACACAAACAAAAACTAGAGTCGTTTCCAGGACTAATGAGGAAAGCTAAACAAACATACTGTACTTCCAGAACCCTATCTGGCGCTCTGAAGACCGGACATGACTACAAGAGTTGACGAATTAGGACTAGTATATACATAAGGTAATACAATTAATTTTTTTCCATTTATTATATTTCCTGGTGTGAATATATGTATGAATGGAGCACTAATGAATAAACGCTGAGTAGGCAATGCAAGAGACATGCCCAGCGGATATGCATCTAAGGAAAATTCTCTTCCAGCATAACAAAAAAAAATCTTTCAGGTTCCAACATATTCAGATTTAAATCAAGTTCTTTGGCAGGGATTACCTAATAATTAATGTCAGGTGTCAGAGATTTTGGACCTTAAGCCCGTGCGCTCTGCCCAACAACAATCCATCACTGATCGTAAGCCCTCATACATATATACTAGGGTTTCTGATTTCCGGCCCTTTTTACCTTCCCGGGAATGCATCAAAATTTGAAAAAATCTAAATAGAGTTATTTTTAATTGACATCAATAATAATTACACAAAGTAAGGTTATTCATAAATTCTAAAATTTATACTCCTTCATATATTGAGCTACAAAATACAAATAAAATATATTAATACTTAGCTTTGTTATGAACAACCCAGCAGCAGAAAATTTTCTCTCAGCTTCAGCTGATGTAGAAGGAATTGTTTTCAAAGCCCCACCCAGTTTTATAAAATTTGATGATCGATTTTCTGTTTCAAATAACTGCAATTCTTGCTTCATTGTCTTGCTCAAGAAAGAGCTCTTGCTAGTTGGACAACATTGGACCCTTGTCTTTGAGTGGATCACTTTTTCTAATTTTTCGTATAACGTTAAAGATTTCTCTTCCAAAGTTTCCGTGCTCTCTTCTTCTGAGTGCGAAGAGTTGGACAGTGAATCGTCTTCCCTGCAAAAAAGCCTCGTAATAATTATTTTAGTTTGTTGAATCAAAGAGTTTTTATTTGGTAAACGTGGAAGATCAACAGTAACTGCAGCAGTATCATACTTTCTCCCAAAATTTAGATATTGCCTCAATTCAACTTAACTAACATTGCGTCTTTCACTAATTCTTTGGTACATTGATATTTTTAGAAAATTCTGAGTTTTGTTTGTTCAATTCTCCAATAATGAAAGCAAGCGCTCCTTCGGCAGTTAACAAAGTAAAGTTTCAAATGCTCAGTTTTTCTAGGCCAATTTTTACAGGTTACAAGCCTGCTACGATTATAATCAGAGTTTCAAATTCTACAAATATATAGACACGAAATAAGGGAAGATTTAATTGCGAAATACTTAAAAATACAAAAATAATAGCAAACAACGAGGAGGAATAAGTATGTATTGTAGTTTTAAGTTTATGTATTAAAGTTTGTATTTTTAACTCTTTCACAATTAAATCTTCACTTATTTCGTGTTTATATATTTGTGCTTCGCAATTTTTCCTGGACGATGCAGCACTTGCGCACACCAAACAAATTGCTTAATTATTGTTGTTTTGTCTTTTTTTAGATATTTCAAATTCTACAATAGCCAAAATTTGTTGCTTTTAAATATCAATAATAGTTGTAAATAGAACATGCTGCTCGATTTATATTTTTAATCCCGAACAAAAAAATTTTATTTTGCGAAAACAAGCACAAATGAATTTGAACTTGCTGAATAGATTCGAGGGAAAAAAAAAAGAATAAACTGATATTGAAAAAGGAATATCTTTTATAGGTTTAAAAAACATTCAAAAAGTGGTGTTTTGCTTTCGATTGCTTTCTAAATACCTTAAAAATTTATTGTTAGGCCTTTTTTAAAAAAATAGTAAAAAAGCCATACTAAGTATATATATGTTTGCATTAAAGCTATCAGAGAGGAGAGAAAGTTCTGAAACGAGACAATAAAAGTAAAAAAAATCAAAATGTTTCGGAGATAATTCTGAAAAATGATAAGAAACAGCACAAAATATCAGAAAAAGGAAGAAATATTATTTATTCATAGCAAAAATAAAAATATGAATTAATTTTATATTTAATACATTACAAACTGTTTCATAAATTTCCTTATCATTTTTTAAATTTTATGAAAGAGCGAGAAGATGTTTAAAAATCGATTTTTTTATAAAAATTTGGAAAATAGTTTTTACTATCTAGTTAATAGGCATCTTTAATAATTACTTCTTTGAGAAAAATTCATATTTCGTTTTTGTTCACTGTTTTCAGTTATTTGATGAAATTCACTAGATTATGGAATACCTACTATTAAAAAGTTTGACTACGGAAGGACAAAATCTCAACGCTTATATATGAAATGGGAATTTTTTTCTTTGCAATAAATTGGATATGTTCCTTTACGCAACCTGTGGTGTTGCCTAAACACATCTCCCCTTTAAATATAAATCAAGAAATCACACACGATATCATACAATAGGGCAATTTAGTAAAATTACATGCAGCTTGATTAGAAAAACACACTATATCTCCCAAGAAAAATATATTGTTTTTATTAAGAGATACAGCCTTTATATCAGCACTTAAATGCAAATTAATTTTGAAATATTAAAGCGTCTGTGTCATCTGAGAGGCAAAATTTAAATAAAAAATAAACATAAACTCTACATTATTCTTTTATAAAAGTATGCAATTTTTATTATTAGATAAAAAAAGGCTTCTATTTTTTATTAACACGCTTCCGTTGTTTCACTTTTCAAACCAATTATTTTAATATATATTTTTTTATTTTCATCATTTATAAAGCTCTTTAAATATTTCTCAGCACAACATGCAACTGCTTACAAATGATCGCCATTTTAGTGGAGGATGCTGCTATCTAATTTGTTTTGACACCAATTTTTCGGTAACTGAGAAATCAACTTCAGAATAATTTGACGCCGAATATTATATATTCTCCAGGAACAAGAAGGCTATAAAGAATATCGGATCCTCTCAACGATTGAGCTCGTCCTTAAAAAATCTAATCTAAAATTATATGAAATTCCAAGAAGAAAGCATATTCTTACAATAGAATTTACTGATATTTTTGCAAGTAATACAAATATTTTAATTGGTACATAATTAAACAAACTTATACTTTTCTTCTTCAGAATGCAATAAAATACTTTCCGAGATTGACTTGAAAATAAAAAATGCTACATTTTGAGCTGAACCCTTGATGTATGCTGCCATCGACTGAATATGAAAGAAACGATTACTTAAAAATACTTTTTTTGAAATTTATGTTGAAAAAATAATTCCTGTGAGTTTACGAGGGAATTTCAAAAGCGTCCTTAGAACGGGACGCTAGGCATCAATGGGTTAAAGAGATTGATATTTAAATTACATATTAACCCTTTATCTACCGACCGTACTTAAAAGTACCGCCTTAATCACGTTTATTTCTTCGCAATATCGTCCTTTTTCCTCACAGAATTCACAAGAACACGGAGAATGGAGTTCCAATAACAAGCAGGCAGCTGAAGGCAGAAATTAATTTTTTAAATTATTAATTAAATTAATTAAGTAATTTTTATTAATTAAAAAGCGTTTTTTTAATTGCCAAGATTATTCTACATCAAAACTTATCTAATGGTTAAAAATTAAAATTAAAAAGTTGCCATTAAGTCATTTTGGTAAATAAAGGGTTAATACCAAACGCTTGTTATTGTGATTTCATCACGACGTTTTCACGAAAAAAATACGGCGCAGACCCGAACTGCTCCTATTCCATTTTCTTTTGGGAGCAGCTGTAAAATATTTTTCGCGTGGTTGTTTCGAAAAACTTCTACGAATGATGATTAGACCTTGCTTTCACTCCCACATAGCTCATCTGCACTAACAAATAATCTTCACTGTTCTGTTACAGAGGCCCACAGATGAGAGTTTAAAGTCTCTTCTCAGATATCACTTTTTAAATGAGTTTTAAACCTATATATAACCTATTTGCTCTTTTATCGTCTTCAATGCTTTTAGAATCTCGTTGAGTATATCCAAATAGTGCAAATTCGTTTGCACTGGGTTTCAAAGAAAAAGTATATTCGCATCTAGAGGATTTTATTCATGTTATTTTTACAATTCTTGCAGCTGAGGTAATTCTAAATTCCAAAAGATTAGAGAATTAAATGATTTTGTTCCGCCATTAATTGACCTTTCAACAATCTAGGGTAATATTTTACAATAAAGTACTTCAAACAAATGAATAGAAGAAAGTGCCATTCTCTACGGTAATTATTTTGCAGAATGTCTTGAAATGATTTAAATAGCATTAAACTTAATGTGTATACTTGCGCAAAGAGAATACCAAATTCAGCATACACATCCATTAACATTATGATATTTGCCAAATTTGGTAGACTTATTTCCACGCAAATATTGAATCAAGAGTAGTGAATAAATATTTACCGACTAAGCAGAATCGTTTTTCATTTATAACATAAGGGAGAAAGGTTCCATAATTATACTATTCCTTGGTCTGTAAACGAGAGAGTAGACTGCAGAGTTTTTTTTCTTTTATAAATGGAAACATTTAATTAGTATAAATAGAATTAAAAAGGATTAGTAACCAAAATCAGCAAAAAACCTTTTAAAAAATGAGATTTTACAGGGATTTTGAAGGAAAATGAAAACTGCAGGTTTCCTTCAGGAAATGTACAGTTTATTTAAAGGTCCTGCCAACTCTAGGAACAAAGGGTCGATCCCCGACTCGGAGGAATTTGAAATTTTGTCGTACAAGTAAGTTCAATCAAAAATTAATTCATTAAATTAATTGAAATTATAATAATTAAGCCTTGATTAATTATGATTCCTAATTAATTGACATCCCAGATAACTCGAGACACGATGAAAATCTCTAAGATGACGTCAGAAAAAAGGGGGATGAAAAAAAGGGGGGGACTTAACTGTAGATACAGGTTTTTTTTTTATCTGCAGGTATTTTGCATAAAAACATGCAGGTAAGACGCAGATTTGTTTTTCTATCTGAAAAAAAGTCAGCAAAAAACATTCAGGAAAATTGCAGGTATTTCGGACAGAAATATGAAGGGAAGATGCCGGTTATTTTTTTTGTCCGAAATACCTGCAGTTTTCCTGAAGGTTTATTTAAAGGTTTTTTGCGGACTTTTTTACTTGGGAAAACTGTAAGGGATTGTGAACAATTTTATATTATCATGTTTTAACGTTACAATATGGTACGCATTCGATGCAAAGTTTAATTATATATTAAGTACGTCCAGTTGTTACATTTTTTAAATTTAAATATTCCTGTGATGTGTAACCTCTGATAAACTGAAGCTATCAAAAACTTTTCAAAAGATTAATTTCTTCTTTTTGCAAAATCTTTTGGCCATTAGAATATGCAGATTGAAGAATTCTTTACTCAACATGGGAGCATTCAGTAACAGCAACAACAAAGAAAATGTCTACATATCGTGTTCATCGTACACAAATAATTAATGTCCAATAATGTAAAAGATCATTTTCAATGAGTTTATTCGGTTAATAATCCACATGCCTGCCACTACATGGCTACACCAATCAGGTATTATTTATTTTTTGTAACTGCTGAAGGATGGTTGTAACGATTTTAGAAAAATAATAACTAGTTAGTAATAAATTAATAACACTAGTCTACAAAAAAACTTTTTTCGTACAACAGAAATGAAATGAACTGTTTTCAACTAATTCTGCAGTGTAGAATCCAAAAATAGTTGTGAAAAAGCTGTAGCACGTACAGTGTTTTTGTTACAACTATTTTATCAGTACTGAAAAAAAACAGACAAAAGCATTTAGAATGCATGATTTGCCATTATAAATATCATTAATTTACTAAGGAATACTTATGTAATTAAGATTATATACATATTTTAGAGACTGAATAAAACATAAAAACATTAAACATTTACTAAATACAATTAAATATTATTACTTTTTTCTTTTATGTGGTGTCAAATCTTCTCTCTTAAGGAACCAGCAGGGTCCCAGCAACCCTGATATCGGATTTCCATGCTCCTAATGTCTAAATGGAATTTTTTTCTATTGTTCATCACTTATCATTCCAAAATTTTTTGCATAGAATGTGAATGTAAGAACTGTATTTTGGGTGATATTTGGCACCCCAAGGCTTGGTAGAACTTCAGAAGCTCTTCTATTAGGATTACATAATTATCCTCTTTTTTCTAAAATTCATTTTATCACCTTCACGAACGATTTTCAAGCTGCTAATTTCTCTTTATTAAGCTTACTTTCAAAAACAGAATCGCAAATCAATTTTCTAATTTGAGTTCCAACAAAAGCATCCTCTTTAAGTTTGGCTCCACTTAATTGGGGGAAACGTCCTCTCTTAAATGTTGAAATCCTCCACCTTCTTTGTCCATGGCCTTCACAAAATTTTTAATTAGTCCTAATTTAATGTGAAGTGAAAGAAAAAGAATCTTTTCGGGTTCAAAAAGAGGGGGTATACTTCATATTATTAGTTCCAATTTCTTCTGCTTGAATATCCTTCTGTGTTTGTAGACAGAAGTAACCATGATCAAAATGATCCCATAGGGACAGTAAATGGCATACAACTTCTTTTTCCTTTCATTTAGTGAACAAGAGTCACATTGTAACTTACCTAACACACATGAGGATCCCAAGTTTTTTCTTGATCCCTAACTTTGCAACCAAAATGCAGAAAATAAGCCTTTTTCATTTCTTGTGTTCAATGTCTACCTTGCGATTTTAATATAAATCGTCCACAAACATTCAAAACTTATCGGGCTGAGCTTTGCAAGATCTATGAAAGCTTGCCATTTTCAACATATATTTGTAACTATAAATACACAACAACACTAACCCAAAAACGTCTCTTTACTAGAATACCGGAAATAAGCGGATAATGAAGGACTGCCAAACATGATTGCCAAGAGGCAGAGTTCCCAGAAGGAAGGTTTTCCAGGAGGTAGGGTTACCATATGTGACACTGTGAAAATCGTAAAAAAATAAGTGGATGGTGCCATTTTCTGATTCCCTAACACACGTACTTTTTACTCGCAGATATTTAAATAACTATCGGAATTAATAATAAAAATTATAATTTTGCTTTCGTTACGGAACCACTGTAGACCAGCGTAATTAAAAAAATTCTAACTCTGGATTAGGGTGTCGACAAAATTATGAAATGTCTTACGGAAAATTAAATATTTTTAATTAGTTTTTAGATACATTTTCTAATTTTTAATTAATGAACTTTATAATATGACTTTTTAACTGTATGCACAATATGCTATTGCTGTGTCGTTGTGAGAGTAAGTGGTGGCCGGGGAATAATATGACTTTTTTTATCCCAGTCGTCATCAGTTTGCTTAGCAAACGTAAATGGCACCCGGAGAAAGATATTATTTTATACCCCCCGTCATATAAACGCAGTAATGTTTTGTCTACAAAGCGCCCCCTAATGCTGGTGCCCGTGGCATCTATACTCCCTTGCTCCCCGGTCTAGAGACGCCACTCTACTACGCCACTGTTCTACTGGAGAAGTGCAAGTATAGATATGATTGATATATACAAATAAAGATATGATTGAATTAATATCAGGGCCAGTGGCGTAGCTGCAACTTTTGCCTCCCGGGGCAAGCTTGCAAAATGCAGCCATTCCTCTACAGGTTCTTTAGGGCTCATAAACATCAAAATAAAAAATAAATTCAGGAAAAATGAGATTTCATTACTAACGTAATTCGTCGTTTGGCGCCTGCGATCCCAGCCCATAAGTTGCGAAATTACCCGGGATCAGCCACCAATCTTTCTTTCACATATTATTATGTTACTTTTTTATGTACGCAATAATTGAACTAGTGTCGTGATCTTCTTAGTTATAAAATTATTTCCCTACATGTCTGATTTTGCCATCTTTCCAAAGTGCCGCCCCCTTCGACCCCCTTTAACTGCGCCACTGATCAGGGCAGGATTGTCTGAAAGGCAAAGTAAGCAGCTGTCTAGGGGTCACAAAGCCCTTAGTGGTATTTTCAGGGTTATCTAAATTGTGGTTTCGTTTAATTTACAAGGGACATGTACCCTAATATGTTCAAATTCAAAGCAAGTATCGTTTAAATAACGTTATTCTTACGTTAGGGTTCCTAAAATAATAGGATGCCCCCCCCCCCTAAAAAATTGGCTAATGATGCAAGAAATACATGTATAATTGTATACTTTGATATAAAAGAAAGAAATTTTTGTACTATTAAATTATGGATCTTTTCATAAAAAAATTGATTATCGCAAAATATTCCCGCAACAAAATAACATTAATAAACATTTTGTTATATATAAAAATTAATTCAGTTTCGGTCTTTATTACCTTTCTATAAGGATTGCATGTAATTTTACTAAACTCAATCTAGACAAAAACGAGTCTATTTTCCTCTTGTTGCTTGCCGAGAGGAATTTTCGGAATTATGAAAGCACGTTCACTGACTGAGTAGCCTCTTTGCCGCTCCTGCCTCGAGACAGAGCAATACCTCCTAAATATATATTTACTCTGTATATTTAGGAGGTGTTGGACAGAGCGTTTCCCGAGGAACACCGCGAGGAGGTGGGCTACTATCGTTCCTCATCCCCCCCCTTCCCTGTCCCCTGCAGAAGAAACTTGGTGACCGGTAGAATAGCAGTAGACAATATTATAACTTTTTTCACTTGGGGGGGTCTTAATTTCGGAGGAACATGCCAGAAATCAGGCGAATGCATACATGTCTTTTAATGCTGTCTTTATGGGAATAATTTATTTAATGCGAATGATATATCTTTTCGTCTCCTGTCCAAATTATTTTGAAGTGTTCTTTACTTGAAGAAACTCATGAAAAGAATCTTTTCCGTCGAAAGATATAAGGCATCAGAAAGAATCAAACTCAAGAGCGCGTCGCGGTTTTACAGTGATTTTATTACCAAACATTGCGAATTGCCTGAGATTTGACAAGAAGAAAACTGTCGTCTATGTCGACAAAATAACACAAATCCACTCTCATCGACTGTCCTAATCTTATTTCATGCTTCATGATGCTTTTTCATTTTATTTGCAGATAGCTCCAAAAATGTATTAGACACTCGCCAATCCGGCCTAGTTAAGACATAATTTTCCGTAATCAAATAAGGAATAATTTACTTTGCCAAGGCGCTGTAAGCAAACGTCTGTCACTATCATCTTACGTGCTGTCTACGGAAAAGAAGTAAAGTTGAGACAGGCAAAGCGCAGATTTTTTCAAAAATTAATAACTCTCAGTTTTGTCTCTCTCATCATAGGCCTGCCTTTTCGTATTTATTTCTTCTATCATTTATCAATGATAAAAGACATAAAATCATTTCTATTTTATGTCTTCAATTGTTTATCAATGGAATATCTTCTAAAGTTTAATCATTATTGTAATCATTTATCAATGAAAAAGTAATATATCATGGATTGATGTGAATGAGTACGGAATTTCTTTGCATTGATATTTTCTAATATAAAAAAAAAACTGAATTTATGGCCATGATATTCCTGACTTAAGAAATTTCACATAGTATCAATCATTGAGAAATAAAAATTGGAAATAATCTGTTTTAAAACGCAATGGATATTAATCATTAATCAGAGGCTAAATGAATGTTGTAATTGATGTTCTCTTATCTATGCAAATATATTTTTTTAAAATTATTCTTATATTATTGAGTTTAGAATTATTTGTTGATTTGATGAACTTAGTGAAGAAGAGAAACCTATTTTGGATACCAAGCTTCCTCTGCAAATGACTAGTTGGTTCTGAAAATTATTCACCATAATGCTATTCTAAAAGCTGGTTTTGTACATTAGAATTACAAAATCATCTTAAATGGCGATATTACGGGCATATTTCAAAAATTACTCTTACCCCTTTTTTGTTTTTGTTTTTTTGAAGAGATGTTCCTGCCTTCTATTATTATAAAAATATGCAGAAGGGATGGTTGGTCAGCTGGTGCAGTTACCCATGGTCATTCACATACTGATGCAGTCATTGGTGGTCAATCATGAGCTGGAGCTGAAATAGTCACTGGTGGTCAAACCTGGAATGGAGTTGAAGCAGTCATTGGTGCCTGGAAGATGGGTTCGTCAAAAGAGAGGTAGTTGGAGACGAATCTGACGGAAAAAGGTGAGAAACATGAACTGAAAAGAAAAGACGAAGCGAGAAGCAGAAGAAAATGAACTGACAAGAAAGAAGAATAACGACTGAGAAAGAAAACAGCAGAGCGACAGAAATCAGAGAGAAAGGAAGACGGAATGGAACGAGACGACGAGAGGAAGGAGAAAATGACTGAAAAAGACGATGCTGGAATTCAGGACAAAGACCGAAAATTGAAAAAGGCTGTCAAGATGGAATTAAGAGGCTGAAGTGAAATGAAGCAACTCAAGAGAATGCATGAAGCGATGAAACAGTACTAGTAGGATAAAAGGGAATTAGGACCAGTAGGACATTTTGAAAACAGCATTTAAAATCAAGGCTTAAGAAATGTGCATGATTAAAACAAGTCTAACAAGTCTATTAAAATGCAAAAATAAACTTTATGAAAAATCTAAAATTATACTTAATTAATAAACTTAAAATGCAAATTTACTTAAATCTACAGTTTGAAAGTTTTAAATTTTGATTTCTTTTTCCGAATGAATTGCTGCAATCATTGTATCGATATAATAATATAAACAGCAAAAAGAATTGCAGCACTAAAATTTCGAAACTTGAAAACTAAACTTAATCTCTATGTAATTAACTTAATTAACATTAAGTAATTAGCTAAAATATTCTAAAATTGATCAAATAAGAAATGATGGCCTGTTCATGTCCATTTCTTGCATGAAGCTGTCCGTTGTGGGTGGAAACTGCTCCTACAAAAGAAAGAAAGGAGATTAAATTTTAATTTTCGAATGAATCGACTTTAAATGTTTTAAACGCATGAACTGATATTAAAAAATAACTTCCCAATTAACAGTATTTACTTAATATTAATTCTATATTTAAATGCAGAAAGTATTTACAAAACACGTCATGTAAATAGGTTTTGGCATGCATAGCAGACGACTCATTACAAAAGAGTGAAGCTTTTTTTACAGGTAACTGAACCAATTTTTTTGGTAAGAACTCTTTCAAATAATAATACCCAGTAAAATTGTGTACTTACACTCTTTAGATGAGTCTTTCAATCACCACCCGACCCTCGATGTCGTAGCTGCGGATCTCCTTCGGGGGGTGCAACACAGGAACCTGAAAAAAAGCAGTAAGAAATTTGAAGATATCTCAGTCAGCGAGATGAGAATTGAAAAGCTTTTTAACAACAAAACCTTAAATAAACAAGGTATAATAAAAACATTCATCTAATATTCTAACGTTATTAAGTCTCTATGTTACAAATTTTAATTTGAGAAAATAATTTCATTCAATCTATTAATACAAGGTGTTCCAAAATTCGACCGACAAATTTCTAGCTGTGATCGTACACATCAAGACAAACAGCTTTTGAAATCAAACGTGGGGTCGCAAAACGCAAAGGTCGACCGCTACGAGGTCTCATTGCCAGTGAATTAAATAGAAGATAAGAGAATATAAGACAAAATATGCAACTCAGGTTTATTGGAATACAAATGCCTCTCGACATCGCACAGGCATATTGTTAAATCATCACCTGGGTGATATATTGGTTCTGCCAAAATGTGTGTTTCCCGAAAGCCCTAAAGTGTGTAAACCGTATGAAGATGCGATCTCATGCTCCTATCAGATATGAAAAAAATTCAGAAACATTCGTTATTGGTTGCGAAAAATTCAGTTTTCTTTCGTTCTTTTTGAAACTTTCAAAAATTGAGATAGGCGGTGTTGATTGGTAAGGCGACGTATTGTAAAAAGAATATATTTCTTCCCAAAGAAGGAAAGCTTAACTTTTTTTTTGGGAATTATTTTTCGAGTTCTAGGGAACATGTTCAAGCACAATTTGTTCAAAAATATAAGCATTAACATTCAGAGGAATCATGTTAAATTAATGTATTTCGGAATTTGTAAATATACCTGCTAACATATTGACGGGGGAGACACTTGGAGGAAAAAGAAACACTTACTTGTTGAAGCTTTTCTGGAAAACTGCTTACTGAAAGATACTACACAAATAAAAATAATTATGGAAGAAACTTTACTGAAATCACGGACACTTATTGATAAAAATGTATGGATCTGTGAGTTACATCAGAAATATGCCTTAGAGACATCTGGAAGAAAAGACTTTCAAAGAAACCATCTGGATACATTTAGAAGAACTTAATGTCATTGGAATAATATGAAAAAAAATTTACATAAACATCAGAATTACATAATTTTACTATTAAATAGCTTACATTTATTTACAACAATTATTTTAAAATTAAGGTCTCTCCTCTATCTTACAGTAAAGAAAAAGTGACGGCAAAATAACTTGAATAAATTGCGTATTAATGAATAGAGTATTTCTAAGTCCTTACCACACGGAACTTATGTTGGTTGTTGTCGAAGTCCGCAAACGATGGCTGGACGTAGATGGACTCCTCCCTCAGGCGTCTGTAGCCGGACCTGCAAAACATTTAAAGAGGAAAACATCAAAACTCACGAACATTCTAACAACGAAATATATCAACCATTTGGCCAACAAATCATCCATCGATAAACAGACAAAATGTTCTTTGAAGGTAGAACAAAAGGGTCGACATAAGCCTAATTGACGGAGCGAAGCGAGGACCTGTTTTTATACCACCGCTCGGCATTTCCTCTGCTTGCTTGTTACGCAGTCCCGACCAAACTCATTGCTCGGTTTCCTCCGAATTTGGCGTAATTGCTCCTCGAAGTCATTAAAAATGTTATATGCGTAATAAATTTTATTTTTAGACTCCGTTTCAAGATGGCGGCCGTTTGAATGGTTTCAGTGTTTGATTCATTTGGCACCACTGAAATATTTGACTCGTTTCGTTAATAGCGTGACATTTAATTGTAATTTTGTTAATACTGATAAAAGCAGAGATTTATGTAAATAATTCGCATTCGGGAAAAAATGGTTAAATATTTAAAAACTGCGATAGAGAGATGCAGATCCTATATTTCTCTTGGGGGAATCACGTGCGATCTATAGTTCACAAAACTATTAGAAATCGATGCAATAACATTAGTTTGTTCGACTACATTACACGTTAAATTAATTTTGTCACCCTTCGATCGAATGTGTGCAGGAGAAATTATAAAGAATTTTTTCCATTTTTCCCCTGTATATTCTTGTATCTTCTTATAAATAAATTTTGGTTTCTTTTTTTTTATGACATCTTTGACATCTTTTTTTTTTCTTTCGGAATTTTAAAATAAAATAAGCAGACTTTTAGCAGCAATAGAGTCGTTTGTTTTCGTAACAGCTTACTGAATTATTTATTAACATATTTTAGCTTAAAAAAACATAGAACACTTATGAATAGTTAAAAAAGACAGAGAGTATTCTACTAACACAAAGCAATGACTTGATGACAAATAGTAAAAACAGATTTGCTTGTAATTTCGAAACAAAATATATTCTTCATCTCAATACAGATTTTGTAATACAGGGGAACGAATTCGAAGTTCAAGGGACAGCAATAAAAATTCGATTAAGCCAAAAAATATGGGTTTAAAAATGTATAAAGAAAGAGAATACGACAATTTTTAAGATAAAATTGACATTTATGAATTGTGTTAGCAGGATGACTCTCCTTTACAATTTGAATCCCGTTTCTACTTTCGGAGCGGAAAAGAAGCAGGGGCTCCGTTTAGCTAGAAATGTTTAAACGAGCTAATAATTCCATGAAAAAGAACCATTAAAACGGACAATATCTTGAAACAGAAACCAAAAATCCCTGCCCACACGTCGTTTTTAATGATTTCAAGGAACATTCATGGCAGATTCGAAGAAAACTGAACAACGCGTTTCGTCGTGGCTGCGTGACAAACAAAGCCGAGCGGTCGAGTTAAAACATGGCCTCGTTTCGCTCGCTAAACTCTATTGAAAATAACTTTTATTGTTGGAAATGTCTCAAAAATGTTAGTAATAAGTGCATGCTATTAACCACTTAACTGTTATGCCCGTATGTCCTAAGTGTGCTACTTCCGGTACCCTCTTGATGAGTTTGCATGCTTCGTTACTGGTTTTTTTTCTCGTTTTTTTAATTTTTAAAATTAGTTTATTATGTTACAATGAAATAGAGTTAAAAACTGTATTTTGTTTTTCTCGTGTTTATTGACCCGGGCGATATCCTTACATTAATTTGTCAGTCTTTTAACGACTTGCTTAGTTGGGGAAGATATATGGACCATATGCTTGACTGTCTTCTGGTCATTTGGAACCAACGTGAAGGAACATAAAATTCATTGAACCTAAAGTGCAAGAGATTTCTGACAGCCGTAATCGGTTTAGTTTTGTTTAGTGATATTGACGTACCGTTATAAAGCAACATGAGGGCTATTTTGGGACGGCCCTCGTAATTTTGAACAGCGGTCAGATGACGAGGATGACACATGAGCTGGCACCCCCTCTCCAAACTTCCCCACCACACCAACGGGAAGACGTTTGGCCCCTACGAATGATTTGACATGCAACAGGCCCAAAACAAGACGGATTCTCAGTGGAATCGGGTTTCGAACCTGGAGCTCTGGGGCCTCGAAGTCGAGACCTTACCCCTAGGCCACCGCGGCCTACTCGGTGGTGGCTGCTATGAAGCGGCTTCTTTGAGTAAGAAGTGTTCTTTTTTATGGCCATCACCCAAAGACAGACAAGCATAAAATGCGTGAAAGTATAAAATTTCAAATTAATTCTTACTCTTCTAAATTTAATTCTGTACCTTTCACGGTAAAGTTTGCCTTTTAATGTGCCGTGTGCCCATGAGCAAAATGCTAGCTTCAGAAAAAATATGTTTTAAATTCGCGTTTAACCCTTTAACTGAGGGTGTGGTTTATAAACCACAAACCTAAATTATATCCAGACATGGGTGTGATTTATAAACCACATGTTGCAGCTGTGGCTTATGCATCACTAAATTATAAAAATATTTTTCATATATAAATATAATAAAAATCTTTTTTTTTCTTATCGTTTATCTTACCACCAAATTATAAAAATAACTAAAAAAATTTTAATTCTTATCGTTAATTTCAAAACGCATACTTTGGTCATGCAAATATTTTGGAATCGCCACTGTATCACAAAATCACATCTTTTTTGCGTTTTGAGCGATCGGCTGTAATAAAGTACCCGCAGTTAAAGGGTATAATAAAAGCAATGAACTGTAATAAAAAAAGTTACATTTTTTTAAATTGCTCATTTTAAAAAAAATTGAAGGGTTAAATATTATATCTGTTGTTTAACCTTAAACAGTAATGCTGTCTGGACATTTTTGTGCATGTGCATAAGCCTTTCCCACAGATTTTTGTCACAGACAAAAGAAATTCGGCATTGATCGTACCGCGGAATGATTTTTCAACCGAAAATATATTATAATTTCAAAAATTTGAAACCCTACTTCTTGACGGTAAATAACGGCAGGAGAACTTTAAATAAAATTAGTGAAAAAAGTGACTACAGGTTCTAATTTGCTTTGATATTTGGCATCGTCCTGGAAACAAACTGAATTTGAGGTTTATCTAAAATCCTTCTTCACAGAAACAGCGAACTGTATGAAATTTTTTGTCGCATATGAAAAGCATATTGATAGTTTTCCCTTCGAGAAAAGATGGAAAAATGTTAATGTCAGTATTATTGTGGGGGTATTCAGTTGGTTAGACTTAAGAACACGTCGCCAAGTTCAGGACTCTTTCGCCAACCTTTAGGTCTAAACCGCTTTAAATCTAATACCAAATTTGACGAGTTAGAGCTTGGAAAATTCGTGTTTGACGGTAATACTTAAAGCCAAATCTTAAATGTAATATGATGGTTTGTTTGCGCAGCTTTCAACAATATCTTGGTCAGTGGTATTGATAAAAATTTTAACTTATCCTTCTAAAACACAGACACAGAATACTCTCTACGGGTTAAAATCATACTTTTGAAAGGTACCAGAAGAAAACGTCGTATGGAATATCGTCGAGAAAAGTGAAATTTTACTTACTCACAGCAATTTAACTATTAAAATGGAACAAATTTGTGAAGAAAAAAATTAAAGCAGCTCTATTAAGAAAGAAATAGCTCATATGAAAATGTCAGTGGATTAATAAATCAGGAATAAGAAAATCAGATTATTTTAATTTTAAAGTACGAAACTCATTAAATTCGTCATCCTGATTTCAGTACAAGGATTTTAAAAAATTATTCACATTTTTCAATGAATACAGATAAATTACCCTTATCTACATCGCATTTATTTTATTTCCAGAAACAAATGTACACTACTGGCCAAAAGTATTGCAAGACTGGTAAAAGGCTCAATGTAAATCTTCACTGTAAGGTGTGAGTTCCCACGATTGTACGTCCCACGATTCTTCACAACTGATATAGAACCATTACATGCAAATTAACTCCAAATGTTTCGCATTTTACCAATCTTGCAATACTTTTGGCCAGTAGTGTATTTCACATTTCATGAAACTGATTGGAGCTTATTGTAATAATCTCAAGATTTAAAATTATAACCGAAATAATTATTTCGAGAATGTATGATTCCTTAAAACTATGAAAATATAATTTTATCTCTATATATTTTGGCATACGCATTTGAATTTCAAGACATTGATAATTGTCATAGCTGTAGAAATTACTCTATTTTTTGAGATTAAAAATAAATTTGAAACATGAACCCCCTTCCCCAAAAAAACCCGATTTCATACGCGGGAATGCTTCGCATGCTCAACTCTGTCTACAGGAAGGTGTGAATTTGAATGTCAGGTGCTTATAAAAGGCAACAAATGTAACTCTCGAGAACATGGTGCTGCATGGTTGCCAAATTAGCGACATGAAGATGGCTAGAACCAATTTAGTTTTGCTCTGTCATTAAAAAATAAAGTTTTGGCATATTGAATGAAATTTGATATTTTTATGTCTTGGAAGGGAAATTCAATACATGTATAGGTTTCTCATATTTGGCTGAGAGAATTCTTGTCTGTAATATGCTGATATAGTCTAAAATGATTCGATCCGTTTATCGGATTGAATTTGAGCCCCAGACATGCACAAATGTGAGAGAAGTTAATATTTGAGAACACTGTATTGCGCCTTTGCTAAATTGGCGAATCTTTCGTCATCCGTCATGAAACTGTCTTAAAGCTACTACTCAACTAATCGTTTAAAAAATTTGAAGTTTGGTGCACAGTTGGCGACGAGACCGTGTTTTCGAGTATTACTTAAACTAATCTCTATTAGCACAAGATATTTTACGATATCTCCACAATGTCATCAAGATACTCTGAACGCCGCACAATATCGTAAAGATATCGTATGAATATTTTACGGGATCTTGTACTAATAGGGTTAACAGAATTGGAAATTTGCGTGTTTTGGCGGCGGGAGGATAGATCGGAGGAACTTTGGGTTACGAGCCGAAAATCCTAACCACTAGACAAAAGGAATTCCCCATGTCCGGAGGCGGATATTGGCTAATATAAATCACAGTAAGATGGCGTAGCACGGTGCGCCACAGGAGCAACCCCCAGCTTGTTTGATATTTTCTGAATATCAAGGAAGCGATGTGCTGCGTGCATAATCGCAGATTGCTGCCCAGATTGGTGTTGCGCAGGCACGTGCAGACTTTGTGCTATGAAATGGTCATAGATTTTGCGTGCTGTGAAATGCGTCACAGGCTTTGTGCTATGAAATGTGTCACAGGCTTTGAATTGGGAGAGCTGCGTTGCTGTAGGAGCTGTCGTGCTGCCATCTGGTGAATGTAGCAGAAGATGGAATCTACTCTATTAAAATTCGAAGGTAAACAAACGTATGTATGTATGTATGTATGTATGTCCTTCTATCTTCTCACGAACCGCCGAACGGAGAAGCGCGCGGAAAGTACCAAAAGATGGGGAATAATCCAGGGAAGCTGTTTCGGCCATTTATATTCCGAAATTTTAATTAGTGAAAAAGATATTAATTAAAAACTAATTGACAACAATGCTTTTCATTGTTTCGGATACTTTATAACAATACTTTTCATTGTTGCAGCGCAATTCAAAATATATTTTATTGTTGAAGTCGTTTACTTTAAAGAACATTGTTACAACAACAATAAAAAAGTGACACTGACAGAAATAAAAAAATGCATTGTTGGAAGTGTATAAATTCTTTTTTTTCTGTCCCGTGATATTTTGTCACGTGAACAGAATCATTTTAACGAATTTAGAGGCGTGTTTTGTTTCTGTAAAGTTACGTGCCGAAAGATATAGATTAGTTATGTTAGTGATTTTAATCATTATTCATTGATTTGATCAAGTTTAAATATTTCTGGTAGCTGCTATTTTAAACTGATATTTAGAAGTTACTATTTTTGGTTTGTTCAATTCTCGCTTTTTCCGATGCCTAAAAGAAAAAGAGGAGTTACACGGGATGATGCCTGTAGACAGCAGGCAATTATGAAACGTGAAAGGAGAGTTGCTGAAATTCACGAAGAAAGAAACGGCCTATTTTCAACTATGGCAAAAAGTGGCCAGGACAGAAGAACAAATTAATAGCCTATTGACAGTAATGGCACAACGTGGCCAGAAGAGAAGAGCGGAAGAAACCGAAGAACAACGAAATAGAGGATTGTCACACATGGCACAACGCGGGCTGGAGAGAAAAACCGAAGAAACAGAAGAACAAGAAATAGCCGATTGTCAGACATGGCACAACGTAGCCAGGAGAGAAGAGCTAAAGAAATCAGAAGAACAAAGGAATGGTCGATTGGTAAGACAAGACGTGTCACGTGACCTCAAGGAATGACGCATTATTCGAGATAGCCCATTATAGAAACATTTATCATATATCTTATTAAAATTCATACGTCAACAGACGTATGTATGTATGTATGTCCTTCTATCTTCTCACGAACCACTGAATCCTGAAACTAGCCGTAAGAACCAAAAGATGGAAAATAATCCAATGAAAGTTAAAAAGATATTAATTAAAAACGTCAAAATGATTAAATTGACGTGCTATCATCTATTGGCAGCATGGTGAATTCATTAACGGCAGTTTCTTTTTTCCCCTATTATTAGTTTTCACATTAGGTGTGGCATTTTTTTTTATTTCTTTAACGGAAGTTGGTATTTTCTTTTGAGCGAGCTTCTGTGTTTGGATTTATTAACAATAGACAAAAATCGTTTTCCTGAATTTTTCTTTCTTTTTTGACGTACGGTGTTTCGCAACATTTACGTTTGTTGGGGGAAAATATTAATTCATTTTTATCCGTTTTTTTTCATTATTATTCAATTACGGGCAAGATGAAAATATATGTTTCTGGTGTTTAATTTATCAGTTTGGTGTACTTTTAAATTGTTTATCGTTTCTGTTTTTATTTCGTTTTATTTTTTCTTTTGCAAAACAAATATCATGCTCATCTGTTTTAATTTATAAGCATTATAATTCTCGCGTTTTCATTCAAACCAAACTGCTTTAAGGTAGTAAAAAGGCTAGAACTGAAAGTTTTAATCCAACAAGAGAGGATTCAAAACAGATTTACGTTTTTTTGGGGAAGCTTAGTGATAATATTTGTAGGGAAAAAACAGAGACTGGAATATGAAAAAATGTGGATTCCGAGAAACGCTGGGTTATTAACTATAAGGTAATTAAAATGTTGGATTTAAAAATTTTAATTAAACAATATAGGATTCAAAGGAAATGTTTGGGGGGAACGTAACGTTTACGTTAGCGACAATAAAATATATCCGACAGCAAAAATAAAAATATAGCGACAATAAAAAATAAACTGGAGGCTGGCATATGAAAATTAGTAATAAAAAGACTGGATTTGAAAGAATATTTACATTTGTTGGGGAAAGTAAGTGACAATATTTGTTGGAAAAAAAACGGAGCCGGGCATATGAAAAAATATGGATCCCAAGGCCTCACGTGATCTCACTTCTCTCCGCCGGGAATATCCCATTATTCAAGATTGCCCGTGCAACGCCGGGCCATACAGCTAGTCTATCCTATTAAAATTCGAAGGTAAACAAACGTATGTATGTATGTATGTATGTCCTTCTATCTTCTCTTGAACCGCCGAACGGAGAAGCGCGCGGGAAGTACCAAAAGATGGGGAATAATCCAGGGAAGCCATTTCGGTCATTTAAATTCCGAAATTTTAATTAGTGAAAAAGATATTAATTAAAAACTAATTTACAACAATACTTTTCATTGTTTCGGATACTTTACAACAATACTTTTCATTGTTACAGCGCAATTCAAAATATATTTTACTGTTGAAGTCGTTTACTTTAAAGAACATTGTTACAACAACAATAAAAAAGTGACGCTGACAGAAATAAAAAAATGTATTGTTGAAAGTGTATACATTCTTTTTTTAATCCCGTGATATAACGTCCAACAAAATCATTTTAACGAAATTAAAAGGGGTGTATTATTTCTGTAAAGTTATGTGCCGAAAGATATAGATTAGTTATGTTAGTGATTTTAATCATTATTCATTGATTTGATAAAGTTTAAATATTTGTGGAAGCTTCTATTTTAAGCTGATATTTGGAAGTTACTACTTTTGCTTTGTTTAATTCTCGCTTTTTCCGATGCCTAAAAGAAAAAGAGGAATTACAGGGGATGCTGCCAGTAGACGGGAGGCAATTTGAAAACGTGAAAGGAGAGTTGTTGAAACTGAAGAAGAAAGAAGCCGCCGATTGTCAACTATGGCACAACGTGGCGAGGACAGAGGAGCGGAAGAAACAGAAGAACAAAGAAATAGCCGAATGGCAGTAATGGCACAACGTGGACAGCAGAGAAGAGCCGAAGAAACAGACGAACAAAGAAATAGCCGATTGTCAGCCATGCTACAACATGCAAGAGAACGCCGTCTAAAGGACAAAATCACCATCAGATAAAAACTTTTTATGCAGCTAGAACTGTTCTTTACCCTATTGTTGAAGAACACCACTGTGGAGAAATGGACAATCTCTGTCTGAAATGCGGAGGGTTGTATTTCCGGGATGAAAAGAATACCAGAGGAATTTACACTCATTGTTGTCATAATGGAAATATAATTGAGCAGACTTCAGTTTATCCAGTGGAAATGAAAGGATTGATGGATGGCTCCGATGAATTATCAGTGAATTTCAAAAATAACATAAGGTCGTACCAGTGTTTCAATGGGTGCACAGATTGTACCGTCTACAAAGAGAGGAGCGTATTGCTTCAGAATTCATGGCCAAATTTACCACATGACCTCTCATCCACACCCAGCTGAAGCAGGAGGTGAAAACACTAATACAACACACTTCAACAATATTATAACACACATTAGGCATGTGTCACGTGACCTTAGGTATTATTCGATTTAGCCCGTGCAACGCCGGGCCATACAGCTAGTTGATCTGATATTTGGTGCTGCCATCTATTAGTGGGACTGAAAGTTGTTGTTGCGTGTTCTTTGTCCGCGAGTCACCACTTTGGCGGCGGGAGGATAGAACCGAGGACCTTTGGGTTACGAGCCGAAAATCCTAACCACTAGACAAAAGGAATTCCCCATGTCCGGGGGCGGATATTGGCTAATATACATCACAGTAAGATGGCGTAGCACGGTGCACCACAGTGTCTTTCCTCTGTTTATAACGACGGAGAATGCTTTAGTAAACATTACACTACGTTTAATAAAAATTTGGGTAACTTTCTATTAATGGGACGACATCAAAATTGATTACTAATCCGTTTTAGGGACCAAGAGTTGATGATTGTTTTTACGAGGTGACACCAACATGACGATTGGCAATATTATCCGATACGATGTCAGTAACGGGTAAAGGTCAGAATTTGGCGTGGTTCCTACGTGTTGGCGAGTTTCGCCTCATAGTCCCTATAAAAGATAAGTACCCTAAATTGCGCTCAAGTGCGCCAAAGTTTTTGAAGTTGCTCCTTTCAGAGATGAAATTCTTTTTTAAATTATTCTTTACTGTTTCCTATAATACACTGTTACCATTCCTATTCAGGCTAAATTTCAGGAAGGCCTTGTTCTTGTCGACAAATGCTGCTTAAAAAGGACCTAAATTTATTTGATGTACCGATAGAAACTATAATATGATAAGTTTCATTTAATTCTAACTTGATGTAAGCAAAATCTAAACAACGTATGTTTTCATTTCAAATATTAACTTTGTCAGTGAAGTTACACACAATTTAGAATTATCGAGAAAGGTATTTAAAAAAATGTCGAATTTAAATAACTAATTCGATTACACCATTTCTATAACTTTGAGTTTATATTCCTATTTTGCTTCAAGTTTAAATTTCAAGACATTTCAATGATCATTTTTCTTTTTTGCCGTTGGCGTACATTTTATAGTTTTCAAGTCAGGATTAAAATCCAGACTTTTCTTGATTTACTCCAGCCAAGTAAATGTTTATGCAAAATCCATCTTTCCCACCGTATTTAAGTTCTAGATTTTATTTTTGTTTCACAAAAAAAAAATTATAAGTTTTCATGTTCTCCTTTGCCAGCGGGAAGGTGATAGAGCAGTCTATTGTGCAACAGAAATTCGCATTTGAGATCAATTAATAGTTTCAAAATTTAGGATGGACACTAACATAATATTGTGTATCCACTTACGTTTTGAGACATTTCTGGTTCGAAAGAAGTTAATGTGTATGCGAACTTAGATACGTGTGGCCGACCGTGTTTGAACACCAGATGCTCACAAATACCATAATAAGGCAAAAAAATGTTGTTGAAATTTGGAATCCTGTTTACGAGACTTATCAAGTCGCCTCAACGCCAACACAGCGACAAGAAACAAAATATCCGCAAATCTAATCGCTTTGGCGATGGGGAGACGTGGCATTCCTTAGCAGAGATGATGCATAAGATATACTTGGATATTCTTCCATTAGCTGGGCTCTATGCAGAAACCTGCCAGATCTTAGCGAAAACTCTCCAAATCTTAGCACATCTTTCATCACCATATCTTAACGATAAATGATAGCGTTAAAGAAATATCGCCAACATTCAACCTTGGCGACAGTTGTTACCCCACTAACTGAATACTACCGATTTCTGCTAAAGCCAAAAATTGGAAAACTAAAGAGCGTTCATAATTTTATTTTTGAAGCGCCAAATATTCTTCACAGAGCGATACATTGAACAGAAATTATGGTAGAGGAAAACACCTGAATCGCAAGGAAGTGTAAAGTCTACTTCACTTTTAAGCAAAAATTTATTCCTTAGTTGGAGGATTCATCAACGTTACCATTTCCTTTCAGCTTATATTTTACACCAAAACTTATTCTTGGCGACAAGAGATGCCCGAATAAAAGGAACGCATATACGCTTTAATATATTGAAAGAAACGATGATTTCGGTTTCAATTGACCCGTGAGAGACACAATCTTTCTGAGATAATTTTCATTCTCACTTCTAATATTTTATAATGGAATTAAAATTTACTGAGTTGTGACAGCTTTGATATACGGCATCACTGGCTATAATTTTGTTTTGGCGACTTTTTTTCAACAGCTTCAATATAGGACCCCATTGGCGATATTTTGTTTTGGCGACTTAAGGATACCATATTAGATTAGGCGACAAAAAATCGCCAATACAAGATTATCGCCAGTCATACCATATATCAAAGCTGTTTCCCGAGTTGAATCAAGTAATTTTAATGAAAGAAAACTTATAAAATTGGCAGGTTATTTTAAAATATATGACATTGTTTGAATAACCATTAAATGTTTTAAACATAAAAGAATTAATGTATTTGCAATTCCGGACTCAAATGAATTATTTCACAATCTATATATTTTAATTGACTCTTTTATAATTGAATTGCACACAGTTTATTGTATATAACTACTATTTGGCGTTTATCTATTATCAATATATTATGATTTTTCGTTCTACCAAGGCATGCTATGTCGTTCCATGGCCAACATGATAACATTAAAAGCTACAAGCAATTCCACAGTTTTTCAGAGTTGCATTGGCGAGTTAGCAGTCCTTGGCGGAAATAATGCATGCGTATTCTGGATCTTTACCTTCTATCGTGAGAAAAATACGAAAATAATATGAAATTGGTCATTTCAATTAAGTATTACAAGTCAGAGATTGCATAAAATAGATTTTTCCTTGGCGAAACTGTATCTGACAAGTTTAAATTCAAAAGAAACTGAAGTCAAGCGATCCTCGCAAAGTTTCTGTTAAACAGTTGTATTTCTTACTTTTAAAAAGAAAACGTTTCTTAAATAAATACATATGTTATGTAAATGCGTAATATGTTTAAATGATCAAAAGCAATGCAAATCTTTACGATGAATCAGACAGAAAGTAAAAGCATAAAAATGAAAAACTTAAAAGAATTTATTAGAATCTATGATACTTTTTATCCAAATAAACAGCAATTTATATATTAAACTTAAAATATATTTTATAAGAATAGGAGTAAATGTCACAAAATAACAAACTTACAGCTTCGCACGGAACCAGCTCAAAGCCATCTTTATTCTATCTGAAAAATAATACAAATAACAAAAAAAATCAAAGATTAAGAGAGAGAATATAACAAGAAGATAGAAAAATATCAAATATCGCTTTACAGCACACTTTATAAAGTCAAATAGAGCTTTGGTATAAACTTATCAGCACACAGTAGCTCAAAAATTCAATATGGCTGCCGAAATGGTAAAAATGACGCTTCTAGATGAAAATACGTCATATATGACGTCACGTTGGTATATTGTTTAGCACCGTTGCATTGTTTCAGCGTTGTTGCATTGTTTCAACATTGTTGTAGTAATGTTAGATAGGCTATTATGATGTTTAAACATTTATGATTACAGAAATTAAATGCAAACTTGTTTTCATAAATTACAAGTGATGGTGGTGGAGGGGTTGGAAATCTCCGTACCATAATGTAGATTTTCAACATATATCCAAAATAGTTCATCCTCTTAAAATCTATTTAATAGTATGATAAAATAAACTATGGAAAGCTTAATAAGGCTTAAAATTATTCAACTTTTAAAATTTTATTAAATCCGTTTAAGAAACTCAAATATAACCAAGAAATGGAATACCAAAAATGTTTTCGTTAGCTAAATGTAGCTAGAGTTTGACGTCGTTAAAACCTATATCAAATTCGAATTTGCAAACATATGACTCGTTCAGCATCTTTTAGGACTTTATGTAGTAAACAACTGTGCAGCTGTAAAATGTTCAATCTGAAACAAATGTTAACATTTTAAAGCAATATGCATCGATATTGGCAACAATATGATTCTATTCAACCAATTTTATACATCTAAATAGAGAAAAATAATACCAACTAAAACTGCGAAGAAACTATGAAATTGAGTATGGAAGAGAAATGGCTGAATTTTTTGCAGATACAAAGTATATTGTTACGAACATGGAAAGTTGCTTCCCAAGAAATGTTGGTCTTATGGTTCGGAAGAGAGTTTTACAGAGGTAAGTATGGAATGACTGGCAGCAGCCAGGCCTGAACCCCTGACCTTGGCGACAAAATATGGAATCTCAAAGGTGTTGGAATTTGCTCGATATCTCTATTAGGAGAGGAGATACGCTTGAATGTACTAGATGATTCCGTGTCACGTCACGGCCTGCCGGGGGAGACTATATAAGGAGCGCGCTTGGATCACGGAGTGAGAGAATGTTGATCGACTTGAGCGTGTTGATCGACTGAGATCGCCTTTGGAGTGCGAATCTCTTCTCGGAGTTTCATCCGCTGCTCGAGCTAGTAAACTGTCAGATGCCGAGTGGTATTGAATAGTGTGTGTTGATCGACTGGAACGATTTGGGAGTTTCGTCTGCAGTGCGAGCTGGAAAGCCGGTGAGCTGAGCGCTATTGAAAGTACTGTCACTGACATTATTAGTTATTTGCTGTCTATTTGAGTTTCTAAATCCGAAAGTGCTGTTAGTGTTATTACTAGTGAATTGCTGTCTGTTTGTGTTGCTAATCTGTACAAGAGTTATTGTTCCTGCTACCTGTGCTACGTATTTTTCCTGCATATTTGAGAATAAACCTTATTTCTCCATTATCCTGCGTGTTGGATTGTTTGCACGCATTTTATGCAAAATTATACCCGGCAATGCACGAATCCTATTTAGGAGTTTTTCGTCAGTACCACCTATCGCTTAACTTCGGTGTATTGCTTACTCTACTATGAATTCCCACTTAAGTGAGCACCTCAAATATGGGATGAGAACCAACAGTATAAGTAAGCAGAGTCTAGCTTCCTGGTGGGATATAGTAATGGTGGGGGTTGAATTACCCACCACCGATTTCGGATCGCACTTTTGCCTGAGGGGCCGTCGCATGAGCCGCTCGTAATAAGGGCTTATATGCGAGGGCCACAGTGCCCGATTAATTGTCGCGACGGCCAGGTCATTCAGGTTTTCCACATGCCTAGGCTGGTAGGAGTAATTTGTTTATGGTTACTCTAGTTTGAACAACACCAGGGGCACCATGACTGCGATGAGAAGCCTTTAGACAATTAAACGGGCTCTCACTTCTCTGATGGGCATTGTAACGGCGTGGGAGTTGAATTACCTCCTCTCCGACCTCGGTACGTACCTCCTTCGGAAGGGGTTGGGCCTTGAATAGTGATGGTTGTTGGGACTTCGACCTCAGATGCCGATTGTTGTTCTGGCGACGTTCTACACTTGATCCCGGATCCCTATGCAGGGCAGGGTAACTTATATAGTAACCCGTCCCAGCAGATGCCGTCCGGGACGATTGCAGTCGTCATGACAGCACCCCACTCACAGCGCAGGCGCACCTGGTGCCACCTCCTTCTAATCCGATATCGCAGCATTCCATCAGGCGGGACAGTCAGCCCCAGCCACGAACCGAACCCCAGGCAGACACATATTGGTCTGGGGTCCACAAGCACCACAGCAACCACCACCAAAGATATAAAGCTACTCACCACCCACTGTCGATCATCAGCCTCACCGGCGTTTTTATTTCAACAGTATACAAAATATAACAATACAAAGTATATACAGATCAGTGGAACTCCCACTGTTACAAAATTTTAAAAAAATATGTACAATTTCAAATGACAGAATATTTACAAATTCAGTCCAATGTTTAACAAAGATTGAATAACAAAGCGACAGAAACATCTAAATTTTTCCTGTCTGAGCAAAATGTCAATCGATATATTGAGGTTTAACATTAATAGGTCTCTTTTAGATTTCCATAATTTACATTTTAAGAGTGCGTGTTCAAAATCTCCTATTCCTTCGCCGCATTGGCAATCTATAGTTTTCTTAAAGAATCTATTCTGGTATATTCTAAATATTCTATGTCCTGTATAAATTTGATTTGTATAGAAATCTCCTTTTACTCTCTGTAGACAAACTTTACCAAAGAACTTCCTGGTTACCTTCTCTTTTTTACTTGTATTCCATAATATCCATTATAATATTCTAATAATGAATATTCTAATATTGTGAGATATACTTCTTTAACCATGTCAGGTCTAACGCCCCAGGTTGCTCTAATTAACCTCCTTCATTTTTCATTTATTCGAACAATTTTTTTCTTGTACTCTATTTAAGTGTATCATGAATGAGTGACCAGGGTCAAAGACAATTCCTAAATATTTCATCTAAGATGTATAGCTGATTCTTTTCCCGTATAAATAAATACCAGGGAAATGAGTTATATTTTTTTGTGCTTTGAACATAATACATTTTGTCTTGTTTTCGCTAAACCTAAGATTGTATTTATTAGCCCAGTGTTCAAATTGTAGCAAAATGTTTCTGCTCAAATCTGCAAATTTATGAGGCCGAAGCCTCGAGTAAAACCACAAAATCGTCAACAAAAGCCTGAATGAAAATACTTTTTTGTTCAGTGAACATCCTCTACGCTTCATTAGCAACTAGTACTAAAAAGTTTTTGCAGTTTATTTGGAAGATTATAACTCTTTAATAATTTAATAATATCTGTCCATTTAATCGAATTAAACGCATTCTTAATATCTAAAGATATTAAACAAGTAACCAACTTTTCACTTTTCGCTATTTCAATAAATTTGTTTACTTCTTTAAGTGCAACAAGCGTACCCATCCCTTCTCTAAAGCCATATTGTCTACGGTCCAAAAGGTTATTTGTTTCAAGATAAATAACTAATATTTGCGTCATTAACTTATCAATTATCTTTCCCCAAATGGCCAAAAGACAAATTGGCCTATAAGATTCGAAGCTGGAAAGATCTTTATCCGCTTTGGGTATCAAAACAATTCTTGATTCCATCCAAATTTTAGGGAATTTGCCCCATCTAAGGCATAAATTCAAAACTTCAACAAACCAAGATCTGTCTGCATAAAAAATTTCTTCAATGATTTCCAATAAGAAACCATCTTCACTGGAGGCTTTGCCTCTCTTCATTTTTCCTATACACATTTCAACTTCGTTCATTGAAAACTCTGGATAAGCTTCAGCATCGTTGGAATCTATTTCAATAATCTCATTTTCATGAACAAGAGAGAAGTGAGATTTGATAATATAATCTCTACAATCTTTAAGGTTTTCAATACAGTTGCCACTTGCTAATTTAATTTTTTCGATCCTTAGCTCAATGTTCCCAAATTTTAAAACATCTTTAACTAATCCAAGATTATTTTTATTCACCAATTTTTCAAGGAAATTTCTAAAGCTGTTCACTTTTGCGCCAAGAATCGATTTCTTATAAATTGAGAATTCCTTTTTGAAAGTGATTCTTCTTCTAATTCTTTCCCCAAGTTCAGAACATGCCTGAAAACGCGCCTTAAGCGCGAATTTTGCTTCTTTCCATTTCTAACTTTTGAGTCCACCAGACTGCGCTTTTCCATTTCTTTTGTCCCTTATTTTTCTTACATCTCTTGCAAATATTTATCAGTTTTTCCCCAAAGTTACATAACATTTCATCGAAGCTTTCTTGATCAAGTTTTTCTTGCTAAAATCATTTACTAATTTTGAGATTTCTAATTTAAAGTCTATAATATTTATGTTTTGAATTTTCCAAATTGTTCTTTTAATCACATGGCAATAAACTTTGCAAAGAGAGTATGTGATCAACCGATGATCACTCGCTGTAATATCTGAGTGTACTCGCCAGTCGCCAACAAGATTCTTGTCTATATTTCTTGATAATACCAAATCAATCCAGCTTTAGCCTTTTTCAGAAGAATATGTTGCAACGGAATCGAAATTGTTTTCAATAAAAAGATCTAGTTTGTATATGAATTCTAGAACTATTCTCCCTCGTTCATCTGTTGATCTTGCATTCCAGGCTGAACTCTTTGCATTGAAATCACCCAAGGTAATAGTTATTTTATGATTATACTGAATACAAATCGTTTCAAGTTTTTTTAATTGAGTCCTCTATATTTTCGCTAGGTGAGCAGTAAATACTAATAATTATGTATCCTGTGTCATTCCAACTCAAAGATAAGGCGATAAAGTCTCTTTCAATTGCGAGTTTAATAAAGTTCAGAGAATTTTTGATAAAGATCGCCGCTATAGTTTCGCAGCTAATTGCGATTTGTCAATACCCTTTAGGGCAGCCACAAATAGTTCCTTGATAAAAAATATGTTTTGTTTTTACAAACAAGATCTAAATCTCTTTTTAAAATATCAATTTCAACCAAAGATGAAACAGCTCTTGCATGATTTAAATTAATGAAGCCACAATGAAAATTTATTGTTCTGGGCGTAACAAACATTAAATTGCAAATGAGTAGTTTATTCTAAGTCTCATATAATCAATCTCTTTCTGAATCATGCTACAATTTCTATCATGCAGTCGTGCTTATTATCATATTTAATTTTATTTCTTTCATTATTTCTAGTACAATTTAAGCACTTAGCCTCATTGGTACAGCCCTTATTTCTATGTCCCTCTTGACCACATTTACTGCATAGAATCTTTTCATCTGTTATGTTTTTGCAAACCTTAGCCAAATGGCCAAATCTATAACATTTAAAGCATTGTTTGATTTTTAGATATTATCTTATATTGTATCTCTGCCAGCAAAATTCATTTTCCAATCTTTTATAATCTTAAAAGAAAAGGTACGGATCAATTGTTTTCAATCAGTTGTGGTCCCATATTTAATTCTTTTGCAGATATTCGTGAGTTAGGTCCTTCTTCCAGTTCCACATTTTGTTTTCTTTTTTAGTTTTTTAAGTCCCTCTTTATAATCATATTTTCCTTAGCGATAAATAATAATCTTGGGATTAGATTTCCATTCGTTTAGGCATCATTTCTCTCTGTTTCATCCAGTTAATTTTTTTATTTTTTACAAGCTACTCCTTTCTTCCTCTCAGAAAGAGCCTTTTTTTTTTCATTTTTTTAGCATTCTATTTCCTATTTTCCGGTTCAAACCAGGATCAATAGTTTTTGTACTTTTCTCTTACACTTTTACTATCAACTTCATTCTTGAATAAACTCAGACCATGTTTTCTCCTCTTAGTGTGATCTTGATCTATATGTTTCATTTCTTACTACCTCAGCAAATGAGGATTACAGGGCAAGAATATTTTCCGTTTAATTTTAACGTTCCATCTGTTCAGCATTCGTCGATTACTATATTCAGTAGTTTCTCTTGTTTGTTATTATGTCTAGATATTATATCTTTCTAAAAAAGTTATTTTGATTAGTTTGACTTATTTTGCTAGATTTAGATATATTCCCTACTAATTCAAATTCCAACCATACTTTTTGCGCCTGCTTATAAAATCTTCAAGTGCTTTCTTCATTTCTACCTCTAATAGAAACTTGTAGAATATCGATAAATTAGGTCCCCACTGCCCCTGAGGTTGCAAAGACATAAATCAATTTG
>BGPR01000024.1:1726764-1830482 GCA_013235015.1 Araneus ventricosus
TACATACATACATACGTTTGTTTACCTTCGAATTTTAATAGAGTAGATGGTTTGGTACAAGAATCGCAACAGATTTTATAGTTATTGTTATGATCCAAATCATTTTAGCAGATCTAGAACGATCCCATGCGTACTTGAGCTCCCTCTTTAAAAAAAACTCAAAATAAAAAGTGATTTTCTAATCAAGGGCGGCCCGTGATCCTGAAAAAGCGTGCTACTGCTCGTGCCGTTGCTGAGAAGTTCGGGATGGAGCTAAAAGTGGGAAACTGAAGGAAAAAAAAAAGAAAGGCGCACTTCGGGTCCGCACCGTAGATTTTTCGTGAAAACGTCGGGATAAAATCATAAAACAAGTGTTTCGTATTAATATGTAATTTAATTATCAATCTCTTCAATACAATATTTACACAGAGTAGAAGAATGGTTACAGAATAGATAAATCGAAAGTTACCACAGACCCTCGCTACATGAGATAAACTTGTGATTTATCTATTCTGTAACCATTATACTTCTCTGTGTAAATATTGTATTCAAAAGATTTATAATTAAATTACATATTAATACAAAACACTTGTTTTATGTTTTTAACCCTACGTTTTCATGAAAAATCTACGGCGCCGACCCGAACTGCGCCTTTATGTTTTATTTAGAGTAGCTTTTAATAGAGCCATCTGTTGAAAGTATATAGAACTACATTTCGCGTATGCGCAGTGTAACATTATTTACTATAAATGCTCATATTTCCCGTAATATTCATATTTTTGAATTCAAATTTTAATACAATGCTTCTTTTAAGTATTGTCAAGTATTCTGTAAGTTTCGTACAATTCGAAAGAAAACTCTGCATGTTATAATAAAAAAACATGCGGAGTTTGAAATTTTCAATTTAATACCGATTTTTACTTATATTCTGATAAATATTTTTATTGTCTCACTTTGGGTCCTAGTAATACTCCTCAAGCTCTTTAAAATGACACCAGAATCAACCTCCTATCTAAACTCGTTTCCACGCTACACTTATTTATAACCTTACATAAAGATAATTCATAACAATCACGCGTATGCGCATACAATGGTATGATGACGTCACAGGCAAAACAAATACTATGCGACAAACTCTTACAGATATGATCTATCCGTTGTGGAGTCAACCATTCTATTAGCATTAATAATCTCGTAGTTATTAGCGATTCAAATCTGACGGTAATTTTTCACAGAAGAAAGTTCGACCGACTATCACTGTAACGAGCGGAAAGACGCTCTCACGTAAAAAAAACACAAAAGGTTTAATAGACGTGACAACTCCCAAGAAACGGAAAATAATCTCCCTTTCACAATGGTGCACCCTCCCCATGTCTGGAATAATAAAAGGACCTTTCTCAGAACACTGAAATTGAGGATATAATGTAAGATTTCCAGAGAAAAAGGCAAGAAAAGTTAATTTTTGAACAGAATTTATAATACCGTGTTAAAATAATTTCATATATTTTCAAAATAAATTTGCTGAATAATTTAAATAGGATGACTGGATTAGGTCTTAGGTTTAATATATTTAATCTGAAGTTTAAAAATTATCATCATAATATTAGTAACTCATATTTTTAACTCATAACTTTTATACTCTTACTATGTTTTTATTGTGTTTAATGTCGACTGTATATATAAGCCTTTAATTTTCTAATTGTTATTTTAATACCTTTAAGTTTCATTGATTAAGGCTTTCTTTTTTGTGTGTTTGATGCTCATTTTGTTTATGCACTCTGTAACAGGAGTTTTCTCTGTAGTGTGTCTTTCTTTTAAATATTTGCAGGGTAAAGCGTACATATTTCAAAGTAAATTGGTTTGACATTTAGAATACACAGTTTATAGAATTTTAAGAATACGTTGGTTGATTGCGGGTGGCTGAACCATATGTTTGCCTTGCCATGTTGGTAAAGTAAACTCTGGCCTTTCCTGTTCCTAATACCTTGTCGGTAACCAAATTTAAGCAAATATAAGTTCATGAATAAAAACAGATAATAAAATTTTTTAAAGAGATTCTTAAAAACCATTAAACTTTGCATTAAACAGAATGGCGCTAAAATGCAGCAACTTCCAATAAAATACCAAATAAGAATACTAGAAAGTACAGAAAAGTAATAAACAAAAGAGTCACAAAAAACAACAATAAAAACAATCTGTTGCGCATAAACCCTGCAGCATCCAGGAAAATTGCAATGACAAAGATACAAAATTAATTGATAGAAAACCAAACTGTAAAAAATAGAACACAATAAAATTAAAGAAGTAAGATTGAAAGAACAAAAGGAATAAGAATCCAAATGGAGAACGTTTTCAAAGGCCACTCGTCATTTATATTCTAAATGAAAAGTGGGGATAAATTTTCTGTCGAGGAAACTACTTTAAGGTCACATCCCAGGAGCACAGAAATATTATATAATGTTTGCACAATGTTATACAATATTATGAACACCGAGGAACACCGAATACTGTAATAAAGTATTGTATTGTATGTATCAGTATTTCCGAGATACTAAATTTTCACAAATAATATAAAAACAATGTTTATTTATAAAAATCTTCATTTTAACTCAAGATATCACTCGATTGGAGGTTTTATTACAAAAACACCACTGGAACAATTATTCTTTAAGATGCTGAATATTATATCATACTATACAATACAATGCACATGATATTTTGATTTTTACATTAATCAGCAATGATCAATAGATCAATATTTTAAGGTGAAGTTATTCTTATGTTCGACAGATGGCAGCACAAAAATACCGTAACACTGTATATATCAACGTTGAATCTTATTTGAGGTGAACTTATTCTTATTGGTCGCCAGATGGCAGCATGGTAATACAATAACACTATATTACTCAGTATCCTGAAAAAGTATTTAAAAAATGTTCATTTGAATAATAATGTTTACACAGTCACTTTGTTTTACTTTATATAAAAGTCGGGCCGGATTGAACTAATGAAGTTAACAATAAAACGGCTCTCACAAAAGGATTATCTATGAAAAAAATTGAATGTTATTCTCATCGTAAAAATATGCACTTGATTTTTTGTTCTGAATCTTGTATTTGATTTTCAATCAATACTGTTATTATAAATGTTCAAGGCGTCTCGTAATACATTGCAAGGGGAATAAATAAATTTCAAAATTATTTGAAAACCTTTCAAACATATTATTATAATTACTTTTAAACCTTATTGCCTTTTAATTTATTAAATTGGAAAACTTAGATATGAGAGCTAAAATTGCTTCCTCTTTGACTTCTAATTTCATTTTGAACTCGAAATTGTACATGGTTATTGCAAATATTTTTGATTCTGTTAATTTGAGCATGGATAGTATTTTTTAATACTTTTAGGTTGAGATTAGTGTGAAAATCACAAAGTGTAACAGTCCTGAAATTAAAGTCACTTCTTTTATCATAATCTTAATATCATCGCCTATCGAAACTCCTGAATCAAAATTTCAATTACCAAATCCAAATAATTGCATTTTTTATGATTCTTATTGGTTTTGATTAATTTAAGCTCTTTCGGATAGCTATTAACAAGGGATTCAAAGTCCTTAAAATTAAATACAATCAAGTCTTGAATATAACGAAAACCAGAAATGAATCTATCTTTAATAAATTCTCTTTCGAAAGTGTGAAGAAAGACATTAGCCAATGCACTGGAAAAACAATTACCCATCGGAATGCCATAAGATCGCCTTTGTAGTTAATTCCATTGTAGAGGAAATTTTCACACATGTTAATATTGCATATTTCTAACCATTTATTTTTATCTATGACATCAGAATTAAGGTATAAGTCATATAAATTTAGGCAGACTTCAACTAATTTTTCATGTGGGAGACTGATGAACAGATTCTCCAAAAATCAAATGTGTTAATGCTATGAATTCTATTTTCCTTAAGAAAGTTCAAAATTTCAATGTTACTATTAATAATGAAGTTATCTTCCTTTTTAATTTTTTTAAAAATAACTTTAAGAATTTTAAAGAAAAATTTTCCAAAATAAAAATTGTAACTGCTAGTGCTACAGGTGACATATCTGAATTTTAATGTAGTTTTGTGAAATTTAATAGTTGGGAAAAGGTAGGGATATATTAAATTACTCGTCTTAATACTAATTTTTTTAAAGCTAGGGCTAACATTCTTTTATACAATTCTTTTTTTTCTGAAATTAATTAGTTAATATGTTTTGTTTGAATTATATTAACAATAATTTATTTAAAGTGGAATTTACACATAATGCAAAAATTATTTTCTGCTTTATCAACAGCAGTAACAATAAATTTACTTTTTAATTTATAAATTTCTTTTGTAGGATTATTATTGAAGAAAATACCTCCATTAATAATTTTTCTTCTGTTATTGTTAATCCCATGCCTGGTCTCCATCAAAATGCGTTGTTTCCACACTTCAAAAATCTTCAAGAGTCCAATGATATTTTTTAGCTATTTTTGCAATAAATATATCCAAGTCTCGACTAATGGAATCAACCACTGTTTTAAGGCTCACTTTATTTCTTAATCTGAATTTTGTTCCCTTTTCCAGAATTTCCCGCAGAGAGTTAGATTTAACAATTTTTAAATTACCCGCAATGGCATGTGTGTCCCCTATCTTTATTAATAAAATTACTATTTTCTTCTTCATTACAATAGCAGTGTGAACTATTAATCTCATTTAAATTTTTACAATAGAAATTATAGCTGCAGATTTTTTTTAAGGGTCCTTGAGAATTTGAATGCTGTTGAAATTACAGAAATATCATTAACTTGGAAGTATTCTTTACTCTCATGAATAATTTTATCCATAGAAAGCTTTATTTGCTGAAATGGGGTAGTTTTGTATTTCAGGAAGTATTCTTTTATCAGAAGAAATAAACTGATCCAATGTATGTAAAGCTTTTCACTTTCAAAACTTTGAGAATCAATCTTAATATAGTTACAGAAAAGAGTAACTGAAAATGATGTTCAACAATGTCCATTCTTTTCCTAAAAATTGTTTCTGCTATACAATAATATTATTTTCCAATTGAATTTTTGAAAGGGTTAAAATTGCTCAATTGGCATAATTTTTAAGCACAATTTTATTTATGTAAAATTTGGATGCAACTTCAATAACAAGAAAAAAATTGATTTTCAAGATTAATATCTACAAATAGAATTCAATAAATATAAAGGGTTAGTTATCCCTAATGTATCAACAAATATTTTTAATAATTACACTTTTTATAATATTAGTAAAAAACCAATTATCATTTTCATTACAGCAAGTTACTTTCTAGGAAAAAATTGTAAATTTATGTTTTTGCTGTAAAAAATTAAGTTTTTCGCAAGTTACAATCATTTACATTTTTAAGGTGAAATAAATTTAAAAACTATAGTAAAACACTAATCAGAATCAAGTTCACACATCCTTGGTATTGTTAGTTTTAAAAGACGTATTTCACAACTTTCGGGTAAGGAATTTTCGATTTGTAAAGAAGAAATTGACAATGCAGTTTTATGGAAAATTTCACGTAGCAAATGCAATTACTTATCTCATATCATTCTTTCCAAAATTATATATGTATTCTTATAAGGAAACTTTAGAAGAAAGTAGGTTCACCCTAATTTCTTTTTTCTATAGCAGCTTTATTATAAAGGAGATATCAATTTAAAATCTTAGTCGCCTGAAATATGAAACACCACATTACAGTGCAAAAATCTATCGCCATTTAAATGTCGCCAAAGAATATGTCTTATTGCCAATCGAAGGAATAAATTGCCAAAAGAAAAATTCTCATGAAGTACATTTTAAAGGCACGTGAACTCACGAACCAATCAGACTCGACTTGAGGGAGGTGGTATCATGGGATCGAGGTGTATTGGGAAGGGGAGGGCATTTTCTCTGAGAGAAGATCATCGGGGTATGATAAACGCGATTTATTGGAAGGAGCGCGGGAAATACTGTCCTACCGCCACGAGAAAAACCCTAAACAGGGTTGCCACAAGTAGACAAGTCAAAGAAAGGAGGGAAACGGGTATAAAATCAACCACAACATTTGGCAAACTAAGCGCACTTCGTTTGGCGGAGGAATTCGTTTTCGTCCTAAGTACAAAGCGAAATGAGACTTCTGCCAGTTCTATCTGCGCCAAATGAAATAAAGCCCTTTCATTCACCCCCAAAATGAAGTGGAATATCCCGTTTCCATGACGACCGCCGCCTGCATGTTTGGTGTCTGGGGGTTTTCTCGTGACGGTAGAACAGTAAGTGCGCAACCAAAAAAAAGGGGCAAAACTGTTTCCAACTAGTTTTCGTATTTGTTCCAGAAAGATCTTTTTTATTGTTTGTTCAGCTGCAACATGCAAATACAACGTCACATGTGAAGTAATCATAACACTTCTAATGCAAACTATTTACTTCCACACTTCAAAGTGAAATAGGCTACCTTTAAATTACATTCAAAATAATAATGAGATCCCTTTGACTCCTGTGATAATTCGAGTTTGAAATTTCAATGCATTTTTTCGTTTATATAATAACTATTCAGGCTGGGTTATCATTTTTTTCTAGGTGCAGTCATCCACCTTTGTAGGTCGATTGTTTAGATCTCGTTTTTTTCTGAAAGCTACTTTCGAACTATTTGGGGGCAGATCTCTTTATTTTGAATTGCCATCGAGCACTTCTTTGCAGAACAGAGAGCAACTTCATTTAATTATGCAATTTAAGCCATATAAAGCTTTTGATTTCATATTACTGTTTTGTATTTGATATTATATTAAAACCCGTTAAGATCATGGATGCCCCTACACATAAATAATTAATGTATGCAAAAAATATGCAGTTATAAAAACCGATTCAGTGATCGGCATTGAAAATAATGTCAACAAAACAGAGACATTAAAAATGGACGGATTCACATTTATTTAAAATAAATGAAACGAAATAAATTCAACAAGAACTTGCAAAAAGAGATAGCACACAACATTCGAAATGTGAATTTTATTTCAATTGCTTGTTACTTTTTGGAGTCAGAGAGACTATTTCAAAAAAGTTTCCTTTCTGAACTACCTTGAAATTCTCTTTTGGGGTTTCCCTCTGCTTCTTGATTATTATGCTGGGTCTTACGACATGAGCTGGATAAGCTTCCCTTTGAATCTTTTGGGGAACATTGTATCGCCTTCTTCCTCTGGTAATCGGAAACGACACGGTTGATACCGAGCCATTCACATCCAAATCACTTCCTCCAGAATTGTCAATTTCTTGTTCGGGGTCTCGACTTTCAAAATGCGACGATGGATTATGATCTTTACGAGAAATGTCGTTTGATTTAGAATCACAATCATTCGAAAGTTTAGTTACTTCAATTTTCACTCCAGTTTCATTTTTAATCCTATATTCTGGGCAAAGAGCATTTTTATCTGATTTCACTCTGCTGAAATTTTCTTGGTAGATATTATAAACCTTTGAAGATGTGTCGTTATGGTTAGATTCACAATAATTTGAAAATTTAATTACTTCAGTTTTCTCTTCATTTTTATTCCTGTATTCTGGGCAAGGAGCATTTCTGTCTGATTTCAATCTATTGTAATTTTCTTGGTAGATATTAAATCTTTTCTGAGCTTGTAAAACATCTCTAAATTTATGTTTTAGAAACGTCTTCCGTTCCATTAGTTATCTTCGAGTGCAATCTTCTTATCTAAATAAATAAGCATGCAATAAGTAAACAGAAATTCGGATAAGGTAATGAAAAGTGAAAGATTTTAAAATATATATTCTAATATCACCTTTCCAGAAAATTGACATAATCAGGATTAAAATATGACTTAAATTTATTATTATTTTTTTATTTCACGCACACATCCTCTGAAACACCGCGCTGGCCATAATTTATGCTTGCACGAAACTCGTCAAATGAGCTGTGCCAATTTAATTTTGGAATCTATTGTGCATCTTGCAATATTTTAAAACCCCATCAGTATGGTTCTTTTTAATAATGTGTTACGATGACAACCATGAGACAGTTCCCTTTCCTCGGACTTTCAAATAAGGTAGATAAAAGCTATTGTAGTACTCTTGGTAATAAGAATTTTATTCGAAAAACATTTATGCTAAAAAATGAATTTATGAAAATAAAAAGATGATTAATCGGACGTAATGAGTGGGGAAGCATCACAGAAATAGACTTTTTAATTATTTTTGCAGGAAAATTCTAATGCTACTTTTTTTTCCAAAAAATTATTTATTGCATTGTAAGTAGACTATGTACTAAGGATTGACATACACTTAGCGCATCTGAAGTAGTAAATCCGCCCCCGATTGCATTATAGCATCAGTTTATGTTCCGCTAAATAAAACGCATATATCCGATAAAAAATTCATATTGTTACAAAAATCGCCCGGTGAGTGTACGGTGAAAACAGTCCAACAAGCAGGATAATGAGAAAAACGCTTTATTCTTCAATGCTCTGGAAAACACGAAGCACAGGTAACAGAAAAACACAGCACGTGCACAAATTAGCAACACAAGCAGACAGCAAATCACTAAGAATAGCACGAACAATAGCGCTCAGCGTCTAACAGCTGACCAACTCGACAATCGAACAAGACTCCAGATTCTTCGAACTTCGAAATCGTTGAAAAACTATTGTCTCATCTCAGCAACTCCGGATTTTTATACCTTTTCTGACAGAATGTGAAGTCACATAGAATCATCTAGCTCCTAATAGAGATATCCAGAAAATTCAAGTGTTTTTGATAACTTTAATTTTGTCGCCAAGTTCGCGGTCGTTGGCTTCAATTCCCCGATAGGTAGTAAGAACCTCTATAAATGTCTTTTTCCAACCATAAGACTAACATTGTGGGAAAGCGACATTACATGTTCGTAATAATATTATATGGCTGCTGTTCTATAAGTCAAATGAATAGATATATTTTTTTCAAATCTTTAAAGAGCGACAGAACGTTAACGTTGGATGAATATCAGAAAAGAATTATTATTACATGCATATTTATTGTACTATAGTTAGAAGACAGCAACATTTTTCATGTGTTTTTTACTTATTTATTCAGCAAACGTTGCAAAAACTCGACGAAAAGTGAAATAAAGAATATTCTTAGTCGTCACTGAAAGGTCACCAATTTTACAAGAAAATCAAACGTTGTCTTCATATAAGTGCGAACTTAATTTAAATCGCAACGAATACAACTGAATATATAGTATAGTAAGTTCTTGACATATTTCCGTTGTGTGACTGAAGGCCGTCTTGCTAAGACTCGAGGACACGGTACTGTGCCGTCAGTAAATCGCCAACCGTTAAGCGGGGTTTACACGCGAACAGTAAAACCGACAGTAAGAGATGACGCATGCGCAGAATCATAAAAATTTTAACCGGGCCACGGCAAGTCTCTGTCCGAACTTGACAGCGACATTTTACTGTCGGTTTTACTGATCGCGTGTAAACCCCGCTTTATGACCCCCGCTGTCATAACGGTTATAAATATAAATACCCAATTTGGCGAGCATCGCTTGAAAAAATTCAATTTTGGAGAACATTTATCGACGGTACTGTGTTCTCGAATCTAACCAGCGTATTTTGTGGCAATGTTTTATGGACAGTTGCATGGCATTTTTCGAGTTTGGTTTTCGTGAGGCAATATATCAGAGACAGACGATTTTCTTATGAACTCTTTTATATATAATTATCATATTATATATTTATATATAAAAGATATACAGAGAAAGATATAAAAGAGGCATATTTAATCATCATATTAAGAAACACAATTCCGTGCTGTTTTCAATGTCACAGAAACACCTAAGCAATACATCCTGTTTTGGAAAGAGCTTTTCTATAGTTCTCTAATCAAGTGATAAAACTTGTTTCTTATCTATAGACAGAAAATTCTTTCAACAAGACTGTACTGATAAGCAGTATGTGATAAATTAATCTGACTCATTTCATTTGAATGAAAGGTGGGGAAAAAAACACCAAGAATGCGTGAAATGACATAGTCCATTTCTGATAATTTTTCATTAGCTGGACCACAGATAAAGTCCTGCGGAAATCTAAGCGGAAAATCGCCAAATCTCAGCGATAACTCTCATAAGCGACTTTTACCGACGAATGCTGGTTGGCACTAGCTGAATAACATTATCACTCAAGCTTGGCGCCCCGCTAAGGGAATAATACCCCATGTTTCCCATTAATATTTTAACTTTATCAAAAGTTAATATAAGTTATTTAACTTCTTAGTCGTCAATAAATTACTTAAATTATATTATAACAGAATCTGATGAAACTTCTTTAAAATTTTCGTATAATTTTGTAAATAATAACATTTTTAACCCATTTTTTTTAAAAGAGTCCGCAAGCAAGAAGAAATATTTACCTTCAAATAAAGTTAACTACGGCTGAAGTGAATACATCAGAGATTTTGAAACATTTAGATAAAAACTAATAGTTATCCACAATCAAGGGAAAAGAAAAACCTTACTATTATACAGCCAGCGATTTGGAAGAAATTGTAGGAAAGAGTATCATGTTGCCATACACAGAGTCCGTCAATTCAATTACTTATTACAGATAGTTTGAGCGCATGTTTCAATGAATTATTTAAAATACTTAACATATAATAAAGAAATATGATTTTTTTTTCGTTGGTTATAGACGAGTGTTTGTTTTGTTTACAAACAAGTTTTCAAACCAGATACGATTCCTGACAAAAATATATACAAGTTAAAACTAAACTATTCAAATTCGGAATATGTTATTCGAAACCCGATTCAGCCAAAGATGTGCCATGTAGTATGCGAAATCTGACGTCGAGAGCTAAATGTTCTCCCACTGGTGTAGTGTGGAAGTTTGGAGAGGTGAGTGCCAGCTCAAATATCGTCATCTTTTTACGATTCAAAATGATGTGGTCCGTCTCAAAGTAGCCCTCGTGTTGCTACAAAAAGGGAAGTTAATAAAATGAAACATAAGGAAACTGAAACTTTGGAACATTTTTGCAGTGCTCTAAATCGGACAAGAGATAATTCACGAAGGAAAATTTTGTGAGTACCACTTTCTTTCAGCTGGATATTCGATTTCAAAATAAAAAAGAAAACTATCTTTATGAAACTCCGCCGTCATATTTATGAAAACTAAATACAATAAAGGTTGAATATTTGTATCAACTTATAGGAAAAATTCTTTTTGAATAACGTTTATTAAATAGGCAAATAATGGTTTAGGCAAAGCAACTACTTGTAACCTTTCATCTCAAAAAATCCAATCAACCATCCAATCATATAAGATAAAAAGCGATATTCGGCATGATGTTTGGTCAATGAAATTTACAAATATCAGCGACCTATTTGAAAGTGAAATAAGCATCAAGAGGAAAAAAAGAGGAGGGGGGCATTTTTTCGTTTTTACCACTAAGAAGTTGCTTTGACAGTGTCATATTTGACTTTCCTACTTTTGCAGTTTCGGATATTTACTCAAGATTCTTTGAAATTTGAAGTGCGTTATAGTATGGTTGCTGCGGTGGCGGCGGGGGGGGGGTCAGTCGCCCCCGTACTCTTTTATGGAAAATATAAATTTGTATTTCATTTTAGCTGCCTAAAACAAGGAATTACAAAAAAGCAATAGTGTTCGGGAAAGCTATCTAATTTTTTAAACCAAATTTTAAAATTTTGTTGTCGACCCCCTTTATTCCCCGGGCTTATAGATGTCTATAAATTTTTTGCCCCCTCACTTTTTCCTCATAATCGCTGCCACTGGGTTGCTGCACGGTAACGGACTGTCAATTACGGAGTTCAGCTAATATGAAGTATCATTGCGCCTCCATTTTTTAATTTTGAACAATCCTTTTATTTATATTAGTTATTATTAATTCGAGTTAAATATTTAGTTTGAAATAAAAAATGGGGTTAGTTTGCGAGTTTAGTTATATTCAAGTCCCGTTTGGAAGCAACACGAGGGCTATTTTGGGACGGACCTCGTAATTTTAAATCTCGGTCGGATGAGGAGGAAGACACCTGAGCTGGCAACCGCCAACTCCAAACTTCCTCACCACATCAGCGGGAGGACGTTTGGGACACCTGCGTATGATGTAATGTGCATCAAGCCCACAAACATGACGGATCTTCAGTGGAATCAGGTTTCGAACCTGGAACCCTCCGGCCCCGAAGCCGAGACCTTATCACTAAGCCACCGAGGCCAAAATAAAAATGGGGAGCGAATGGCACTCACCTTTAGATAGGAGACTAAAATATTTTAATAAATATATGTTTACAAAAAGTACTTTTAAAATAAAGAAAAGTTGAGAAAATGTCTATTTTTCCGATACCATATACCGTATTTTTTTTCTTTACATTTGATATAGTATTTATGAACATTAAATTCAACTTTATCAAGTAGTGAAGTAGAGTTTTTGGTAAAAATGGAGAGCGCAATCCGCTCTCAATTTTTATTTCTAATTAAATTTTTAAATCGTAATTATAACTAATAGAGTGAAAATGACCGTTCAAAATTAGAATGTGTAAATGCAATGACACTTCGTATCGAGCAGAACTCCGTAATTGACACTCCGTCAAGGTTACGTTCTCGGTGAAACGTGGGTCGCTCATCGTAGGATTTCTTAACCTTTACCACTCAGTTGGCTCAGCTAAGGGGACACCGAGTTGCATGCATACTTTACCCTCAAAATGCATATAAAACCTGTATGAACAATTTTTTATTCAAACAATTTAGACAGGATTTTGCCGAGATCGTTACTACTTGTTTCCGTTACTAATCAAAGTAATTACGTAGTCTTTTAAGGAATTTAATCTGCGAATGCGACATGAAAAGCACAGTATGCATCTAATTAGTGTTTTTGGAGCGCTAAAGGTTAATTTACCTAAAGAGAGGTAATTTGGGAAGATAAAGGTTCAAGCTCGCAACGACAGAGCTAATATCACCGCGTCTTTTCACAACCGGAAAATTCTCAGACTTCATTCAACATCCTTTTTGTTTCACCTATGATAATTTAGTATTCTAAAAACTAGTCAAATAGATATTTTTAGAAATATCTCGTGTTCTAAGTAGAGTAATGAGGGAAGAATAAAGTCAATTCCAGTGATTTCACAATCACATAACAAACCTTACAACGCAAGGCATCTAAAATTTAGGCTCGCCTTGCGCTGTGTAAAGACATCACGTCCCTTTTCTTTTTTCAAGATGCACCATGGATTCCAAAATCAAATTGGAGCAGCGCATTTCATATGTAACACGTGATCATGATTAAATGTAAAACTTTTCACAAAATACATAATTTCAATAAGCTTTGCACAATTTTAAAAATTGCAAAAAGATAAAAGACTCGTATTCGGAAGTAAACAATAGATATTGGTTCCTAAAACCCAAAACTATGAGAGGGATATGTTACAGGGAAGGTGAAAATCCCGAACGAATTCGTAAATGCTCAAAGAGGTGAAAATGGTGGGGAATGGAAATGTTCTTTTCTCTGTATCTCTCTTGTTATTATAGATAGAAAGATGATTGAAATTAGGCGAATTATTGGCTCCTCATAAACAACTTTTGTTCTAAAGGTTTTTTTACAGTTCCCATCCCTTAAAAGCTTTTCCCTATTAAGGGGGCACCTCAAATACGCGGATGAGAATCTGCCGTAAAAGTAAGTGGGATCTCGCTTCCCTGGTGGGTATAGTAATGGTGGTGTGGCTCTTAGGGCCCATCTCCAAAGATGGGTAGCACCCCCGTAAAAGGGGGGAAGGGTCGTCGCATGAGCCACTCATAATGCGGGCTATTTTGTGGTCGACTAAGTGCCCGATTTGCTATCGTGGCGGCCGGTCTTTCAGATGCACCACATGGCCGAAGCTTGGGTATGGTGTCCCTTAAAAGTTAAAGGTCTGTAGCCCATCCTCCATAAGAACATCATAATATACATTTAAATTTTGTTATTTTTATTTAGCCCACAATACTGCAATACTTATTTGCTCTTGCATAAAGATTGCATGCACTTGATTAGCTTTAATACAGACAGAAAGAAATCTACCTGCAGTTTTCAGCTTGCCGACTGGATTTTTTTTCATTACTATTAATAATCCTTATTATTAGTACAATATTTTTCCAACAATTATCTACTTACATTTATCTTTAAATGGCTGTTCTTTCAGCTGATAGAAAATATCTGAAAGAATCCAAGATATAAAACTGTTAACTGCGATGCCATCTACCTTTCAGCAATAGTAATGTTTTGGAGGTTAAGAACCTTTGAGCTCACAGACTCTGTTTAAATCCCTGTACATCATCAAACATAGTTAGAATAATGATTGATTCTCATTCTTTCATATAATACATGAGGATATTTCAATCATAATAAAAAGTAAAATGCACTAGTTTCACATATACAGGAAATGTTTTTAAACCACTGGGATGTGATCAAGAAATGAGAATTTGCATAAATGGTACAGAATGATTTAAAAATTAAAAGAATCAGACACATTAAATTAATTGGTCAAGAAAAACCGCAAATTAAAAAAAAGAAATAATCTTATTTAATGATAAGGACGATAGACAATAATCAGCAACAGATGAGAAATTAAAATTAAAATAAAATAGAAACAAGAAATAAAAACAGTGTACCAATTTTAACTCCTTAACTGTCATGTCTGTGAATCATGTTTGTCAAATCATAATAATTTAAAATTATTTAAGTCATTAATAGAGCTTATAATTCAATATACATAAACATTAATTTGGAATCCAAAAATATCTCAAGTGCTCTATGGACTTTTAGATGAGTCAATAAAACAACACATTCCTAAAACAAAGGGTGGAATCTAATTCAATACAAGAAATATCAAAACAGTTCAAAGTTATATTGGAAAAATAAGTATATTCAATCATATAAAGACAGACTTTAAATAAAATCCTTTTTATTCACCTAAATACACCAAATGAAAACCTCATTTGCTTTCTGTATAACATGTAGAAAATCACTTATTCATTCAGCAGAATTTATGAAGTCTACTTACATACACAGCATAATTTTTAGATGAACTCATGCATGTTTATTTACTCCAGGAAGCTGGAGGTGTCCCAAATCTCATTAATTTTTTAATTCAAGGCCTTGCCATTACTTTATTTTCAACTGTGATGATATGGGCATTTTTACACGGAAAGATGCAATTTATCTACGCCTCCTCTTCTCTAGATTAATTTCTGATATTTTCAGAATCAAATTTAGTTGTTAAGTACCCCAACTATTATATTTAATAGGTTCATTGAACTATATATAACTATATAGGTCTTACAAAATTAAACTCGACAGGTTCATCCTATCAGTAGTGATTATGCCATTGCTTGCAAGAATCCAAGGAAATTATACTTTAAATCAGGGCATTTTCATCTTTTTCTATTCGTGACCCCTTTTTCAGAAGGAAGCAATTTTGTTGCATTTAAAATGGTAAATAAAAAGAAACTCAATTAAATATAATTGAGTAAATCCTAACGATATGTTTTAAATCAAGATATTTCGTAAACTTTTTCTTTCTTTGCTTAGAAACATTGAAAGATGGCACTCTGAAAGTTTTGGATATCCCAATAATTGTTCCATATGACATTATTTGTGTATTAGGTTAAGAAGCATTGCTTTAAGTAATAAGCATCAATTTTCTAAAATATCTTTTTAAAAAGATGTCTGAATATCTAATTGCCACACTGTGTATCATGATCATAATTTCTAGTACTAAAGATTGTTTCACAAACAATGAAGTTCGTAATAATAAAGAAGTATTGGTTTAAAAATTAGAATTTGGCGGTGAAATGTCTTCGAGTCTAAAAAGTTCAAAATTTCTGGTTTTAAAATATTTTGCATACAATATTAAAAACATCAAAAAGGAAAAAATAATATTTAATTTATTATTTGATTGAAATAATAAGTTTCAATAATATTCCTTTTTAAATTAACAATTAGTCAGGGTAAGGTTTAAAGGAATTTTTGTTTTGGTATATGTATTTTCAAGAACTAAAGACAACAATAAGCTCATTTAATAATGACTGTTCAGACAAATATATTTCAAAATTATGATTTAACAAAGATTTATACAATGGGAAATTCATGGATTTTTTAAAAATCCAGCAATTATTCTATTTACGGTGTTTTAACAAAGTAAAAACATTTTACACAGGTAAAATATTTTCCTTTTTCAGGCATCACACGAATTGTCTCGATTCATCAAAATTTCATTCGTTTAGATGGTCCTGGTTGTGACTGTGGTTCAACTTGATCAAAAAGTCTTTTACTACATTTCTTCAGTCCCATCCGTGCTGTAGGACTCGCCAGTGCTTTAGAAAATAACTTAAGAGAAAGTCTTCTTTTGCTTTCAGGTGTGTATTGAGTTGAGCTGCAACTTGGATAATTCTTGGTCTCTGAAACTGATGGTACATTATTAGATTAAACAATGATCATGCAAAATATTTGTTTTTCATATTTTACCAAAATTAACAAGAACAGAATTTAACTACTTAACTGTTTATTTTTATTCCATTAACAAGTTATAAAAAATGTCACTTTTTTGTTACAATTACCTATGCAGTTTAGCTTCAAGAGATGTTATCTTCAATTTAAATGTCTACATTGTAATGTATTTTCAGCAAAGCAAGAAGAATCATGGAGCCTTTTTATCAAAAATAAAATGTTTATTGGACGTCTTCCACAGCACAAACATTTAAAACAAACACATACACTTATATCACACACGTTACATCTCTGACTGACATCGAATTTCACGTTAAATCAATTTTCTTCTTCTCCGTTGCTAGGCAATGTTAGCAAAAGACAAATATAGTGTTGCCACCTTATTATATCTTTTTAAAAGAATTTATGCCAAAAGATTTTTTTATCTAATTAATTTCTTTTCTTTAAATATTTTAATAATTCTACAAATATATATATATTTATTTATTACAAATGTTACAACCTCTACGAAATTTAGAAGTTGGAGCAATTTTTATACAGATATTTTAAAACACAATTTTACTGAAAGCTAGCATTATAGTCATAACCATGTGCTAAGAAAGAAAGCAAACCTTAAAGTGTAAGAACAGGATTCAGAAGAGGAAGAAGTTATTAAAATTTTAAATTTGCATGCATTTTCTTCCTTATCCGAAGTCTGATTTTGTGTGATGGCCATATTAAAACACTCGTTCCTGAAAGAAGCCACCTTGTAACTGCAAACTCCTGCATTCCCTTGCACGATTGGATCAAAGGAATGAATTCTAAGACCTCTATCACCTCTTCATCAATTACGCCTCAATCATCTCTATGTCAGTCACTATACGATCCCTCATGATTGGATATGGTCAACACATGTCACACAACTAAACAAGTTGGAAAGAAAACGACAAATTAATTTAATGACAATGACTGGGCCATTAAATCTAGGAAGATACTGTCTGATTTTTTAAGGCCATTTCTTGATAACATAATAAACTAATTTAACCCTTTCCTACGGCAGTTGGCTCTGCTGTAGAGCAACCACTGAACTGGAACCTGCACCAAAAGTGCATACACTGAGCATGTTTGGGTTTACGTCTAATGCCTGAACAACGCAACCTTGGCATGCTCTGAGAAGAAAAGGGACTTTTCTTTAAAACAATATATTCATAATTTTTATATAAACAATAATTATTACAATTAAAACATAATTAATATGTATTAAATAATATAAACATTAATTAATGTTTGAATGAATGCTGTCGTCTGTCTCTGTGCAGTGCATGTCCTCCATAACCAGCATTCATTTCCCATGTTCCTTTGGTCATTCATTTTATTGCTATCAAACAAAATACATATAGAAATTACATCTAACTAGGGAAAAATCTTAACTACACTTGCTATAGTGCAATAAAATTCCATAAAAAAAGTATGCATGTGTGCATGTATCTGCTAGAAATTTTGTTAAGATGTTGTAGAGGGATAGAAAAGGGTGGGTGACTGGTTCACAGCAAAAAAAAAAGAACCCCTCCTAATGATTTTCAGTAGAAACACTTGTGATGAAAAAAAATAAATTATTGAGTCGAATTTGCTGAGTCAATACATTTTTAAATAAGGCTTCATAATTGATTTTGGAATTAAGAAAGTGATCTCAAATAGTCAAAATGTGTAGAGAAATCAAGGCAGACTGAATTTAAACTTTGAATATTTCCATGAAAAAAGATTTACCAAATATACACATATAGATGGATTTATCCGAGAGAAAAAAATCAATGTGGTGCACAAAATAAACGGTTTAATGGTTAGCAGTCAATAAGTAACTCACAAGAGTGAATTAAAGATGTTCTAATTTTTGCAATCAAAACCCAGACATATGATGATCTCAAATCAGAGAAAAGCTTTGAAACACTATGAAAAAATGTATAATTCTTTCAATCATTTAAGTTACATGAAAATTCTAGTTATGAAAGGAATAATCTAGATTCAAAAATATTACTTTCTCTCTGAAAGTTTATTTAATAGAAGCACTGCATTTCAGAGTTTCATAATTAATGACTAAGTGGTTGTCAATGAGTTAATATAAAAGTCGATTTGCTTAAAAAAGAAATTTGCAGCTGAAAATTGCTATATGTATTAATTTTACAAAATTATTTTTTTCAAATATCATTAAAAAATTACAAAAGAACAGAATGAATTTGTAAACACTCTTATTCTGTTTACTATTATTTTGAATATTCCTTCTAAAATAAACAATCACATTTATGCTATAGGCAGTATTCACTAATTTCACCAGCTGAGGAAGGTTAGTGGCTTCAATATCTCCAACATAGTATAGTATATTGTTACGAAGCTATAAAATTATTTTCATGACATGCTAATCTTATGGCAAGAAAGGGAGTTTTACAGAGATTTTTTTGTAAAAAAAAACACCGACCTTGAGGACTATTTTGGCAACAAAACCAAGCCTCCAGAATTATGATCCTATCTCTACTAGAAGAGGAAATATCAAGAGCCTTCAAGAGAAGTCTATGTGACATCGCATCCTATTGGAAAAGGTATAAAATACCGAGAGCTCATCGAGTAGTCAGTCGTAGTTGGAGCTTTGACCACAGTGCAATCTGGTGAACAGACAGACTATAAACGATAATGAAAGTGCTGTGACTGATAGGTATTAGTGATTTGCTGCCTACTTGAGTTATTAATTTATAAAAGTGCTGATTAGTTTTGTTACCTGTGCTATGTTTGTTTTTCTGGAATATTTGTAAAATAGTCATTTAGTTTTTATTATCCTGCTTGTCCTGCTGTATTCACATACACTTACCAGGGTGGCTACAGAAACTGTGAAAAAAATTTCCCTGACTTTTCCCTGATTTCCCTGACTAAACTTACAACATTTCCCTGATTTACGGCTACTAATTATATTAGTTTCCTGGCTTGCTCCCTACTCGGAATCACTGTATGTGTACAATGCACATTATTAAAAACACTTTTACTAGTTATTTAAAATGAAAAAAATAATATATTTTTATGAAATTTGCTGTTATAAAAATGGAATGAACATCCTAAAAAAATCTGTTAAGACAGTATATTACATTTCTTGTATCTAAAAAATACTGGACATTTTAACAAAATACTTTGCTTCTAAAACTGCATAAGAATTCTAAGAAACATTAAAACTACTCTTTGCAACACAAGTTAAATCACGTTAACAGTAAAGGTTATTATGATCTTTTCTCAAAACTTTAAAACAGTTCAATAACTAATTAATGCTCTTTGCACGAGTACCAGTATAACATGTTGCAGCATAAATATAAAAATAGTATAATTATACGTACCTAATAATGTATATTTTAGCAAAGATTTAAACAAAAGAAACTGCCAAAATATTACTTCAAATCTTTATTCTTTAACAAATCATAAAGTAATTTCTGTTATCAGAAACTTATGCTTTTATAAATGAATATAAGTTTTTTTTTTTTTTAAAAATTCCATTTATTATTACAAATAATGCTAGACATAAGATACTAATTTATAGATAATAACTCAAGTAACAAATAACTATTAATTTTCCCTGATTTTTAGATATTTTTACGAATTTCCCTGACTTTTCCCTGATTTTTCCAGATCGATAAAATTCCCTGACTTTTCCCTGATATCCCTGATTTCCCGGTTCTGTCGCCACCCTGCTTACCAAACGATTTTTGTAACTACTATACTAAACATCAAGTTAGGAAAAATTGATGCATTTACGCAATTGGGGATACTCTATGATTTAATAGATTTTGAGCTAACAAGTAGTTTTGGGACCATGCAGCATTAGAATTTTTCCTGCAATGTTTAGCAAACCTAGCTATATCCAAAATGAGTGCCTTAGAATTGATTCCCAATTACATAACTGTATATAAATTCTCTCATTGAAAAACTCATAAACTAGAATCTGAATTTGTATTTATTTATTATTTATGTTTGTAATTATTTATTATGTTTGTTGTTTGTATTGTATTTATTTTGGCATTTGTATTTTGTTATTGCATTACTTATATTGCATTATATTATTGGGTAAGCAGGGTCAGTGTGGGCAATAAAAAAAAATAGAATCTACAAAACTTTTACATTGGCATCTTTAACTTTAGGGATCATCATCATCAAAAGAAGTACATACCATTGCCACTTTTTGTAATAATAGGTGATTCAGCAATTTCTCTGACCTCATTTGTTACACCTACATGAGATTTTCTCCTTTGTAAAGCTGATAAGTTTTGCTTGTATGAAGGAGTATTGGGAACAAAACCTGTCTTCAGAACACGTCGACCTAAAAGATGAAAAGAAAAAATGACAACTTTAAGTCACAGGTGTGTTTTTTTTTTCCTTTTTTTCACAATTTTCAAATAACAATTTATTTTATTTTATTATTGTTATAGATAGAACTATGGAATTTTAATACTGATAAATGTTTACTTGAATTACTTCAAAGTAGTTTCTTATTGTTTTAAAAGAGTGGTTATACCTTTGGCACTTTTTGATGGTGTGGATCCCACAACTTCATCATTATCACTGTGAAAACCTAGCTGTGATTTTCTCCTTTGTAAATGAGACAAATTTTGTTTGGGTGTAGGAGTATCAGGAACAAAATCAGTTTTCAGAACATGGTGACCTTGACATCAAAATAAAAACAATTATTTATAAATAATTTCAGCATTATTAAAATTGATACTAAAATTAGTTCATGAAATCAAAATATTGGAGAAATTTTTCCTCATTTCAAATAAAAGAGAGGTATGCTGTAGAAAATGCACAAATAAATAAAAAAGATAATGACCCTGTCAAAGTTAAGGACAGAATTATACACTATTAGAATTTATGCTGTTTAAAAAGAGAACTTTTAAAACAATTTTTTTAGCATTTTATCAGACTGCTTTTAGATCAGTTTTTTGCTGATCAGATTAAAAGCAGTTTTTTTAAAATCTTATTAAACATTCAAAGACTTCATGAAATTTTTAAATTTTTATTCTTCTTCTAAAAAATATTTACAGATTCTAAAGAAAAGAAACAAATCAATCAATGGAGAATTTGAATGTTTTCATTTTTCCATCTCGTATGTGTGTGTGTTAATTACTTATTTTTAAATTTGGTTTCATACCTTTGGTAATGCAGATTATATCAAGTCCAGTATGCACATCAAAATACAGATAATAATGATGTAGAGATATCGTTCCCGGCATCCTCCTACCTAACATTTATATCAAACCTTATCTCATAAAGAATTTAAATATAAAAATTAAGCTCAGTCTTTGTAACTTCACAAGTCTAATTTTAGATGTATTTTGATGACACATTCCCTTCTGGTTATTTTAGTCTGTGAATTTGGACTAGTCTCTATCTTAAATCCGACGGATTCACCTCTGATCACTCGCCCACTGTTTTAGTGAACAATCTCTCTGGGACAAGGAATGGATCTGCAGCGGATATCTCTAAAGGATAGAGACTTGAATTGGTTTAAGTAATTCACCTTTTGTGATTTGAAGTTTCATAAGCCTTAAAACACTCTCACTTCTAGGAATAATTTCAATATTTTTTTTCAAGAAGCCAGTTTATGCACTTATTATTATCAGCTCCAATCAGAACAACATCTCCAGTTGCGATTTTAGCAATTCTCCTTCTGATCTTTGAATATAAGCTGTTAAATATTCAGTTTGAAATCTCTTTTATAAATCTTTTTGCAGAGTTTATTGGTATTTGACTCATTTATCAGGCTATGATGGTCAACTGCACCACAGTCTGGAATACCAATCATTTTAATATCCTGCAGAAACATGGAAGGGATCAAAGGAACCAGTTCTATATCATTATAACATACATGTTATAGGTTAAGAATTAATGATAGACTTGAAGTCGTAAAGAACAATTGTAATCTTGTACATGGCATATCCGAACGCGGCCCTTTATTCCAAGACTAATTATCGGACAATAAAGCTATAAATCCCTGCCGCCATAGAAATGTGTCCTCTATAAGTGTATATGAAATTTTTTCATGCAAGGGGTCGTCTTTATATTTAGATTTACACAGACTCAATATTTTCAAATGGCAACACCTAATTTTGAATATATATCCAGATTCTCCAGATTAAAATATCTCGATTACATATAAAATTTATCAATTTTGAGTAAACGGTTGATGAGTTATGAACAATTGAAATTTGGGCCCCATCTGTTCAGAATGCTTTTGGTTATGCATGCCTTAAAAACTACTAGGCGGAAATGGTTGAAATTTTGAACAGTGAGGTTTTAGGTGAAGCTCCTTCAATTGGCATCAAAAATTTTTTTTTGTGTTTCTATTCAAAAAATTTTTAACTTATATTTTCTAATTTTTAAATTTATAATGTTGATGTATAAATGTATAATCTGATGATGTTGTATCTATCCTTAAATGTTACTTTTTACTTTTAGTTTTTTAACTTTTCATCTTGCTCATTTAAGAAGCACTTCTCCTGAATCATTCAGATCATGATTCTCTCAGCTTCCAAAATTTCATTTGAATCAAGGCTGCTTTTCTTTCTCTAACTTTTAATGAGTGACAATTTCTAATGAATATAAAATTCCATGCCACAAGCTTGACAACTTTGAAAAAAATTTTAGTATCAATGTTTGCAGTGACAGATATGCTAACACCAAACACTGAGATGATGAAATTACATTCTTTTCCCACTATTTTATAACTTTCTCATAACTGCCCACAAAATCATTGTTTGACCACAGTTCAGGTAATAAAAATAACCAGTCAGGTACTTCCCACTACTTTGAGTTAAGCAAATATTGAATAGAACATCCTCTGATACACAAGTCAGCCAGATTCATTGAACCAGACACATGTCTCCAGGCATTTTTGTCTGTTAGAGTTCTAATTACCTTACCCCTATTTTAAAATATTTGTCTTTGGAAAAAAATTTAAATATTTGTTATAAATAGGGAGAAAAATGCAAAACAACTAAATCTGTATCAGTGAAAAGGTAATTTTTTTAAATTTTAAGATGGTGCAAAAATCACTTTTGTGTGATAATATTTCAGAAAGTACCGCAGAAAAACACTTGAATTTTGCTTAATTATTTATTAATTCAAATTGTAATTGAAATGTTGAAAAAAAATCACTCTGAAGTGCACATTCCCACCCTCCAAATCAAATTTAAGCAAAATTTGGTAACTCTGGGCCAAACTATCTAACCTATCAGGGATGAGATTGGAAAAAAACCAAAAAAGCTGAAAATAGAAATCTGAAAATTTTACGTGCGAAATACGTTTTAATTAACTTTTAGCATAACTAAGCATTTAAGCGCGATAAATTATATATATATGTTTGTGAGTGGGTAATTGTTTCATTGCATGCAGGGCCAAAATCAGCAAATCAAAAAAATAAAGGACACTTAAAAATTACATATAACAAAAAAAGAATACCAAATTAACAATGAAATGCTAATCATACTCACAACTGTTATTTAGTCAACTAATTTGTAGCTAGAATAATAGTAAAAAATGAAAAAAACATACTTTTAAAAATAAGATTTTGGATGTAAATGAAATTTTTTTAAATTTATGACAGTAAGCAATTAGTTACATTCTACTTGGTTTTCAACAAATTTTTCACTTTAAAATGCATATTATTTTGAAAGAAAAAAAAAGAATTTTCAATCACAAGGGTCTTTTTGCTTAACATTTCTTGCAAAAGGAGGCGCGGATATCTCTTAATTTTTTTAAGAACACGGATTCCAAGATCATTGTAAGAAACAAAAGGGGGGGGGGGGCGGTTTTTTTTTCGGGAAAAAAGAAAAAGCGGAAATTTTTCATTTCAAGAAAATAAAAAAAAGCGGAAATCCGCCAAAAAGCGGAAAAATCTCATCCCTGAACCTATAGAATGCCAACAGACAGTCTATACACACATACACATTCACTTTTATTAGTATTAGAGATAGAAATTTAAGCTATTTCTATTAATAAGGATTATTATCTAACTTTTAAATAAGTAACAGTGGAAAGGCATTAATCTTTCTGACCAGGTATTTAAAAAAATATTGATATCTAGGAAGATGCTTCAAGCACCATAAAATTACACAACTTGATATGCTAATATATAATGTTCTACCATATTTTAAAGAATTTATAATTGAAAATATCTTACTTTTTGGAGTGCAGACTTTCTTTTTTTTTACAGGTGTTCTTGTGAGAACTGTATTTGAACGGGGTGTCTGTATTTTCCTATCTTGTGAAAAAAGATTTCTTCGAACACTTTTGGAATCAGATTCAACAGTCTTAAACCTGTCTCTTCTCTTCTTTGAAGCAAGACGAGGAGAATAACGAATTGGAACATTTTCAGTCGCAAATGTACTTTTACTCTGGAAATAAAAATAACCAATTACAAAATGAAACTTTCTTTCTGGATATGATAGTGTTTATTACATTGATTAATAAAATATGCAGGAAAATGTTATATCTGAAAGCACAGAAACACGTAACAAAAGTTTGAATGCATCAGTTTAATCTTCATAATAAATGTCAATAAAGTAACAATATAAAAATACTTTGTTTTCAAACAATAAAAAAGTTTTCAAAATTCTGAAAATGAAAAGCTTTGTCTAAGTCTTTAAAATTTTCAACCTAGGTTGCAGTTTTACAATTATGATGGCAGCTGTTAGTTTATCTAACAGTTTATAAAACTTAACAAGTATTTTGTTTATAAACCCAAGTAACTTATATAAAAGAAAGGCAACATTTTTTTTTTTTTTTTTAAGAAATTGCACTCCTATTTTCATTTTCAGAAAGTAAGCAAAACACCAAAACGAAAAATTATTGTATTAGAATAAAATTCTACATTAAAAAATCTATAAGAAGCTAACTTATAATAAGAATAACACCAACTATTTAATCAAAGAAAATACATTGTTCTAAACATGTATATAAAAAGCATTTCCAATAAAAATTATAAAATATATTAGAGGCATCTAAATTTTCTTCCTTAGTATCCTGAGATTAAAAAAGAGATTTGTAAAGAAGTCATTGTAAATGTATTTTGTTTTTCGGTATAACTTAGATTCATATTTGTTATAAAAAATCATCTTAACAAAATCCACTGGCATATAATTTAGGCATTACTTTCTTCTTTCTAGGCGACTTTCCAGGAAGCAAAATCTGACGCCTTTTACTTGTTACAGAAATATCACTGCGTTTCCTTATCAATTTCCTGAAAGAAAGAAAGAAAAATGATGCACAATGTTATATTGCAAATTAAAATAAAAGAAGGTTGTTATTCAAGTAAAATTAGACTTTTCAACAAGAGCTATACCAATAAAAGGAATAAGTAATAATTTAGAAATAGATAATAGAATAATTTGGAAATATTTTAGTAGAGAATATCTACATCTCCACAGTAAAAAAATATTAATGTTTGCAATAAATTAGAATATGTATGTTTTATCTGTGGGAAAGGGGAGACAACAGTTTAAATAAAAGTTGTTCAGTTTAAATAAAATTTGTTTCACCTTTCACAATATAAAAACATATTTTTATTTTCAGTTAAATTATTAATTTTGAATTAGAAAGGAACAATTAAGTAGATGTTATACTTAAAGAGATGTTCATTATATGCAGTGTTGATCTATTATTAATTGAAACAGAATATATATATATACACCTTAATATAAATAAAAGACATTGTGGGACATTGTTCCACATCTCCTCCTAAATAACTGGACCAATTTCACCCAAATTTCGCACTTATTATTAAAGTCAAGAGGAAAATACCTGCCAACTCTTCAAAGTGCAAAAGTTAATTAAATAAGCAGTTAATTAGAAATGAACTGAAACAGCTTTTCCGCAGTAACTTTGGAGCAAATTATCCCACAAAAAATATAGTTAAACCATCTTAAAGTTCAAAGTTTTACCTTTTCAATGATACCAATTTTATATCTTTGAAATTTTTCCTTCAATTTTTATTAATTTTTCAAAATTTAATAAATAATTGATTACATGCAGACAGTTTTGAAATAACGCAAATTTATAGGTACTCTGCTGCTAGGCAACGGTTATTAGACTATGAACTAATTTAGCTTTTTTTCTGAAATTTTTGCTTATTTTTATAAGTATTTTATATAAGAAAAGAAAGCCTAAAAGTTAATTAAAATTTCAGTTAATTGAAAATTAAGCAACATTTTGGCGTTTTCCGTGATATTTTACGAAAATATTTATTATCTCATAAAAACTATTTTTACATCATATAAAAGTTTAAAAAATTAGATTTTCATGACACAAATTTCATTTCTGTTCAATTCAGTGCCCTCATTTTAATAATTTTTCAAAAATTAAATTGTGTATAAAATTCAAAATTTGTAACACTTTTTTCTATTGGTGAAGAACAAGAATACATACAGAAGAACTATTGCTAGAACACATTAACAGAATTCTAGAAGAAGACTAAAAGAAAAAGTTTAAAAGCAGATGATACATAATTCATATATGTTCTTATTTATTTTATTATTCACATTTATTTTAATGCTTTTTATTAACCTTTCAGCGTGCGCACTAAAATTTTTTACACAAGCAGGCGCATGTCGTACTTTTTACGACACAATAATTTTCTTCCTTTTTACTTTCTCGTATACGAAGTATACAAAGAGAAAGTATTGTAATCGTCAAAATTTCGAACTCGAGATTTTGACGAATCTCCACGTTTTAGACCTCCCCGAGTCCGAAAAACACAATTTTGGAATTATGTCTGTGTGTGTGTGTGTCTGTCTGTGAACACGATAACTCGAAAACTATTAGAGCTATGGGGATGAAATTTGGTATGTGGTCTTTAAACATAATTTGTAGGTTTCTGTCAAATTTTGGACAAAATCCGTCAATGGGAAGTCTGTCTATTTGTATGTCCGCAGTCATGTGAATGCTATAACTCAAAAACTTGATTAGCTAAATGGATAAAATTTGGTACACAGTTTTATCGTTATGAATGTAAGTCCGTATAAAAGTTTGGGCCAAATCCGTCAAAAAGAGGCATTCAAATTGCATATTCAATTTCTTTTAATCCGATTCTCATGCGCATGCGTATTGGTAGCAATCTGTTATTGTTGTAAATTTTATTTACAACAATAAATAACGTTTTCAAACATCAATTGTTTACAATTTTTTATTGTTGTAAATCAAACCGATCTCATTATTTCAGCAAATCTTTCATTCACACGCTTTTGCAATTGTTACGGTTGTGGTAGTATAAATTGTTTTCTTGGGAATTCAATTCCAAAGCAGAATTTTCGCTTCAGTATTCATTGCATTGCCTATTATATCGCACCTGCTTCAAAGTAATATTTTTTTGAAACGTAGCAACAGATATTTGATTTCGGGTTCATTTGTTTTTTTGTTTTACTTTCTCGTATACGAAGTATACAAAGAGAAAGTATTGTAATCGTCAAAAAAATTCGAACTCGAGATTTTGACGAATCTTCACTTAGAAAGTATACGAGAAAGTTTAGGGGAGACCACTCCCGCTGGTTACTATGGCAATTGCAAGTTATTTCATAATAGTAATAAGAGACACACCAGAAAAGGAAATCAGTTCATCAATTCAAAATTAATTTTAATAGTTGAAAAATCTAAAATTATACCGAAATCATAGAAAGTAATGAGGTATAATAAGATTATTTTGTAGAAAAGGTATTAAGTAATATATAACAAAAAAGAATATAATACAATCTAAGATTGAACAACAAAGACTTTCTTCATAGTTTCTAATCACTGTCCTTGTATTTGAAACATTGAACTTTTGTTAGAGAGTGATGCTTGGAAGTATATATGTTGCACTTACTGCATTTCAAGGATTTTGATTATCATTTTCTTTCTTTCAAACACAAATCATGAGTTCTTCTCAATGCTGGCTACTGTTCACTTGTTTTTTCATGCTGTGATGTATAATTTAGACTTAAAGACATGGTAATGTCATATGCCAATAATCAGATTTTTGGGCTCAAGTAAGTAGTAAGGTGATTTTTCATAAGACTGAGAGCTACGCTTTTCAAGAAAATTCTTCGGCTTGGTGAATTGTTAGCAGGCTTATTACATAAAAAATATTTTTGACAATGTAAAATGAAATATTAAATCACTGTAATGTGTGCTGGATATATAATTATCAAAATGCAACGTTAAGGTGTGAAAAAAGTTATAAAATTACATGAACGAGAGAGTGGAGTAAACTTTACAACAGAAGCATAAAACAGTATGAAATCATCTTGAAACTCTGACAAACCCATTTACACCTGAAGAGAGGAGTCGCATGAAGGAATAGCAATGACCTTCAGACAGTTTTGACTCTGAATCTGAGAACAGAGTATCAAAAATCCCATTTGTTGTAAAATTTGTGCAGAAGCAACAGGAATTTTAATTTTATATCACAATCTAAGAATATTAGTTACAAAATGCATGTGTAAAGCAGTTGTCTTCTTCAGGGTGCATAGTGAGAAATTGCTGCAAAAATTAAGCACTTTTAAGGACTTTTTAAGCACCTTAGCCAAAAAAATTAAGCACCTTTGTACATGCATGCATACGTCAATCCACGTATTTTCTAAGCATACGATGATTTCTGTTTAATAATAATGCATAGTTTTTATTGAAAATTTAAAAATATATTTTTTTTAATTTTAATATTTATTTCCGTATTTGCACAACATCTTAAATTGTAAAATAAAGGATGTATTTTTGATTTTACAAAAAAATTTAAAATGATAATGAAAATTGTCATTATTAAAAATTAAATCATCTTCTATAAGATTAGAAATAAAAATATGTTACCTTTTTCAACACTTCTTAAAATTATCAAATTGCCAGTTAATTTGCCCCTTCAGGATAATAATTCCAGTATTTTAATATACAGCGCTACCCATTGTTGAAGCAAGAGGGAGCATAGAAAAGGTCATTAATAGTCCAGTCAATGAAGGGTTTGAAAAAAAAAAATAAATAAATCATATAGTTTTGAAAATTGGCAAACATGTTCGCAATAGTCTCCTGATGACCATACAAAAGTCCCTGGTCCTGAATGATTTAACGAATTAAAGAACGTAAAATTTCCTACAAAAATATGCTTTTATTTTGCTTCTAGCTTTTATAGTTTCCGAGATAATAGGTCTCAAAGTTTGCCGCCATCTTGGATTTAATACCCCTTTTTAAAGTGTTTTTTAATATCTCGGAAACTATTCGATTTGCAAATTTGTTGTAATCAGCAAATTAATGAGCGTAAAATTCCCTACAAATTCATGCCTTTATGTTTCTTCTATCTTTAATAGTTTTCGAGGTAATGAATCTCAAAGTTTGATGCCATCTTGGATTTTATCCCCTTTTCTCAGTTTTACTTGAATATCTCGAAAATTATTTAGTTTTCAAATCACACGTGATACAACAAATTAAAGAACATAAAATTCCTTACAAAAGAGTGCTTTTATTTTTGTTCTAGTTTTAATAGTTGTCGAGATAATGGGCTTCAAAGTTTGCTACCATCTTTGGATTTCATCCCCCCCCTTTTTAAGTTTTTCTTAAATATCTCAGAGACTATTAAAAGTAAAAGAAAATTAAAAGCATGTATTTTTAGGGAATTTTACAATCATTAATTTGTTGTATTATATGTAATTGAATAGTTTTTGAGAAATTCAAAAAAGATGGGAAAAGGGAGATGAAATTGAAGATGGCGTCAAACTTTGAGATCCATTATTCTCAGAAACTATTATAGGTAGAATAATAATAAATGCATGTATTCGTAGGAAATTTCACGCTCTTTAATTTGTTAAATCAATTGTAATTTGAAAATTGAATAGTTTTTGAGATATTAAAGAAAAACTTTAAAAAAAGGGGGATGGAATCCAAGATTATGGTGCGAGCCGCACCCCCAGGACCAGGCACTTTTAGTATGTTCAACAGAAGCCTCTCACGAACATGTGTACCAATTTTCAAAACTATACGATTTAATGGGGTTTTTTTTTCACAACCCTTCGTTGACTGGACTATCAGCTAAGATTTTGTTACAAATTCATCCACTTTCAGAGAAGTTACCTCAAAAACTAATAAAGCTAGAAGAAAAATAAAAACATGCATATGTAGGGAATTGTACACTCTTTAAATTTTGAAGCAAATGTGCTTTGAAAATTGAATAGTTTTCGAGATATTCAAGAAAAATTTAAAAAGGGGGATGAAATCTAAGATGGCGGCAAACTTTGGGACCCAATATCTCATAAACTATAAAAGATAGAAGAAAAATAAAAGCATGTATGCATAAAGAATTTCAAGCTCTTTAATTTGTTAAATCAATTGTAATTTGAAAACTGAAGAGTTATTGAGATATTCAAGAAAAACTGAAAAAGGGGGTCGAAATCCAATATGGTGGCACGAGCTCCCCCCAAGACCGTGGACTTTTAATATGTTCATTAGGAGTCCCAATTTTCTAAACTATCTGATTTAATGTTTTTTTTTCATTCCCATTTTGGGCCTCCGTTGACTGGACTATAAGTATTATCTTAACAGGTGTTGACACCCCTGGATCTATCTTACCCAGGATTCCTCCCCTTTCGTCGGTTTTCTTTCTAGATACATCCAGTAAACAAAGCTTTATGCAGGGATGAGATTGGCAAAAAAGCAAAAAGACTGAAATCATACGCGAGCAAAACATTTGTACCATAATTTATACGCGAAAGATATTTTAAGAAGTAAAACATCAGAACACGCAATATGATATTACACTATAAGAATTAATATCTTAATTATTTATAATTCAGTATGTATAAATAAGAAAAAGAATATTAAATTATTATTAAATCATTCACATTAAAAGTTAACAAACAAGTTTAACACATCATCAGGTGCATCAGAAAATACAAAATTAGACATTAAAACATTTACCACTTGTACATCACTGCAATTTTATTCCTTTATCTTGGTACGCCCTGCAAGATGACCTTAAGTTTCCAACTAATTTTTTTTTTTCGCAAAATATGCCACAGAGGTTTTGTTTTCAGCAAAAAGGTGGTATTTAATAATTGAATGGCACTGAATGTTGGAATGTTCATCCTTGTAGAGCTTGCCGATTTAATGTTGATTCATCAGTAAAAGATGAATCAGCTAGTTTCCTAGCCCGTGGAGTTAAGCCGCACGGTCGAGCATATTTTTCCAGAATTTTCTTTCGGAAACGGAAGATAGGAAGGTTTATTTTCTTTGTGTGAAAGCGGAATTTTCGGAAGAAAAAGCAAATTTTTGCGGTTAAAAAAAATAAATAAAAAAAACCCCGGAATTTTGAGAAAAAAAAGACAAAAAAGTGGTAATTCGTGAAAAAGCGGGAGAATCTCATCCCTGCTTATGACTATGCTTTCGATATCGTATTCAAGGGGAAACCAAAAAAAATAATAATGTTTTCTTTGCACTTCTCGAGAAAATTAAGCACTTTTTTAAGGACCTTTTTTTCAAAATTAAGCACTTTTAAGGTGCTTAAAAATGGTTTTCAAATTTAAGCACTTGTTAAGCAGTTTTCATGATGCTGCGCATCCTGTTCTTCCTCTCTGCCAATAGAGCTTTCGAGGACCCAGCTAAGACAGTTTCTACATTGGATTGGCCCTTAAATTTAGTCAAATTAGAAAATACATCATTAAAATATAAACAATCAACATCTGATGTGTTTTTATCGTCTACGTCAGAGGAATCATCAATACTGACTGTCCCACTCTTATGCCACTTGGAGTACCCAGTTTTACACCAAGTGCAAAGGTTATAAAAACTACAAAGAACAGTGCAATTATTGGAGTAAATCCTTATTGTTTGATAGAGTATAAATCCTTAGTATATGTATAATAAGCTGGACTAAATATAGTTTTTATGACTATAATGATCATTAAGTAAGGATAGTTTAAAATCTAATGAACAATAGAGAGTTGACGTCTTTAAACAAATAAACCTTCACAGATGCATGAATTCAACAGCAACCTCACGCCACTATGACTGTTCCTTTTTCTTGACTAGTAAAGTGTAATTCAGCATCTGTCTGCAAGATAGGAAAAATAATAGCACCAGAATCAAGGGTACCTGGTTTTACTCCACTCTCCCCTACTTAAGCAACAAATATTAATAACTTATGGAGAAAATTAGCTATTGTCAGTTTTAAAAATCGTTAGGTTCAATTGATATTCTTATTTTAATTAAAAAACGTTTCAGACGATAAAATAATTTTGGGTATTATAATTTTCTACACAAAAGTAGTTTTTACATCAAAAACATTAGAAATAAAAGTATTTTAATAACAAACAACGCCGGACAAAAAGGTAGTTATAAATAAAAGGGATGAGACAAAAACAAGTAAGTGTAATTTCATAACTGATTTTTTTTAAAGCACATGTCAAAAATTAACATATTTAGAATACAAAAACAAGAAATTAAATACTCAATGATGAATATCAATATGCAATTTTGAATTGAATGACTGACTGTTCATTAAATATTTCTTTGGAATAAATTTCCTAAACATATTACTATAGTCATAAGATTCTTTAATTCTTGACACCACAGCCCACTGTATTATGTGCAACAGATTCAAAACTTGCAATCATTTTTAATATAACTAAAATTAAATATTGTACTACGTTAGTAATATTTTGGGTGATTACATAATAAGGTAATTCCAGACTTTTCAAGCAACCATTGAAAAAACTTTTATTTGGAAACAAAGCAATTTTTCAATAGTTGAAAAAATAAATATATAAATACAGATTTGATATAATTTTCATGATTTTTATAAATGCTCTATATAAACAATAGCGAAACAATGTTAAGAGGGAGTTTTGAAAAAAATTAATGCTTTTTATTAACAGATTAATCATGCCTTCATCGGAAACAGGAGAGTTAGCAATTTAAAAAAAATTCAAAAGTAAAGGTAAAATGAGCATAAATTGATTATTTATGTTTCCATACATACACATAATGATTCCCCCCCCCCAATCAGAGTACAGTTATTAAAATGATGTTGATTCTAATAAATGATATCAGTTTCAATTTTCATAGATTTTATTAGCTTTACAAGTCATTTTTTTTAATATTTTGCAGAATAGTTTTTCAGTATATGTAATTTATTGAAACAAATGTATCATTACACTGTAAATAAAAGATATTTTATACACAAAAAGTGAAATATGAAGATAACATTTCATTTTTTAAGAGGGAAACAAGCTTTAAATTATTTAGAATCATTGATCTACATTGCAAGATTATTTCTTTATTGGAAATTTTGAAAACTAACATTATCTTCAGAATTTTGGTTATTGCTAATTGTTTGACTAGTAGGGGAGACTTGATCCCTAGGTCTAAAACCAGAGAAAAAATGCAATTAAGTCTCTGAAACTGGTAACACTAATAAAGTGATTCCTTATCAACAGATCTGACAACAGAATTTCATTCAGCCATTTTTATTTTTGTTGTAAGAAAGGAATCTCTGATTTCTTATAGTCAAACTTCTTTTGGAGTAGGTAGTTTATGTTTTTCATTTTTTGCTAAATATAACTAAATTACTTAAGTTTATTGATATCATATACTAACATTCCTTACTGCTTAAATGTTGTTATTTACATATAATACAGTTTCTTTACTTTTGATTTAACAATTCTTTTTCCAACACATGCACATTAGGGACACTTGATCCCCATTGTATGGGAGACTTGAGCCTGGGATCGAGTGTCCCCAAAGTTAAGTTAAATTAATATTGACAATTTTATTACCCCCCTACTGGCCATTGTGATTTTCAAGTCACATTTAGATAATATCAATATCATTTAGAATATGGTTACCTTGATTTTGAATGGTTTACAAGGTAGAAAGTTAATATGTGGCTGCACATGATGGTTAGCAAGAACATGGTGAAGGTTTCACAGAAAGAGAAAATTAGTCATTCCGTAGGAAAAATTGAAAAGAAGATTTCATCATCTGAATGCGAAATAAATTTTCTGAGAAAAAGAAGACTTCATCCCAACCAATTTATTTATCCAGAAAATAGTGACATTAGTGTTGTGGACAATGACGACATTGTCAAAAAACTACCTAAACCAGCCATGCTTGACGGAACTCTTCAAACTGCAAGAATTTTAACATTTATTTTTTATTTTTAACGCTTTGAAAATGTTATTTGATCATTAATTTCAGTGATAACAATCATTCATATGGGAAACAGTGATTTTCAATAATGTAGAATTTTCTAAATGTGTTTTTCTCCCTTTTGACATGTTAGTCAACAATAAATTTGATTTCGACTACTTAATTTGAATCATTTCAATTCATCTGTTTCAAGGATCAAGCCTCCCTTGGAAAGGGATCAAGTCTCCCTGCAATTGGGGAGACTTGATCCCTTTTCTAATTGTCGGAAAACAATTTATCTTTATTTTAAAAATGGTTTTTCAAAAATAAAAAAATACTACAACAAAAAAGACAAATAAGCCTTTAATAATGACTGAAAACATTTTTTTTAAATTTTGTTTTTTCCAAAATAAAAATTAAAAACCGAAAAAGGGATCAAGTCTCCCCTGTTGTTTGAGTGAAACCTAAAATCCATCACTAACAAGAGAAATAATGTGGAAGGAAAAAATTACATTGAAAAAGTGCTTTATTTATTATTATTATTTTGACATGTTTTATGAGAAAATTCCATATATTCATCTTAATATATTTTGTACACAAGTCTGAAACCAATGAATTACCTGTTTTCACTTTTATTGGATGCACTTTGTGAAGATATTAAGGATAATGTTGCTGAGGAAACTGAGCTGGCAATTTCAGTTAATGATACAGGCGAAGCAGCTTCAAATGGATGTGCAGGTGAATCTTCATCAGATTTTAGAGGAATACATAGTTCATCACCAATTTCAACAAGCAAGTCATATAATTTGTGCCCATAACTGTGGAAAAATTAGACTTAAGAACACAAATAGAAAACATAATTATATATGATACTAATGCATCATATCAGCAAGTTCACTGTTGCAGTAGTTTTTCTGTTCATTCATTAGAAGCCATCTTAAATTGTGATAAAATGTTTTAAGAATCATGATTCAGTCTAGATGCCAACAAAATATAACATGCTGTTGTATCATTGGCAATAAACATGATAAAAAGCCATTTTTTAAAATATTAAGTGATGGAAATGCAACCAAAAAAATAATAACGGCAAGCCATTACAAAGAAAAAATTAACATACTGTGAGAAAGAAATGCATAAATTTAGATGGTCAGGGACAACTATCCATATATTGGATCATCTCATAGATAATGTGTTTTTTTTTTAATGTCAAGAAATAAGAATGAAATATGAATTTTGCATGAAATAAAAGTTGGAGAGTGAGGGAATAAGCTAACTGCACCAGCTTGCTTTAAAAGCAAGTTATAAATTTACCTTGTTCTTATTCTTAGTGCAACTTTTGAAGAGTGCAGTTTGATTTCAACAGTTATTTTTTCAAAGTTATAATGAAAATGACAAGGAAGCATATTCTGCAGATTTTGTTTAATGAGTTCATTAAAGACAACAATGCAATAGAACATGCAAGGAAAATTAATGCAGGAAATGGAAATCGAACAATAAGCATAAGCCAGTGTCAATTGTGGTTCCAGAAATTCAAAGTTGAAAACTACGGCCTAGAAGAAGAGTCTTGTCCTGGAAGATCTGTAGAGCTCATCAAGGACGTCCTGCAAATTCTGGTGGAATAAAACACCAACGTGACTGTTAAGAAACTAGCCTAGAAGCTTAGAATTGATCATTCATTGACAACTGCATGCAATTAGAAAAGTCAGCATATTGGGTCAATGGACTCCTCACTAACTTTCCGAGTCTAATTATGTGTAGAGAGTGAATTTGTGCTATTCTTTGCTGTCACGTAAAAGGAATTAATCTTGTTTGGACCTAATAGTGACTGGTGAAGGGAAACGAGTTCTCTGCAATGATGTTAAGTGCTAAACACAGTGGATGGAGAAAGGGGAAACACCGGCAATCATTACATGTAGAACACAATGCAATACAAATAGATTATTTTATGCTTTACTTGCATTAAATAGTTCAGGTAGAAACTATCGTTTTCTGAATATGAGCCACAGATATCAGATTACACAAATAACAAAATGTCTTTACAGAAAGAAGAGGAGGGGGGGGGGGACTATGCAGAAAATATGCATAGTCTCCCAGCATAGTCATAAGAACTTGAGACTTAGACCAATCTTAAATTTTTATTTTCATTTTTAATGAAAATAACTGTGCAAGATGACAATGCATTACATATTTTCAATTTATTAACATTTTCTGGTATTATTATGTATTATCAAAAATCAATATGCTATAAATGACTTTTTAAAATTTACCCCTCCACGTGAGTAGAAATGTAAGTAATGCTATTTTCCAACTTCCTTTAGGCTTGTTTTACATTTTTAAACAAAAATTTTCTCTAGAATAAAAAAATAAAAGAAAACTAGATTATAAAATTTAACAGATTTACCTTTCCAACAAATCATTTTGGAGGTATTTGACAAGAATAGTAGCACCACTAAAAAAGGACATAATCCCAAGAAAGGATGAGACCTGAAAAATAAAACAGTTTTAATCATACTATTTTATATAACAAGAGTGAATCGTCCTTCCTTTAGAAATTACTATTATAATTTGCAATTCATAACTTTTGTTAGAATTATTATTGAAATAAAATTATTAAGATATATGCTAATATATTGCAATCTCTTTCAGAGCTTTGAATTAAGGATTTTTAAAATCATGGTAAATGGTAAATGACACTAAATAAATTTAATTATTTCTAATAGACAAAAAAAAAAAAGGTTTATTAAACTGTCAAAGCAACAATGACATACAATTAGTTTTCAGATGTCCGTTTCCATGAGAACAAATTAATAATTATTAGTAAAAAATAATAAATGTTAACATTATTCAAACATTATCAAAGCTTCAATAATATATTTTTCAGCTTATCTGTTTTAGATTTTAATGTGCTAAATATAACACACGAAGACTCTTCATTTTACATTTTTGTTCAGTTTACCATAACAATACACAGAAATCTTTCATGGTTTACCCAAAACTAAGCCGATAATGAATTTTAATGATAGATACTCAATAACAAGAATATGATAGTACCAAATTTGCTCTAAATTATTCATAAAGACACAAAAATATTTTCTATCACAATAAAACTATGCAGATTAAATATGGGTTATATTATTAAGTAATTTAAAAATGATATAATATTGTACTTGTTAACAGTATACAATAAATATTGTGCAATATACTTGAAAATTTTAGTGGTAAATGTTTAATTATACTATAGCATCATATTTGTTACCAGTGTTTTTATTAACTAAATATAAATATTATACACAAATTCATTATAAATGATAAAATTTGAAATGATTTAGAATATTATTAAATACTTTTAAAACAGTGAGCATCGAGTTCATTCTGTTTCCACAGCATATCATCCTCAATTTTTTAAATATAAAACTGTTATATAAACTTCTATTGTAAAATATGTCATATTTTGAATTCTACTACTTTATATAAGAAACAAAAAGAAAAAGAAAATTACTGAATTCACGCAGCTTGATTCTCCAAACGAAGGAAAAAGTATTTCCATTTCAAGAGCTAAAATAGTTTGCAATTTGCACCTGCAAGACAAAATAATGAAGCACATGAACATGTATTACAATAAAATTGAAAAAGTTTTTAAGTGAAGAAAAAAAAATCAATTCAAATTTATATATATACATACATATATAAAAGGCCACAAAGATGAAGCTGGTAAAAATTTTCATTAAATAAACACATTAATATCATCACATAAAAAAAGGTTTATCTTAAAATCAGAAATTCGTGTAAAGTTTTTTTAATTTCTCAAGGATATTAAATTTTCACAATGCATTACAGTCAACAAATCAGTTCTCAAAACTGGTCAACCATATAGTCTTAGCAATCAAAGTTATTTTTCTATAACATTAAGTAAATAGCTTCCTTATTTCTAAAGATGTAGATAAAAAAAAAATCTTTTTTAACAGTGACTTAGCCAACTTTTATCATAAGTTGAATCAGAAACTTGTATCAACTGAATTTTACTTGAAATACACACTGATTATGTATTTATCTATGAGACTTAAATAATTGCAAGCTTAAAATATATATGCCTAAATTTTCAACTGATAATTAATAGTTGTGTACATTTCAGACTATAAAGTTATAAATGAAAATTATAGATAAGCACTAAAACAGTACAGGAAAATTAATTTTTATTATATAGTTTAAGAAACTTTTTAAAATATATATATTGCTTAAATTACATATGATCAAGACACTGTACAAGTATTTTTTTTTTCAGAAAGAATAACTGTTGCTATGAATTAGAAATATATGTTCAAAATTAAAATGGATATTTTTTTCTTATTTTTATATAAATTCAGAAACTTAATAATTAAGAATCTTCTTCTTCCTACAAAAATAAAAAACTTTAAACAGCATACTCATTTATTGCTTTTGTAACAGTTTCTTCATCTTGATTTGCAACATACTTCTCAATTAGTTTTCGACAATTTATTAGAAAGTATTCTGTCATAAAATTCTTCATATTTTCCTGAAAAAAATTTAAATAAAATCACATTACCTAGCTGACAATCAGTAATCACAATACAATAAAATTTCAAAATTTATATTATTTTTTTAATACTTACCTCATATTTTATGATGGATTGTTTTAGAAAAAAGGAAGATGCCATTTTGACGATTTTTCTACCACAATATAAAACAGATCCACATGACTTCAGAGCTTTAGCATAAGTTTCAGTTGATATAGCAACCAACTGGTCATAGCTGAGGTCTGCAACACATGAAATGACAGAATTGAAAGACTCCTGAAATTCCAGAATAAATTGAAATTACTGAGAACTTTGAAAGATACCTTTGCATATGTCATCATTATCCTCTTGAATATTTGATTGCTCTACATGTTCTTCTGGTTCTAAAAATTAAGGTAAGCCCCTTTTAATAACAAGAATTGAACTCGCATTTCTAGGATATGTTTTATAATAATACGATATAAATGCATAAATATACAAATAAGTAAATAAAATAAATCCATATTTCTCACTTGGCACAGGTTTTTGTTGATCTTCCATAATCTTTTTCCTGGGTTTTTTTCTAAGACTATTTGATTGTTGTAACAAATTATGAAAGGCAGCAACTTCAGGATTACTAAAGAAAAATAAAATAAAAGGGAGCAAATCAATTGAACTGAATTTATTGATTTTTTTATGGCACAAGGGCCAACACACATTAGTTTAAAATACAAATATTAATTCATTAATTAAAACAGCAGTGATATGAAACAAAAAAAACTAACAAAATATTATGAGAAATTACACAACTGAACTGGAAAAGGAAAGCATACAAAAGAGCTTTCATACAGCATAGCCAAATTTAATTGCCCCTATTATTATTTTTATTATTTGTTTCATTTCTAAGTATTTCAACATTTTACTTTATTTATGTGTCATTCTCCTTCCCACTCCCCTTTCATTTGTCTGCAGTGCTTTACATTATTCCACTTAGACATATTCATTCATATTTATTAAATATACCCATTAAATACATTAATATGTTATAATATATATTTATTCATAATGTAAATCATTATTTGTGTATAACAGGGAATAAAAAGTCATTAGAGCAAGAATGTTTAACAAAGACAACTACTAGTCTTAATGTATAAGATGCCCACCTAGAGTATAAGAGAACTAGTTAATATCTATACTACACAATAAGAAAATCCTATGTAGTGTAACAATTTTAACAATGCTACATGATCAATTCCCTAAATGATATTAATTAAGAATGAATAGATTTGAACCACTAACTTTTTCTTTAAATCTGTTTTTGACCCTTTTTGAAATCTACATTAAACAATTTCTAAAAAAGTTGCACTTTATCTTTTAAAAATCTATCCTTGACATTCATTCCTTTTTAAATCCTAAAGCACCATTCTTAAAATTTTAAACATTAAAAAGAAAGAAAAAACATCACTATATAACATAGTTTAAGCAATAAACTTAGCACTTTGTATCAAATTAGGTAATGTTTATTTTTAGATTTGCATTTATCATATCTAATGCTTACTTGAATTAAGGTAATTCATAAAAATCCAAAATAGTAATTAATTTCTAATCCAACAAATATTCAAGCATTGATATAAATATATCATACAGGAAAATGGCACATCACATCATGAGCATTATAAACATTCTTATATTAATACATTTAAAAATGCAGAGGATTGCCATTTTGCCAGTTTTTAAAAGCCCAAATAAATAATAATTTTCAATTGGAAAAATTAATATTTGTAGGCATAAAGGGGATGAAAGTTTTTTAAAAAAAATTAGTAACTCTAATAACACTCTAAAAAAATTCATCTAATAGAAATAACTGTTTCCTTTCATTACAGACAATTCATGAAAGAAAGTAAATAAAATTTAATAAATTATCAAATAAAACTCAATATATTTGCTGAAATTGTAAATTAAAATCTTAATTAAAACTGGTGATAATCTTTACTTCACAACTTTTTGTAAAAATAATAATAGTAGTAAATGCAATTACATAAAATCTATATAGAAGTATAATGTTCTGTTAACTTAACTGTCTGCTATTAGAAAATGTTCCCATTTGAAATTATAAAGAGCATTTAATTACCAGACTGGTTCATCTTCAATTGCAGACAAAGAATTACAAAATGAGGAAATAGGCACAAACCATCTTTCCATGCTTGCCATTGTAAAAGGTTTCAGAGGATGATTTGGTCTTTCATTTATGAGCTCATAATTTGCATTACCTAATTTAAAAATAAAAACAAAAAAAAAACACCCATTAAAAATATTAATTAGTAATTAATGAATTGTCAACTGAAAAGTTTATTAGATAATGTTAAAACTATTTCAGGAAGGTTAGGTTAGTTATATTAATATCCCATTTAAAAGCAACACAAGAGCTATTTTGGGACGGACCTCTTAATTTTGCTGGCACCTCTTCTACAAACTTCCACACCACACCAGCAAGATGACATTTGAACCCCTATGTATGATTTAATGTGCAACAGGCCCAATACACGATGAATCTTCAGTGGAATCAGGTTTCGAACCTGAAACCCTTTCATCCTGAGGCCGACACCTTACCATTGGGCCACCTCAGCCCTATATTTCAGTTTTGTAAATGTAAAAACTTAAAAAAATATAATTAATTATTAACCTTCGTGCATGCCTGAGCAAATTTTATGTTAAACAGGATTTTTCCTACCCTGTTCTCACATTTGGAGTCAAAACTGTCTGAAGGTCATTGCTATTCCTTCATGTGACCCTCTCTTCAGGTTTAAATGGGTTTATCCGAGCTTCAAGGTGATTTTATGCTGTCTTATGCTTCTGTTGTAAAGTTTACACCACTCGCTCGCCCATGTAATTTGATAATTTTTTTCATGCCTTAATGTTGCATTTTGATATATCCAGTGTGCATTACAGCAATTTAAGATTTCGGTTTACATTGTCAAATATTTTTAATATGTAATAAGTGCCAATAATCCACCCAGCCGAAGAAATTTCTTGAAAAACTTAGCTCTCAGTCTTATGAAAAAACACCTCACTACTCGAGCCCAAAAAATCTGATCAACACCATATGACATATTCATGTCTTTAAGTCTAAAGTATACACCACAACCTGAAAAAACAAGTGAACAGCAGCCAGCATTGAAAAGAACTCGTGATTTGTGTTTGAAAGAAAGAAAATTATCATCAAAATCCATGAAATGCAGTAGGTACAATATATAGTATACTGGCAAGCATCACTCTCTAACAAAAGTTCGATGTTCCAAATGAAAGGACAATGATTAGAAACTAAGAAGAAAGTCTTTGTTGTAAATCTTAGTTTGCGTTATAATCTTTTAGGTAGATTCCTAATAGGAAGTCTACCTATTGCAATGGTTCTCAAGACATGACTTTCGGAAAATTTCTGTAGATCTTCATCGATCATGACCCTTAGAACCCCAAACCACCCTTTGTTAAAAAGTATATATATATAAGTGATATATATATATATAACGCTTTTTCCCATGTTATCTTGTGAACACGATAACTGGAGTAATTTTGATTTAAATTTAACCAGCATGGGATATATTGGTAGGATAGTGAAAATCTCAGTTGAGTTCGTAGATGGGCTATCCAGCTCAAAGAAGGGTGGAAGTTTTCATTTTCCCATAATTCCTTTACAATTGAAAATAAAAAGAAAAATCAAATTAGGCCAATTATTGCCTTATCATAACGAACAAATTTTGCATTTAAACTTTTTCGATAGCTGCAATTGCTTAGAAGTTATGAGCTGAAAAGTAATTTTCCTTCCCTTCCCCTCCTCTCCCCCCTAACCTAAAATACGTTTTAACCTATGCATGTTACCCCTCCTTGGAAAGCTCTCGCCATTTGCAGTTTCTTCCTCCCGCTTTCAATCTTGCAGCTCTAATCCTTATGAGAATAGAGGGCGAAATGTTCTTTCCCTTATTATTATTAGTAGAGACGTAAATGTATAAAGCTTTCGCCCATGTTATCTTGTGAACACGATAACTAGAGTAATTTTGATTAGATTTTAACCGTCGAGAGATATGTTGTAAGATCGGCGAAAATATCAGCTGAGTGTGTAGATGGGCTAACTAGCTCAAAGGGGGTGGAAATGGTGGGGGACTGAAAATTTCATTTTTCCATAATTCCTTTACGATTGAAGATAGAAAGAAAACTCAAAATAGGCGAATTATTGCCTCTTCATAACAAACAACTTTTGTATTGAAACTTTTTTTATAGCTACAATTTTTTTAGAAATTATGAGCTAAAATGCCATTTTCAATCCCCTCCCCCATTTTATCATTTCTCCATAGCTCTGTTACGACTAAAGATAGAAAAAAATTCAATTAGGAGAATTATCACCTTATCATAATGAACAACTTTTATACTAAAAGTTTTTTCACAGCTACAATTGCTTAGAAGTTATGAGCTCAAAAGTAATGTTTAATTCCCCCTCCCCAATTGACCTTTTCCCCATAGCCTTTTCCCCAAGATGGAAAGAAAATTTCAATTAGGGAAATTATCACCTAATCATAATAAAATACTTTTATACTGAAAGTTTTTTGACAGCAAGAATTACTTAGAAGTTATGAGCTCCCATCAGCCACATTCACTTCCACTTTTTATATGTTAAACAAGCTAATATACCTGGCTTTGCTCTGGATTAAAATGCTTTCATGTCTAATATTTTTAATGTAAAAACTATTATTGTATAAAAATTATAATACACAAATTCCTTTTCTGATCTGAAACGTTTTTAATTAAAATAAGAATATCAATTGTAACAAACGATTTTTAAAAACAGACGTTTTCTCCATAATTCATTATTTGTTATATAGGTACTTCAAATTTTGTTAACAATTACTAAAGTAAAATAAAGGTTTTTAATGACTATTTTGAAACAATTAAATTAACTAGTTAATTATTATTCTGGCAGCTATACATATTAATAATATTCTTGTTCTTTAACAATAAAGAATATTGTTATGATCTATATAAAATTAATTTTGAAAAAAATATTACAATGAGAGGAACAAATTGTATGGAAAGGAAATTTTCGTCACTGAAATGCCAATTTTTAAAAAATTTAACAAAGTGTAAAAATAGTTTCGCGAGATAATATTTTCCAAAGATATCGCGGAAAAACACCTTGCTCAAGTTTTAATTAACTGAAATTTTAAGTAACTTTTGGGCTTTGAAAAATTGAAGGTTACCTTTCTCTTGTCTTAAATAGAGAGTGTACAAAGTTTGGTTGAAATTAGTGCAGTGCTTTAGGAGGAGATGTGGAGCATACATACATAGCCACAATGACTTTTATTTAAATTAGGATAATTATTAGATAATTCCAAGATTAAGATTGCTGGCATATACTATGAGCCATGAAAAAGGTTTTAGTGAAGATATCGCCATAATTAATTAAATATTAAATTTTAATTAAGTAAATAGTTAATTTTAATTAATCAAACAGTTAATTTTAATAGTTAATTTGACAGATTACTTTAATTTGATATTTAACTAAACATGGCTGCACCAAGATTTGTTTAATAAATTTAATATAAAATAGCCAAAAAAGCTAGATATATAAGAGTTTCCTTTATCCTTTTTGATATTGAAAAATATCTCGTTAACTTTAAAATTGTTTTGGGGTTTTCTGTCTGAGTATTTGCTTTTAACTGTCGAAGGAGATCTAAATTTACTGTTCAAAATGGCTGCATTCATATCCTATGCTATAAACACGTGTATTTAATTTGCCACTCTCAATATTGAATAATTTTTATTCTCTTATGTATTAAGAATTTAGTGACTACTATCTCTGTAATCAGGGAATTCTCTAAATTTTCACATTTGATATTAGACGATTATGACATTACTAAGTTCAGTTTACCTAGCTCTGGTTTAATTAATTTGTCCTAAAATTTATCAGTATTGTACAACTGTATACCTTTTTCAGAAATTTAAAAATATTTTAAATGATTTTATTTATTTCCCAAAGAATCAATAATACAAAATAAAGCATTAAATGCTTAAGTTACTCCTTTAATAAAATACAACCTATGCAATAAAAAAATCAAATCTTCTAAATAAACAAAAAAATGCTTTTCATTAATTTATAACCATAATTTTTATTTAAGTTATATATATTGAAATTGGCAACAGTTCAGCTCAACAAATAATTTATATATGAAATAAATAATCACTCATTCATTAAAAAAGATTTTTTAAATGCAAAACTTTCCTTTGTTTGTTGTAATTTGGAATATCAATAAAACTATACAAATTATATTCTAAATAAAAATTCTCACTCACTATTACTTGCATTTAATTCAAAATTCTCAATTTCTTCTTCAAGAATCCTCATTCCTTCTTTCAAGTCAGAAATATTAAAGGTACTTAATGATTCAGAAGTATTAAATGATGACATATTTGTGAAACCTATGTTAGGCTCTAGAACTGATATCACAGCTGATGAATCTGAAAGTGGTGTAAATATACCAGGAAGTACCGAGCCACAAGAAGATTCACAGATAACAAACTAGAAAAAATATTAACAAAACAAAGTAAAATAATGTAACAAAAATGTAATAAACTTTACAATAAATTATTAGGAAAAAAGAAAGAATTATTATTATTTTTTTTTTTTGAAAAATATAAAGGACAACATAATAAAAACACACTTTAAGAAAACTCAACTCAAATAAATAAAAGCCGTTAAACAGGAAATTAGACAGACTGATGCAGTATCAATTAGTTAAAATTAAAGTAACTTATTCATGTCTAAATAATTCACTATTAAAAAAATTTTAAACATAGATTTTTTAAAAATATTGTTTAACATTAAATCTACTGTGATTGGTCAAATGACCATTTTCCAACTGCAAATTCAATGCTAAATGATGATTCATGTTAACCATGAAAATATTTAGATCAAAAGAAGCAAGTGAAGTGTACTCTGCTCATACAAAAAAAAAAAAAAAGCAGAGAAGGTGATAAAATTTTTAAATCACACATCACACTTTTAAAATGGGGCGAAGGGAATTGTGACAAAACAGAAACAAATTTAAGATAAAATTTACAGTAAATATGCACTTGATAATGAACTACAACGAGTATCTAAAATTTAACTGGTATGACTTCTATGATTCAGAGGTCATACCTGTTTAATCAGATTCGTGTTTCCCCCCCCCCCCCTCATTCTAAAAAATAAGTTTAAGCGTTCTTGCTTTAAGACAGATTTATATTATACAGAATTAAGTAGTAAATGGTAAATGATTTTATATGACAACAAGCACATCTTATAATATTGCAGGATAAACACTGACAGATGAATCAGTGGAATCTGTCAGCCAATAAAAAATTTCCATTATTTCAGAAAAGAATGGAAAAATAAGATGAATGCTTTTGGATATTATTTATTCTGGTATAAAATTCCATTAACACTTTAATTCTGCATAAAGTTTTCATTAAAATTTGATTGGAAAGTGATTACATCTTTTTGTATTATGTATGAAACTTTCAATAGCTGCGCCAACATTAAATAAATAATTAATAAAATTATTAATTCAGAGCTACAGAAATCAGAAGTTAATTAAGATTATTAAAAAAACTTCATTTTGTAGAATGAATCAATCATTTATTTTCATTATTTTATAGGTCAGTCATTTATAATCAACAAGCATTTGACATTTATAAAATCACATGATACTAAAACAAAATGATTTAATATCAACTTGATTTCAATTCTTAAGTATCAGTCAAATTATATGAAAATTATGCTTTGAATATGAAAGATTGAACATAGATATCAATAACTATCTTGGAATCTCTAATTACTGCACATGTTCTCAAATAATAGTTCAAGAAGATAGAAGTTTTTTTTTTTTTTAATTTGTTTCAATAAAAAATGAGAAAAAAGAATCTTACCAAATTAATATTTCTCATAAACAGAGATTTAATCAGCACTTGGAATTTATGATAGTTAGATGATTTAGTTGAAACATCAGGCATGCATAGTAAAATATGACTGGATTTTAAATGAACATTTTTTGCTATAGCAAAGTAAACTGTAAATTTTGTCCATGAACTTGACAAATTTAATTTGTCTTCCTCTCCATGAGGAGATTCTGTACAGTTTGTTTGATTTAGCAATCCATTATGCAAAGATTTTTTTTCTTTCCTAAATAGAGATAAGAGTAAAAGTAAATTAATACATATGGGATAGAATAAATTCTATGATGGAGAATGAACAATACAAAATAATTCTAAAATTTATTTCTGGTAGATTTTATTAGTGGAAGCTAATTATTTAAAAATGTTTCCAAGAAACAATAAATTTGACTCTTACACAGGATGTGTAGTGAGAAATTGCTGCAAAAAATTAAGCACTTTTAAAGGACTTTTTTAGCACATTAGCCAAAAAAAAAAAAATTAAGCACCTTTGTATATACATGCACATAGACCCATGTATTTTCTAAGCATATGGTGATTTTGGTTTTATAATAAAGCATAATTCTTATTGAAAAATTTAAAATATATATATATTTTTAAATATGTATTTTTTTAAATTTTTATATTTATTTCTGTATTTGAACAACACCTTCTATTGTAAAATAAAGGATGCCTTTTTGATTTGACAAAGAAATAAAAATGATAATGCAAATTGTCATTGCCAAAAATTAAGTCAGCTTTTATAAAATTAACAATAAAAATTTGTGACCATTTTCAACATGTCAAAAAATGCATGTTTCAACATGTCAAATTAACAAATTACCAGTTAATTTGCCCCTTTGGGATAATCATTCCAGTTTTTCATTGTTGCCCATTGTTGAAGAAAGAGGGAGCAAAAAAAAGGTCATTAGTAGTCCAGTCAATGAAGGATTTGAAAAAAATATTAAATCAATATAGTTTTGAATGTACACATGTTCGTGAGGGGCTCCTGGTGAACATACTAAAAGTCCTTGGCTCAAGGGAGGAACTCATACCGCCATTTTGGATCTCATCCCCCTTTAGTTTTTCTTGAATTCAGTTTTCAAATTACAATTGATTTAACAAATTAAAGAGCGTAAAATTCCTTACAAATACATGCTTTTATTTTTCTTCTAGCTTTAAAATTTTCCGCGATTAATGGGTCTCAAAGTTTGCCGCCATCTTGGATTTCATGACCTTTTTTTAACTTTTTTTTAATATCTCGAAAAATATTTAGTTTTCAAAACGCACACGATTCATTAAATTAAAGAACTTAAAATTCTCTACAAAAGTGTGCTTTTATTTTTGTTGTAGCTTTAATAGTTTATGAGATAATGGGCTTCGAAGTTTGCTACCATCTTGTATTTCATCCACACTTTTTTTAAATTTCTTAAAAATCTCGGAAACTAGAAAAAAAATAAAAGCATGCATTTGTAGGGAATTTTAAGATCATTAATTTGTTGTATTATAGGTAATTGAAAATTGAATAGTTTTGAAATATTCAATTAAGACAAAAAATGGGGGTGAAATCCAAGATGGCAGCAAACTTTGAGACCCATTATCTCAGAAACTATTATAGGTAGAAAAATAATAATTCTTAGAGAATTTCATGCTCTTTAATTTGTTAAATCGTCTGTCATTTGAAAATTGAATAGTTTTTGAGATATTGAAGAAAAACTAAAAAAGGGGGGGATGAAAACCACGGGGGGGGGGGGGGGCCCCCCCCCCCCCCCCAAGGAACGGGGACTTCTAGATGTTCAATAAAAGCCTCTCGCGAACATGTATACCAATTTTCAAAACTATACAATTTAATGTTTTTCAAACCCTTCGTTGACTGGAATATCATCTAAGATTTTTTTACAAATTCATCCACTTTTGAGACCAGTTATCTCAAAAACCATTAAAGCTAGAAGAAAAATAAAAGCATACATTTGTAGTGAATTGTATGCTTTTTAATTTGTTAAATCAAATGCAATTAGAAAATTGAATAGTTTTCGAGATGTTCAAGAAAAATTAAAAAAGGGGATGAAATCCAAGATGGCAGCAAAATTTGAGACCCATTATTTCAGAAACTATTAAAGCTTTATTTCAGAAACTATTAAAGCTAGAAGAAAAATAAAAGCATGCATTTGTAGAGAGTTTTACACTCTTTAAATTGTTAAGTCAATTGTAATTTGAAAACTAAATGGCTTCATCAGGAGCCCCTCATGAACACATGTACCAGTTTTCAAAACTATATGAATAATTGCTTTTCACCCCATTTTAGCCTCCGTTGACTGGACTATAAGTATTATCTTAACCATGTGTTGACACCTCTGGATCTATCTCGACCAGGGTTCCTTTATCGTATTCAACGTCTGGGGAAACAAAAAAAGAAGAATGTTTTCTTTGCGCTTCTCGAGAAAATTAACCCTTCTTTGCATGATTTTTTCTTTATTGGTGAAATAAATCAAGGTGATATAATTCATGTTCAAAATTAAAGGAAAAATGGTTTAAAAAATCTTAGTATATATTTATACAGTGAAACCTCTTCGAACGGCCACCCCTCTTAACAGCCAATTTTTCGTGGCACGGATTTTTCGGCCCATAGACCTAATGTTAAAATAACCCCTAGCAACGGCCACCCAACCCCTCTGAACGGCCGCCGGGTGGGTTCGCCCATTCCATTTAACAAACGTATCGGTTAGAGATTTACTTTTTAAACTGGAAAACGAACTTGGAAAAAATGGTTTTTTCCCGAGAAGGGTAAAAACTTAAAACAGTCACAAATTGTATCCGTTTTTCAAAAAATGTAAAAAATTACTATTTTCTCTTTAGATAAGTCTCAAATTTCATTTTAAATAAGAAATACGTGTCAGACTTGTTTATATTAGGTATTATAGCAATTATCTTGTAATTGTAACGAAAACCCTTCTGAGCGGCCACCCCCTCTGAGCGGCCGATTTTTCTCGGAACAGAGGGGTGGCCGCTCAGAGAGGTTTCACTGTAGTATAAATTTAGCAAAAAACAATATGATGGAAATTTCCATCATCATGCAAAGTTAGATCATTAGCTTAGTACTAAATAGAAATAAAAGAGGATATCATTGGATATTTTTTATTCTTTATGATAATTAACAAAACAATTATTATTTTTATTTAGACACAAATTGACTCCACATTTACTACGAGAAATTGTAGAATACCCTTTACATTTAGGATATTTGCACTGGAGTGACCCACCCACTGTTGGCCAATGTTCAGCACCATCTGTTCTTATATCTTTTGGAGGTGGAGGAGCTGGAGAAGCCTTTTTTCTTTTTGATTGCAGTTCATCCTCAAGGGTGCTGGTGCTTGGACGACCTCGTTTTGTTTCTTTACTGGTTCCTTTATTACAAAGAACAAAGGCTAATTCATTTCTGAATTGGCTCATTGTAAATAGATTTTTCTTATGGTGGTTTCTTTCCATGGCATTTTTTCTATAAATTACCCACGCATTTATTACTGCAAGATCCAGTAAGTGAGTGACGCAAATACCACTTTTTTGACCTTATAGTTATATGGTTTCTACCCAAAAAACTATCCATAAGGTCTACACCTCCTATATGTTTATTATACTCTTGAACAATAAATGGGCAAGTAATTCCAATTGTTTCCTTTTTTGCCTTGTCATATCTGGAAACCTCATTGACAGGTAAGCCCCAGCATAGGTGGATAATAGGGTTACCACTTTATTATCCTTCCATGCCACACAACTCATGTCTACACCATCAAGTGTAGATACTCTTTCTTCGTAACTTCCTCGGGGCACTGATTTTTTCATGAAGGTTTTTCTGTCTGGTAATTTATTATTTGGAATTCTGTTTTGTTGGACAGTTCCCACTGTGTGAATTCCTTGTTTTGCTAAGAAATATACTAATGGTAATGAGGTATAAAAATTATCGAAGTAAATAATGTGATTTATCATTCTTGGTACTCCCCGAAGCAAACGAACCACCACATTTCCTGTAGCACCAAGATCTGGTTCACCTGGAACCTTTTCTAAATTTTCTTGTCCTGAGTAAATTTCAAATTTGTGGGCATATCCCATCAATTCCCATACATTAGGAGATAAGTAACTGCATAGTGATGTAAAATTCTATCATGTGGTATTTTTTAAATTAAATGCAAACTTTTTAAGAAATTGCTCTAAAAATAACAGAAACACATGTTACAAACCTATCTTCCACTCATTTTCACTTTTTTAGCAATAGAAACTCAAATATAATAAAACAAAATTAAAAACGAAATCATACGTTTATTGCAACTATAACAAACAGCGGAATGACAACTTCAAGCTCGTTTTACTGATAGTGACACTTGCTTATTTTTGACAGCTATGTTTTTTTTTTATGCAATGGACATTAAAAAGGTATCCAGACACGATCAACTTAAAGTGAACTTGTTCTTTTATATAATTTTTGGGCATTCAATGTTATGATGGAAATTTCTACCATCTTGCAAAGAAGGGTTAAGCACTTTTTAAGGGACTTTTTTTTCAAAATTAAGCACTTTTAAGGTATTTAAAAATGGTTTTCAAATTTAAGCACTTTTCATGATGCTACGCACCCTGTTACAATGGTCACGAAAGTTTTTCCCATTTTAACTAAAAATGTTACTTTTTTATGTCACAATTGAAAAAAAATAGAATTCTGTGAATAGAAATCTACAAAAAGACACTTTTCTGCAGAAGAATTTGATCTTTGCAAAGAATCTAGTGTTGGAACAAGTAACAGCACCACTGTTTGACTATTTTGAGATAACGTAAGAAATTGCCTCATATTTTGAAAATTATTACATGCTCATTCTTGCAATAAATGTTTACTTTGTGTTTGGCAAAATTGCCAAATGTTTCTTTTCCTTAAATATTTCCTAATAGAATTCCATCTTACAATGTTTCAACAGATATCATGAGAGGAAAATCAAGAATAAAGGAACTTCTGAGGAATTTGGGGTCAGTTATTATAGTACAAACATTGGTAATGTCTACCAGAGGAACAATAAAATTATAACACTTTTATTTCTTTTATTGGCATTATCCTGGACCTGTCATACACTGATACATTAAAAAAAGGTGAGAAAAATTCGAATTCCAAGCCTTGCAATTTATGAATGTTATATACAGAAGCCAACCTGTTGCATAGCATAATTGGTAGATATAAGATAAAAATTAGACATCAGAAATAGCATATGGTATTATTTCTTCATTTATTTCCCAGTCATTAAAAATAAAATACCTGCTTTATTATCAAAACAATATAAGGACGCCTTTAAATCTGATTCATTTTTTCATAGAATTAGTTCTCTTATCTTCAGGTAACAAACACAATCTTCTGAATTATAAAAAAATTGTAGAACATAAGAGAAAAAACAAACCTAATGTAGTTCCATTACATCCATAGGATACATGAGTAGACAATAAAAGATACTTTCAGTTTGTAATAAAAACAACTACATGTTTGTGAAAAAAGCACGATTGTACTTTGATCAGAGACAAAAAATTTTTGATAACCTCAGGGAAAATCAAAGTATTTCTATATGTATCAATTGTAACTTTACACTTATACATACAGAAATCATATGCTGTTATTGTGAAAAACTAAAAACAAATTTAATTATATATATACATTTATATATAATCTGTCAAAGAGTTAACCATCTATCAATCTGTATATTTGCGAGAATGCAAATCTGATAACTAGAAAATGCCATGACTTAGACAAATGAAATTTGGTATGTCATCGTGTCACCAACACTGTAGATCCATAACAAATTTTGGAAAGAAACACATCCAAAATCCATGGTCAGCTTGCTTCACTGTATTATGAAGCACAATTAATTATATATATATACATTTATATATAATCTGTTAAAGAGTTAACCGTCTGTCAATCTGTATATTTGCGAGAATGAAAATGTGATAGCTAGAAAATGACTTAGACAAATGAAATTTGGTATGTCATCGTGTCACCAACACTGTAGATCTGTAACAAATTTTGGAAAGAAACACACCCAAAATCCATGATCAGCTTGCTTCATTGTATTATGAAACACAAAATGTACCATATTGTGTAAGTATACAAGAAAGTCATGGAAGAAAGTCATACTGGTTGAAGAACAATACCAATCAAGAACTAATGCATTTATTGACATGACTCAGTAATGCTCCTTGTATTATGTAAATCCAGAGATATACATGATTCTTAAATACTATCTTTTTAGAAATCAATAAAATGAGCCTCAGTGAAGTGGTAGCATATTTCTTTCCGATACACATGCTGTACAGTGGGTCATCCAGCTTTTATTTCTCTAGCAAAGCTAATATGTTGTGTTTCTCAAGATGGAAATCATGCAAGTATTATTACAGCCTTGTTCTATTATGTCATATGTGATGGATAATAGGGGAAGTAAAAGAACTGATAACATCCCTGGTAGTCTAAAGTGACTACAGGTATTATCTTTAATTATTTGAAAAGGAGTGAAAGAACATTCCAGTTTCTCCATTAAAATCCCTGTTATAAGAGAAGATTTTAATATTTAATTTGTGAACTGAACTTGAAGTCTTAATTTGACGTGCATTAAAAATTTATCCTTGTATGATTAAATAAAATGCAAGCATGTTCATAGAAATAAAAACTTTGTCAAGAAGACATTTTATGTTAAAACACTTCCATTTTTATGAGGGGGATGACATTTGTATAAATTTTAGTTAATTGATATCACTTATGTTATAAATTAATTACAGAACTTTATAACTGGAAGTAGAATAACAGAATATCCCCATTTAATCTTATTTGGTATTAATCAATAATTTACAAATGCAACAAGAAATCATTGGTAAATTGAATTTGAGTATCTTCATTCCTAAACTTAGATGGGGAGAGAGTAAAAATGCTAAACTCAGATGTAAAAACTATAAACCTTTATCTTGTAGGTAGATAAAATCTCAGAATAACTTTTCAAAACAAGGATCCCCATAGAAAAAAAAAGTGGCAATTGATTTTTTCCAAGTAATTTATTTAACCAAAACATAAAGAGTATATTTAAACAGAAATACTTAATAAATTTGCAGGTTTTCATTCTATATTATGAAAAGCCATCTACTACTGATGGCTTACCCTATTTCATATTCAAAACACTGTTCAAACATCCATTTCACTAAAGTGATAAGAGATGTTACCAGACACATATTACAGAATTATTTCTTTCTTCATAGGTTCTTTTCCTCTTTCAAGTCCTTGCAAGATAAGATCTGTGGTTTCTTTGACCAACTATGGGGTTGCCTGTTCTTATCTTCCCATTAGCAATAAACTTACACATAAGACATAATGTGATATAATAGGCTTGAGGAGTAATGCTATCTCCAGGTTGATTAAAGATACGACAGATTAGTTGATTTTTTCCCACATCCATACACATTAAACTTTATAAAAAGAAAAAAAAGGGGGGTATCAAAATAAAAGAAATTACATACTTATTCCATTGTACAGGCACTGTGGTAACAGTAACTGCGAATTGAAAAGTATTTTCTAAAAAACACAATTCTGTTTCTTTTGCAGTTTCTTTTTCATTCTTGTAAAAAGGATATGAAATACTTTGATACACTGATGATGGAAAAGGAACTAAAGAACCACAAGAAATACTAAAAACTGGTGTTTCTAAATCTTGATCTTTTAGCTTCTGACTGAGATTCACAATACAGTTTGGGAAGGATAGCACACTAAGTGGAACAAGGGCACACTGCAAGGATCTCAAAGAATCGGCTATTGTACTTAGAACGTCAGGCTCAAAACTCTTCTGCAAGATAAGAGGAAGTTTAATATAAAACAAACAATATTTTATTTTACATTTAAAGGCTAAATGGGAGCAAAATCTTATTATATTTTAAATCCAAAATCATATTTGAATTATAAATATAAAACAGACTTAATTATTAATATTCAAATCATCATTTTAATATGAGCAACTATAAATGAATATGAAATCTACTAATGTAATAAGAATAACACTATATCAGGAAAATGTAATTTTAAATTTAATAATAAAGAAATATTTTAAAATGCACAAAATTTTAGAGAAATTACAATTTTACAAGATATATATTTTACAGTATTAAGTAATTAAAATATTACTTCAGTTATTAAATCAGAATCTTCAAGTGAGTGCCGAAAACAACTTTTGCTTTTAGCCTGGACGTTTTTTACCACTATTAATCTTTATCTTTCTATTTCTTAATCTTTTAAGAATAAGATGATAATTATAAAAATTGCCTGTTTGACAAGTTCCACTGTTAATGCTGCTATGATAGTAAAAGTTTCTTTTTCTCTCTATGCAGGCTAATTGAGATGAAAGCATTGAAACAAATCTAAAACTAATTTTCTCTTACTATTTGGCAAGTATAGATATTTTGATCTATATGTTAGATATAATTTATATGATAGATAAGGTAAGTGCTCCAGTAGTGGGCCACGTACCAGTAGTGGGCCGCTTGAATTTTTAAGTTGAAAAACAAGAAATTCCAACATTCCAATGAAATAAGAGATCTGCCTCTGATAGGCTGAAACCCTTTTCAAATAAATACCAAAGGCACAGCCTTTATTTCCTGTTTAGTTAAGAGCTAGAAAGTTTGTTGCTGAAGTTGGTCTCTGAGAGAAGCATTTTTAACTTATCCTTAGTGATTTCCTTAAGAGGTAACTTTTCATTCAACTGTTTTTTAGCATACATTATATTTGTTTTTAAAATGAATTGTTATTGATATTATTTAATTATATAATGAATGTATTATAAACTATCTTTAAATTAAATAATATTGATAATTTATAGATAGTGAAGGGTGGCCCACTTTTGGATCAATGCTTTAGTAAATGCTCCAGTAGTGGGCCTAGGGAGGCCAGTACTGGAGCACATGCTTTCTCTCAAATAGACTGTTTTGTGATGTTTAATAAGAAGGTTATATCTTGTAAAGTCTTTTTATTTAATTAGATTTGCTTTATTTTTATCAGAACCAGTAGTGGGCCAGATGGCCCACTTCTGATACACTAATGGCCCACTATGGAACATTCTGACCAATTACTTAAATAATAAATATTTTATAGTACTGTTGAGGAAAAGACTGATATTCATGAATTAGTTGGGCTCTGTAACGAGGCAGACAATAATAACTATTGCATTGCTGGACTATCGAAAACTATTCCATCACCATTTAAAAGGGCTCTTTTCTGGCTGCAGAGGGAAGATGATAAAAAAAGATTTATTCAACATAAAATATCAAGATTTACTATCCATAATGCCCCAAACAGAACTTAAAATGAAAGATCGATAATTAGTATATACCTTTAATAAAAAAATTGACTGATAGAGAAAAAAAATGTAAATCTCATGTGACTAGAATCTATAAATAAAAGATTTCACCTATATCAAGCCATTTTTATTGCATTTTTTATAGTGTATAATGTTAATATATTGTTATTATTACTTTATATAATGATTTTATTCTTTTTTCTTTGGCACAATTGACAAATCTGGGTGGCCCACTTTTGGTATGCCCACTACTGGTACATCAAAAGTTTGCTATGCCCACTTCTGGTGCATAGGAGTGATCTAAGTTTTTAACTTTTAAAAAAATATATTACAATTATTTTGATATTTCAGGTGATTATTATTTTAGATAAAAGTTTGAACAACCATAAAAAAATACAGATTAGCGAAACTTCTCAAAAGCTTAGATGATAATTCAGGAAATACCCTTAAGTGGCCCACTACTGGAGCATTTACCTTATGTCATCTGAAATTGGATTTTAATACTTAGACAAATGGATTTTAATATAAAGAAAGAAAAATATATTCAAAAAACAACCACTTGACTGTACATATTTGAATAAGTCAAGCAATTGAGAAATTAATTTGCATTAAACCTAGTTTAATGCAAATTAAGTAAAATTAAGAAGTCCATCTGTTTATAAATTATGTGTGTAAAATTACATTAAAATACAGTACAATCTCCAGTTAACCAAACTAAAGTAAGGAAGCCATTTCAGATAATGATTTGTTCAACATATTTACAATTTTGTATCTAATCACAGTATGTAATTCCGAAATGTTTCGAGTATAAAACAAATTCAAAACTCTCTTTGTAGGCTACATTTATGTACGTTATTATAGTCAAAATTACATTTTTAGGTCGAGCATTCATCTCTCTGTTAGCCATAACCCAGTGTGTTCTCATATTCACAATTATTCCCGTGCAGTTACAATACATGTTTTTTGGTTTTGCGATTTCTGGGGCATTTCAGATAACCGGTTTTCAATTAAACCTAGTTCAGTTAACTGGGGTTTTAGTGTATTTGATTCGCTGAAACTTCCTTATCATTTCTGAGAAAATATTTGCATTATCCTTTCTATATCCTCAACTGAAGAAGTAGCTCTATAATTAAGAAAATTTTTCATTTATTTGCTCAATTCAGAAGGGTTTATGAATGGACTTCAAACTTAATTCTTTATTTGTTCCCAGTACTGCAGTATCAGCATATATTTAATAATGATATGGTGTTTTTGAGAGTGTCAATTACAAACATTAACAGAGTTACAGAACACAAGTTAATAAAATATCACACTGTTGTAGCAAGGTTGTAATTTTTTTCCTCACAGAGCAGTTTTATAAATAGTAACAACTATTATTATTAGAAACTGTAGGTTTGAAATGAAATCCCAAAAATTGGTTGAAACATGTGAAATAGCAATCCCACTCTATTTCTAAAGGAAATTACTATTCTATTTAAACAAATACAAAATTCACACTTACCATAAAACTTTCATTCTCACATGTATTTAGCCATATCCATTGAATGGCTTCTTTATGGAGAAGCTGTTGTTGCAGTGATTGGGAAAGCAATAATTTATTTAACTTGGGAGTATTAACAGAAATATATTCAGTACCAAAATATTTCTTAAATTCTTCAGCATTAGAGGCACACTTACTGATTAAAAACAATATATTTCTTTTATTTTTGTGAATAGTTTTTCGTATACTAGGCGAAAACATGTCTATACTATCATTCCACTGATATTCACATAAAATTTGTGTTAATGCAAGATGTAACAATTGAATAGGAGTTCGTTGAGCTTCTGTCCTATCACTAAAAATTTCATCACCTTGTGATGGTTCACTACGTTCTTCTGATAACGTTAGAGCTTCTAAATATGAAAAGTGTCGTTGAAACTTGAGACAAATTTCATTTTCAAGAGTTTCAAAATTTTCAAGTGAAACATTTGGGAAAGAAAACTTGCACATAGTTTGTGTGGGTGAACCGCGACTATCAAAAAACTTGAAACCCCATTTTAAATTCGAAACAGTGGTAGAATAATGAGTTAAAATCCTTAGGCAAGTTAAACGCAAGGATACTAATTTTTCTTGCAATTCTTCAATGGATTTCACAAGGCCACCACCATAAGCATTCAGATCGAAGAGGAAAACAATTTGCATTGAAGACATTTCTAAAAATTTTGTTTGTACTTCTGAACATCAACACTAAAAATAATTTCAATAAACATTTGATTTTCGCGGTAACATACCCACACACCACGCATTTTACAACTGGCTATTTGTTTTGCTTTTTTTAATTTACTATTTTTAGTACTAGTTTAGTAGTTTGCTGGCTGCTTTTCATATGCGACGATCATTGTAATAATAATGTGTATTTTGAACTTTTAAATTCAATTGATAGTTATTGGAAAGTATTAAATGAAGTAAAAAATTCTCTTAATACGCAAGACATTCTACATTTTAGGCATCTAAGTTTAAAATTACAGTGTTTCGTTTTTTTAAGTCATAATACTTACGCTAATTTTTTTAGATGAAATATCTGGCATCAAGCATGGTTGTCATTTTTTATTTCGGCATTTTCAGTTTCAGTCGCAGAAGAGCCAGAGAGCAGTTTCGTAATCATCGTATTGACGAGGCGACGAAATTTTCAAAACTTTTTTGAAAAGTTTTAACTCGGAAAATGTCTGCAAGAAGAGCTCTTCATTTCGTTTTCAAAGTGGGCGATAGAAAAGAAACAATCAGATTCTATACTGAAGTGCTGGGAATGAAAGTATGCATTTTTAAAATATAAAAACATTTTTTTTTTACATATTATGTTATAGGAACTTTTATTCTTCACTTTGAGAATTATGCAAGTTTCAGATGTTTTTATGCATCGAAAAACTTCATCGTATACTGTAGATATAGCTTCTTTGTCGTATTTATGGGGAGAAAAGATGCGGAAAGATCATAGATATATTCTGATTTGCTACACCCATTTGATGACCCAACCATAACCCAGCTCCGGATTTAATCCAGTGATGCAAGCTTTGAGACCCTCCTTCCCAATTTTCAAAACCAGATCGTTTTTATTAATTTTTATTTAATCTCTATATAAACAGTTTTCAAATAAAAAATAGGATTGAAATCTAAAAGTTTGTAAACACCCTTAAAAAAGCGCCAAAGCTTATACAAGCAATGAAGTGCAGTTGTCAAGATCTTGTTTTGGTGCGTCTTTTAAGGGTGTATACAAACTTGTAAATTTCAACCAAAAATAGCAGCAGTAGCACCAGTGGGGGGGCCAAGGTCCCCATGTTGGGGCAAATTTTTGTATCGTGTTCATGCAATGGGCTATTCAACTAGTAGATAAATAAAGCTCTGGTGAAAATTTGAGAGGCTCATCATTACGCTCCCTGTCCGTTGGGTGGATTCTAATACAGAGAAAAATTTTTCTCTGTGGTTTCTAATGCCACTCTTGAAAATTAGTATGACAAATTAAAATAACAAAGCATTTAATTGCGAATTACTTTCTAGAGAGATGATGTCTCTATTTGTCTCACCTGTAAAAATTTAATTGAAATTTAAAAGTAATTTTTTTAAAAATGGTAAAAGGATTTTTTTTTTAAACTTTTAGCCAAATCTAAATACTCTATTATAAACTTTATCAGAGCTGTTGATTTGTGAGCCAGTCAGTCAAGTGCAAAAACAATATTGCACTGATCATCAAGTATATTTGGAAACATGAAAAAATACTAAGAATGATGTTCTGAAATTTAAAAAACAGTTGATTATAATTTGAATAAGTTGGACTACACATGACTCTTATAAATCAAATGAAAGTACAAAATTGAATTATCCTAAAAATAACTTTTTTAAAAAATCTCTAGGACCCTCCACAGTTGGGGGTTCCTTAGGACCCCCAACTTTGGAGGGGCCTATTTGATAATCCAGCCCTGCCATAACTGCTTCAATGCATTGTTTGGTCACCAAATGTGTTATGTTGGCGTCAAACTCGAGGGACACATTAAACTCGATTTTAGCCAATCTTGACATTAAAAAAGGAGCAGATGTGTGCATGAATATTTAACTTAATTGGTAATTTGGTAAAAACTAATAAACTAGGATGAATTTACTTTTGTTTTATTCTTTGACAAAAAGTATCATTTGTTACTAATTTTGAATTTATTTCACTATAAGGTGCTGAGACATGAAGAGTTTGAAGAAGGATGCAAAGCTAGCTGTAATGGGTAAGTGTGCGGTTTCTTAGTAGCTAATTGCCTAATGTAATGTTATTTTTTAAAGTAAAATAATAACTATGGTGTTTTTCTTAATAAGAGATTAATAATGAAAACGAATAATACTCTATACTTTTAATAATTTTTTAATAAGTCTTTTGGAATTCTTCTTTTAATATTTATTATTGAGTATTTTCCTACCTTAATCAAGAAATCCAAACAACAGTTCTGTGATTTTTCAAATAAATTCTGTTTTATAAGTAATTGAAATTTCCTTGCAGACCATATGATGGAAAATGGAGTAAAACAATGATAGGATATGGACCTGAAGATAATCACTTTGTTGCTGAATTGACTTATAATTATGGCATTAAATCTTATAAACTGGGAAATGATTTTATTGTAAGTTTAAGCAGAATATTAAATATCTTTGGTGTTTTTTTTTAATGGAAGTATTTATTATCATTATTCAGGATTGTCATACAGTTTTGTTTTTTGTACCTTTAAGTTTGTATGAAAAGTTGCCGTTTAAGTCTCTATTTTTATAATTGCTATACTTCAAATTATTTGTTTCAGACTTCAAACATTCCTCCCCCCTCCATTCAAACAGAAAAACTAAGGATTTTCCTTCTGGAAGATTCAGTTTTATCAATATAACAATTGAGCAAAAATACAATACATAGTTGAAGAAAAACCTTCATTCTGAGAATGGGCCAACTTCCTTTGTGTTTTTAAAAAGATGTCTAAAGAAACTGATCCTGTATTGAAATTTAGAAATTGCTTCTTAAAGTCTATTGTTTAAATCTGTCTATAAATGTATATGATCAACACCATTTATATACAACCTGTTTTATATCAAGATGACCTTTAACATTAAATATCATTAAAAATTTCCTGTATGCCTAGGCAGGTCGGGGTGACTGTAGCTTGTGGTTTAACATTAAATAATATTTAAATCTGACAATTTTATAATTTACAGTATTTCTTTAATTTTCAAGAAAACAAATATTGTACCACTTTTTTACCCTGCAGTGTTCTGTTGTTGGATCTTCAAAAAAAAAAAAAAAAAAAATGAAGTTAATGACCAATTGTAAGAGATATTTAATGAGCTAAAAAGAACTGCAAGTAGGGGAATGTTTTCCTAATGGACTTTCTGGACAAATATTCCATAATTTGAGAATTAAATGTATTAATAACATTGGTATTCTTTTTTTTTTTTAAATTAGTTCTTGAATTATTTTTTCTCCTTAGGCTAAAAATTGGTTTAAAAAAGATGAGATGTAACTACAGTTGAATTTAAAGGGAATAATGATATGTAGTTCTTTTAAGAAGAGAAATATCAGTGAAGCATTGTTAAAATAATCATGCATGTTATATTGACAGGAAACAAATTTTATCAGGTTTCGCAGTCTGTTTCTTGTACTCTCCGGCAATGCTGATTAATAGTATTTTAATTGCTAATAATTAGTTTTTTATTTGTTTAATGTATAGCCTTAACATAAATATAATGATGAAGATTCATAATATTTCGCAACTTTAAATATTCAATATATATACATAATGAATTATTAAAGGTCCCCAATAGAAAAATATTAATTCTTGATAGGATTTTAGTTTGCATTTTTTTATACTTCTGTGGCATTTTGATCAACTATTTTGTGTTTATTATTGTTTTAATATATTATGAGTTCAACTTTCATTATTATACATAAAATATGAAAGCAGATTTGGTTAAACTCGTTCATTATTACCTGGAAGTTATCTTACTGCATATAATATTTAAATTTTCATTACGTTCAACACGTATGAAGTAAACTTAAGTTCAGGAATATATAAGAATTTTTTTTTGTTTTTTCTTTCTCTGTTAAAAAAATCATGTACCTAAATAAACATAAAAAATATGATTAAAGTTATGTGTATTATAAGTAATGATGCTGTAATTTCTGTTTTACAGGGAATAACAATTAATTCTAGTGACATTTTGAAAAATTCTGAAGAGAAAGGATGGCCTATGAAGAAAGATAATAATTTTGCCATACTAGAAGCTCCTGGTGGTTATAAATATTTCGTTTGTGATCAACCCAAATCAAATTCTTCAGGTAATTTTGTAAACACTTCGTTTAAATTATTTGTAGAATATTTAAAATGCACTATTTTAAGAATTTTTTACTTACATTTTGAATTGAAAATAAGATTTGGGCAAAATTACTAAAATTTTATTTTGTGGCTGGATTCTTTCAAATAGCATAGATGAATTGCTTTCATTTATTTGCTGCTGAATGTTTTGAAATGAAAAGAATTTTTATTTTTGATTATATTTTCATATATATTATAAATAAACTGTTTTTCTTAAAACATTATATGAAATCTCCTCAGAAAGCATAACACTCGTGAACTATATTATTTCTATATATAGAGAACAAGTATTGGTAGTCATTTTTTTTTTCATTCCTCGTCTATTCATTAAATTAAATAAAACCTCATAAAACACATTTAAATTTCCTTAAGTGAAATATATGAAGATTCAAAAAAAAAAATGGAACAGTCGTTTTAATTATAAATTTTTGCAAGATTAATTTCAAAGAAATGATCAAAGAAATTAATTAACTATTAGTTTATTTAATGAACTACAAGTTCATTAAATAAACTAATAGTTAATTATTATTAACAGTTTCATTTTAATAAACATTATTTGAATATTGATAAATTTTCACTATCATCTTTACATCTGCAATCAAAAGATTGAATTTTTTTGTGAAATGTTTTTCTTTAGATCCAGTGCAGAAAGTTGCCTTGGCTTGCTCTGATTTACAGAAATCGATAGGTAAAGTAAGAAATGGACAAAACTTCTATAATTTAAAATATGTATTGCAAAATGTTTAGTTTATTTGTGTCATTTAATAAAAATTTTCCTCTTAATGAAATTCTGAATTTAAGAAAATTGAAGAATTTGAAATTGAAGAGAGAATTTGAAGAAAAATGTGAAGTTCGACAAATTTTATATATATATGTGTATACATTTAAGTTTTCCTATTGCTCTTTTCTCCATTACTGAATTATATATACATTATATATTTACTTATTAATAAGGATTTAATGCTATTGATATTTGTCCCTTTAACATTAAATTTTCATTTCCATTTAATTTGATGCAATTTAAAAATCCAAGAAATGGCATTTTTAATAGAATTCTAGGAATTTGTCAATTTATATATAAAGTTTCATTCTTTCTTAAAAAGAATTTTGTTTCCATTAATATAGTTAATTTTATAGAAAGAATTTTTTTAAAAAATCTTTGAAATTTTCGTTTTATGTTATTAATTATATATTTTTTAGATTATTGGAATGGCCTTTTAGGAATGAAAATATATGAAAAAAAGGACAATTCTGTGACTTTAGGTTATGCTGACACACAGGTATTGTATTATTTTTTATGAATTCCATGTGACTAAGCTTTTTTAGTTCTAATAGATACATGACAGAAAAAGGTTGCTGAAAATATTGAAAACTACTCATCTTTTTTTGTGTGTGTGCAAGTTTGTGTGTAGGGAAGAGTGGGGTAAAACGGGATACTTTGACTTTTTCTATAAAAAAATCATTAATAAAAAATGTAATGAAACTGTGACTTTTCCTGAAACATATATTAAACTCTGATAAATAAAGAATATTTTAGTAAAATTTGACAAGCTTTATGTCGAATAGTTTAGCTCCAACAGGCCTTCAAATCTTGGGTATCCCGTTTTACCCCACTTGCCCCTATATGTCTTTCTAAAATATTATATATGTAGTTGTTTTTCTTTAAATATTTAATAGTCATTCACTTTAAAGTTGAAGTTTCATCCATCAAATTCATGAAATTTTGTTACTCAATTTAAATCTGTTTTATTGGGGGGGGGAAGTGAATTTTTCTATTTTTTTTTTACTTTGAATAACTAATTCTTTATATTATAGTTTTATAACTTATTGCTTCATTTTAAGTTATATGAAATTCTGTTCTCTGATTTTCCAAATCATCAACATCTTAGCATTGGAAAATGCATAACAATTAACTTTTAATTTTATCAGTTGTACAGCATCATGTTCTCAATCAGCTCTCATCAGTATGCAGGTTCTTTTTTTTTTCCTATTCATGATTGGGTTAATTATGTTAAATAGGTTTTAGTGTAGTTAAACTTTTAATTTCATAACATTGTATCAGATTTTAAGTTATTTTTACATACTGTTAATATGTAATAAAACTTTTCCTGCATTTTATTTAATCTTCTGCTGATCTAATCTATTGTTACAAATGGAATCCCTATTAACATTGAATTTGCATAATTATTTATAAAATCCTGAATAATCTGAAATGTCACCAAGAGAGGTCAGTCTATGCTCTTATGATAAATGTAATGTGATCCACAGGCAGTTCAAATTTTGAATCTATTGCCCATTATGCAATTATTGCTCATTACAATAAAAGCAATTTTTAAGCTGTTTAAGATTGTTATTTTTTGTGAAAATATAATTTTATTTTTTGCATTAGAACTTTAATATTTTTTTTAGGTTTTAAAGATTGTCTAAAATATTTAGTGTCACTTTCTCTTTACATTAAAATCATTCATATACATTAGTTTAACTAGAGTAGGTCTTTTTTAATCTATATTGATGGCTTTTGATTATAGAATATGTTTAGATAATTCTCCCTAACTAATTTATTACTTTTTTTTTTATTTAATTAATTTGTACAATAGTGTGTTGAAAGAACCATTATGTTTAAAAGAGCATTGCAAACAGTATGGTATAGCTTAAAAACTTTCCTTCAATTTTTTTAAAATTACACTTTAAATAACCTAGGGTTTTTTAAAGTAAAAATTTGAAAAATGCTTTTGTACGGCAATCCTCTTTTTCTTCGCGCCAGCGATGTATTTTTTGTGAAGAGTACACAAGCTCATGGCTCTCAACCTCCAATTAATTTTTTCCCCACCATATCTAATAATTTTGATTTATACCTAAATGAAATGTGCCTAAAAATTTTGATTATTACATTTCAATACCTGATCATCTTTTTCTTTGGCACTATAACAGTTAAAAGTTTATAACAATCATATAGAGTCATACCACAGTGCAAGGTGTTTTGCAGTTATGATTCTATGGAGCTGTGACATCTTATGAATTGACTTCATTAAACTCATTTTGTCATACTCAAAACATTTCTCATCTTCCTCATATCTAAATTTGCTATATTAAATAGAATTAGATCTTCTACAAACATACATTTTTATTAATTTGTTTTGGTTTATGTGGAGTTTACGGTACACACTTACTTCGTTCCTCTTAGGATTGCCAATTCTCTGCCGCCAGGAACAGCGATGAGAGAACATTTGTTTTGGATACTTCTAGATGTTTTTAATGAGTGATAAGCACACATGCGCACAAATTGATCCTTTCATCCGTTTTTTTTTTTCTTGTCAGGCTATATTGCGCCACGTTTTAATTGGACTGCTGTTCAACTCTTCGATGTGATAGGTCGATTCATTCGAATTTAAATAAAACTTCGTTTGGAATTTTTCGGATTGAATATCAGTTCAGTACTGTGAATGTTATTCTGTGTGTTTTCATTTCTCAATGAATAAGCGAAGCTACAAATATTCCGCTATGCTGAAAGCAAAGCCGCTGATGTTTTTTTTAAGTTAAAAAAATTTGTCTGGTACACGCTTAAAATGCCGCAGGCATTGCGTGCTCATTCTCTCCTTTTCAGATGACGCATGGACAAGAGAGCAATAAAAATTGCACTGCACATCCAAAATGGTATTTGGCGACTGCAAATGAAATTACACCAATAAAAACTGGCGAGAAACAAGTGTGTACCGTAAATTCCACATTTACCTTTGTTTTTCATCGAGTAACAATATATTCTTCAACATATCAAATATTATTTTGGTTAAGTTAACAGAATGTTAGATAAAAATAAATCTAAATTGAATAAATGATAAATCTTAGTGAGAGTGCTTCTTAATAGTGGATAATTTGTGTTGGAAGATCTGAAAGTAATAACTGAAGCTATGTAACTAAGATCTGCTTTTTGTTATTGTGGTCCTTTATTTTTTTATTCAAAATATTAATAAAGTTTTGAATTGCAGTGTAAACTCGAATTAAAAGACATTGGTGAGCCAGTCAACCATGAGAAGGCATTTGGTAGGATTGCTTTCTCTTGTCCAACTTCTGAAGTAAGTGAAGCAGTTCAAATTCTGTTATTACATTAATATAGATTCTGCTCATAAAACCAATTTCTAAAAAATGAAATTTCTCTCAAATGATGAATTAGATTTTTTTTTCTTTGCAAATTTTCATCCCATCCCTGAATTTTTGTCTATCCAGAAAAAAAAAAAAATCCTTTTCTAAATGTTTTTACTCGTCTGTAACTCTTTTCAAGGGACCGGGGAAAGTGTAAATCAAGGGAAACCACTTACATAGGTAAAAATACTCTCTGAAATCTGAGGGAACCTATAAAAGTGTAAATGATGGGAAAACATTCAAATTGCAAACATAAATCCAGGGTAATATTGTATTTGGAATATTATTACAATGTAACATGTAGTTCATTAATTGTTCAAAACATGAAGAGCTGTATTTATTTGATTACTAATTATTCATGTTAAAAATATAGAACTTGTAATATATATGAAAGTATGAATATATATATATATATAATATGAGAAATGTAATGAAAACTGAGTGTGAATGCTTAATATATATTATTATATGAATCTTTCACACATTTACAAACCTTAGCTGTATCAAGTAAAATGTATGAAAAATTTTGCTACTGCTAGTAATTTTCATTATATTATTGGTTATTTTTCAAGTTATTTTCAGAAAGTTTCAATTTTAATATATCTATGTTCTTGTCACCATATGTGATGAGTACAATAATTGGAAAGATATTTTGTCCACTAACCTAACTTTTCATCTTAAGAAGTATTAATGAGAGATTTATCCATTTAAAAATCAAATTTCTGTAAAATAAATTCTTGGAAAAATATTTATAGAATTATTTAATTTTTGGAGCGAATTGATTTGATTGCCAGGTGTTATGAATTGCATTTGGAAAAATTTTGTTTAACTCTTATATTAGTTCTCAATTTTGAGAATAGATAACTGTTAATTAAGTTTGTTTTAACTTTGAAAAAAATTGCACACAAAATATTCCTGAATATTTTCTTTCCAAATCGGTCAATTTTTTATTTGCATCAGTGTCTTTGGATTTTTATATTTAATTAATGATTTGCATTATAAATGCTTTGGTATTTAATAATTTATAAAAATGTCTCTCCTCAGAAATTTCTTCATGAATTTACTTCAGTAATACTGATTAATTATTAACTGAGTGAACTGTTAATTTGTGTTAACTATTGTGTTGAATATTTTTCCAGTTGGCTGGTATACAAGATGCTATCAAGAAAGCTGGTCATAAAATTCTGACTCCTTTAGTGAGTTTAGATACTCCTGGTAAAGCTACTGTTCATGTTGTTATATTAGCTGATCCAGTAAGTTTTTCCTCTTCTCTCCTCTACCTCTTTTTCTCTTAATTTCAAATTAAAGACTTAAAATTATTCTTCTAGACATTAAATACATAATTAAAACTAAACAAAAGTTAATATGTGAGCTTTTGTAATTTTACTTGTTAGGTTTAACTTATTTTATAGTCCTTGTGTGTTACAAATTTTGCATGTCTCTTTAATTTGTCATGGTTATTGTTGATTACCTTTGTTAATATTGCTAATTATTATATTAGTTAAAATAGCAAAATATTACCCAAATTTTATTAAATAGTAATTCTTTTCTTTTTTTTATGCTACCTAATTTAAAGTTAAATGAATCTTTAAGATGAAAAGTATAACAATATGCTGTTCTTTTCAACCTGTAATTATTATTTAGGATGGTCATGAAATTTGTTTTGTTGGAGATGAAGCTTTCAGAGAATTATCACAAGTTGACCCTAAAGGAGACAGTTTGTTAATGGAAGTAAGTGTTTTATAATGTCATCGAGATTTCAGTTGTCTTATTCCTGGGGTGATTGTGGTCTGGATATATCCAGAATTCCAAACTTTTTACTTTCTCAAATCTGGAGCTGGGAAATATTGGTCCTTTATCTTTCTTAAATTTTATTATAGTTCAGCATATTGTTCTGAGGCAAATTGTATCTTTAGAGATTATATAAATTTAAACTTTTGTTGGATGAAGTTTAAGCAAGATGTAAAGTATCTTATAATATTTGTTATATTCTCATGATTATGTTATTCTCAAAGAACAAAAATACATATGAAATTTTGGGTCAGAAAATCAAATCCAATACTCTATTGATAAAGGTTTTAGGGGTTGCTGAATCTTCACTAGATGGCATCATGAACATTCTACTTGTATTTCTGCAATGCCTATGTAAGGCTAGAATGTGATGTAACATTTGCAATTGATTCTCAGTGTATGTTCAGTGTTGGGCTTTGCCATTTTACTCTTGTTCAATTTAATCGAATATCTGCTGTTTTTAAATATGATGCCGTTTTTAACTTGTTGCTGTTTAATAAACTGTTAGTTCCTTTATCTGCAATGTTCTTGAGTTGAATCTAAATCCTACATTTTGGTCCATCGAAAGGAGTCGTCTAGTTTTTGCATATTCAAACTGGCTAAAGCCGCAAAGGCTAAATTCACCCTTTGTATAAAAGAAATTCAGCACTTTGAGGAGCAGGATATTGAGGTGCTTGATGATCTACAGTTGTGGGATGAACTCAGAAAAGAGATTGAAGGTTTAAAATCGGATTTGCGTGATTTGTATCTGGCATGTGGTGCAGGGGTGACACCAGAGGGGGGGCAGGGCCCCCCCTCCGGGAATGCTGTGCCCCCATCAGGGAAACTTTTGTATCCCGTCGGGGAAAATTTTTGTATGGGGTATTCAAATGTAGTTGATAAATGATAATCTGGCAAAAATTTGAGACCAATTTCATTGCACTCATTGCCCCATACAGCAAGTCATGCCCCCTTGTTGGGGAGACCGTACCCCACTGTCGGGCAAACTCTAGCATCATTCCTGATGTGGTGATGATTCGGATGACTTGTATCAATCTTTTATAGGAATGAAGGATACGGCAATTGATATCCTAGCTAAGATTAGGTGCTTAATGGCGAAAGCGCGGGAATCCTGAGAAACGTTAAAAATTGAAGATTATTCCAAGTCTGGTGTTTCTGGATTAAGTTGCCCTGATTGGAACTACCGACATTTGACGGCGATCTTGGAACATGGTTGACGTTCAGAGAAGTCTTCACAGCTACTATCGACACAAATAAAGACCTGTCTGAAGCATCCAAATTTAGTTGTCTGATAGGAGCTCTCAAGGGTGATCCGGCTAAACTAGTGTCGGGATTTTCGATGTCAGGTAAGTGTTATAAAGAAGCATTTGAGACTCTGTCAAATCGTTATGATAATCGTAGAAATTTGGCATATGCTCTTTTGTCCAAGTTTATAAATGTAAAGCCCATAAAAGTGAATAACTCGAAATCTGTATTTGAAGTGCTAGATACTTGTAATTTAGTTATCAGAAATTTGAAAGCCTTGAGGTTTGAATTTAATAAATTTGCGAACTTAATCATAGTATTTTTAATTCAGCTGAAATTAGATGAATCGCTGCGACAGCAGTGGGAATTGACATTGTATAAAGATTCTTCCCCAAATTGCTATGAGTTCCTTGAATTCTTAGAGGAACATGCGAGAAGTATGCAGGTAGGTAATGATAACAATACAAGCGAATTTGTGCCGGTTCAAAAGGGTTCCTGTAGGACTCAAACAGCGATGAGGAGATCTGTTTCGAATGCGTTGGTTTCGGAGAATTCTAAATTTCGGAAAATTGTGTGTCCTCGGTGTGGAGATTGCCATTTGTTGTATCAGTGTCCTCGGATTCAGAAATTAATGTGGAACAGCGATGGAGTCTGGTAAAGAAAAAGCGACTTTGTATTAATTGTCTAAGACCGAATCGCTTTGTAAGTAAATGTTTGTTTACCGACCGTTGTAAAATTTGTCAGTGTAAGCATCATGCTATTCTTCATGAGGAGGAAAGGAAATCTGCTTTTCAGTCTACTATCGAAGGGCCGAAAGCATTGCTGCACGAGTGTAACGTTGAGCAAGTACGCTTAGTTGATCAGGATCAAAAGCCGGGTTTGCTTTCGGAATGTAAATCGAAAGATTCAGGTTGTTTATTTACGCGAGCTAATGATTCGAATATACAGGTTTTGTTGTCGACTGCGTTGATTAACGTCAGAACGGGTTTTGGAAATTCGGTCGCGTCCAGGGCAATGCTGGATAGCGGAAGTCAGAGTTCCTTAATAATGGAGTCTTGTTGGAAAAAACTGGGATTGAAGGGTAGACCAACTCTGTATAGAATAAGGTATCAACAACTTGGTTGCGGAGACTTCTTTTCAAGAGGTTGGGTTGGAATTTTCACCCCATTTTGATTCGGAAATCTTTAGAATTGACGCTTTGATTGTCAATCGGATAAATTCAAATCTGCCAAACTTTAGAGTAAACTTGCAGGCTTGGCCTCACTTAGAGGGATTAAAATTAGCAGACCCCGAATTCCATATCTTTAGGTCAGTTGAAATTCTGATCGGTGCAGACTGTATACGAATTTGATAATTGGTCAATCCATTAAAGGTGGGATGGGATCGCCAAGTCCAATCAATACTAAGCTTGGCTGGATTCTTTCTGGTATGGTGTATGCGGGTGCAAATTCTCGAATCCAGTAGTCTGCTATTGGTCATGTTCAGGTGGAATTTGATTTAAAGAAGTTTCGGGAATTGGAGTCTATTTCGAATGATTTTTCAATGTCCCTTTGTGAGGATACGTATGTAAAGACGGTAACCCGAACTGAGGCGAAAAAGTATGTAGTGACCCTTCCGTTTAAAAGTCGCCCTGAATTGGGAAGTACGGAAACTCGAGCTTTAAAGTGTTTTCATCACTTTGAAGGTAAACTTGATAGGGATTCTGTTTTAAAGAGACAAATATTTGGAGTTTGAGAGTTTATTTAGGGTTAAATCATATGGACCTAATTCCGGATTCGGAGGTTTTGAATCCTTGGAGATACTGTTTGCCACATCATGGTGTTCGGAAGGATGACAGTACCATAACAAAACTGAGAGTTGTGTTTAACTCTCTGAACCCGGCTAGAGCGAGAATTACAGTACCTCTAAAACTGAAGTAAATTTTCGTTCACGAAAAACAGAAAGAATTCCTTTCTTTACAGAAATTCTAGGAGGACGACACCTAAGTTTCGGCGATCAATTGTCAACAAAGAAATGAACCACTTTTCTCCCGTAAAATTCACCCAGGCGCCCAAAACCGCCCGAATGTGGCCTCTGTCGAACGGGGCGGGATAGGGCTCATAGGGTTAATGCTTCCATTACGGATAGTGAGGGTCGCTCGTTAAATGATTATTTGGAAAAGGGACCCAAGTTACAAAAATATATGTTGAAATTGATGTTAAAATTTAGAGTTTACCCTATAGCTCTGACTGCTGACCTAGAAAAAAATGTATCGTATGATCCTTGTGAATAAAAGTCAGGCCGAGTATCAAGAAATCTTTTGGCATTTCGGTTCCACAGGAACCAGTTATTAACAGTGACATACGGCACAGCATGTGCACCTTTCTTGGCCATGAGAACCTTGCATCAGTTAGCTCAGGACTATGAAAAGTCATTTCCAGATACGGCAAAGGTTATCAGAGAGAACTTTTATGTTGTGGTGTCTTGGCCTATGAGCGACCAAATAAATGCAATGCTTAGGTTGACCTAAGTACTTTTATTTTACACAGCTATAATTTAAAGAACAATATAAATAACAAGTTCTTGTGTAAGCAATCTGGAGTAAGTGATTATTTACGAAGTTCGTTCGTTCGTTCGCAGCTCGTTTGACGTTAAAGTTCGATCGAGTCAGAGTTCCAAAGAGATGGTGATCCAGGCTAGTTTCCCTATCCGGGTGATAGCCTAAGCACGAAACTACAAGGAGTGCTCGAAATTCGATGAACCGAGATTTCGTAATAATGCTGATTCTCAGTTCTCGTTGTCAAAGTCCGAATCAATTCGAGACTTTAAATCAGAGCTGTTCGCACAGCTCTTTCTGCGCTCCAGAGTCTGAAACCACGTTCGAGACTTCCTAAATCGGTTCTTCACCGCTCTCCTTGTTCCAACTCCAACACCCCTCTTTTTGTTCCGACTTCAAGGGGTGGAGCTCCGCCTTCCTCTCACTCCACTGGACAACCAGACTCCCGAGAGACCAACGACTAAACTGCCATATTCCCAATGGTCAATTCCTACCGTGAGATGGTTCCTGAGTTTCATAACCACAGGAGCTATACAGGTGTGACATGAAAGAGCACCGCTAATCTCCAGGTAGCCGACCCAAATGCGCTCTCTGACAGATATTTATTCTTGTGCATTGTGGTTGCTCTCCGCTCGCAGCTATTACCTTCGTGAATGTCTTCTTAATGACCACTAGGTGTTGCTGGCTTGCGGTTTGCAGCTGAAGTGAAAGGTACTAGACTCTTTTTCTCGTGAGAAGGAAAGACATCACAATGTAGATGATTTATTGACTGGCGCGGATTCAGTGCTAGAGGCTAGACGCTTAGTTAGGGATTTATTTCAGTTAATGGGAATGGGAGGATTCACGATAAGAAAGTGGGCATGTATGACGTAAGGGTTGTTTCGGATCTTCCCAGTGAGTTGAAATCTCTAAAATTAGAAGCTGAAGATAAGTAGGTGAAACTGCTTGGATTGTTCTGAAGTCCTTCGAGGGATATGTTGGAACTTAATATCTCGACCTTCAAATCGGTAACCACGAAACGGGAATTGTCAGCAACGCAAGTATTTTCGATCCTTTGGGAATTTTGTCGCCTTCTACCTATTCGGTTAAAGATAATGCTTCAGGGTTTGTGGAAGGATAATGTTTCATGGGATGACCCAAAACTAAATACCATTTTAAATATTTGGGGAAAGGCTGAATTCCCGTCCTTCAGGCTAATTTGCTAAAGTCAATTGAAATTCCACTGTTCCTAAAGGGTCACATGAAGGTAGATTCTCGGATTGAGATGAATGGATATTGTGATGGATCAAGTAAAGCTTATTCAGCAGTGGTATATCTTAGAATTATTCCTTGTAAAAGGGATGCTGGAAAAGTGTTGGTGGCAAAGACATGGGTTAATCCAATCGAGTCTGTTACTCTCCCTAGAATAGAGATGTGCTCAGCACTTTTGTTAGCGCGTTTGAGTGCATCTATTTTGGAAACTTTGCCAATCCAAATTAAAGGAGTGTACTTGTGGTCAGATTCTCAAATTGTATTGAGTTGGATCCATTTGCCACCCAAGAAGGGTAATCACTTTGCAATAAATAGAGTAGCCCAGATCAAATCTTTGGTTCCTCAGGCCCAGTGGAATCACATTGCAGGAACTTCTAATCCTGCTGATTGTGCATCTAGAGGAATTTCACCAAACTCTCTGTTAAAACATTCATTATGGTGGTCTGGTCCACAATGGTTATCTTCAAATGAGCATTTTTCTCCCTTTTTGATCGAAACATTTGTTATCGAACCCGAGTTCGATTGTGTAAGTTGCAGAGCACGACCAATTTCTGACTTTTTATTGAAGTTTTTATCCTTTACTAGACTCTCGAGGGTAGTGGCATGGAGTTTCCGTTTTCTCTGCAATTCGAGAAATCTCGATGGGAAATGTAGAGGTAATTTGACTTCGCAAGAGGTCTTCAATTCCATATTTACCATTGTTAAACTTGTTCAACAACAGGAATTCTCGGTGGAAATTGAGTTGCTTTGGCAACAAAAGCCATTGCGTAGGGGTCACAGTTATAGTCTCTGAATATTTTTCTTGATCCGCAAAGCATCGTTTGAATAGGTGGTCGTCTTCCTCATGGTCAGTCTCTAACATTCAATCAAAAACATCCCATGCTTCTGCCATCTCGGCATAGGCATATAGTAACAAGGTTGTTGATTCGATCATTTCATGAAATGCATTTTCATGCTGGTCCTCTCCTTGTGCTGTCTTTGCTTCGGCAGAAATATTGGTTCGTCACTGGACGTCCTATTGTACATCAAGAGATACACAACTGCACTTTGTGCAAAAGACTGAGGGCTTAACCTTGTCAGCAGCTAATGGGTAATTTGCCCTCTGACAGAATTATTGCATCCTGTCCTTTTTCTACAGTTGGAATGGATTTCGCTGGTCCTTTTTTGACCAAACTTAATCTTCCTCGAAGTAAAGTGCGATTCAAGTCGTACATTTGTGTTATTATTTGTATGTGTGTGGATGTAGAGGTCGTTTGCGACCTTTCTTCTCAGGCTTTGTTGGCAGCCTTGCGGCGCTTTATAAGTTGATGTGGTTGTCCTTCGGATATCTACACTATATGCCCAAAAATATCCGGACACTTGCAGATTTTCGCATTTTTTAGAATTTCTCCGGAATGGTGTAACCGACTGCCTTTAAACTTCGGACATGTAAAGAATAGACAATAACTCACATTTTACATTGAAGATTCGGTCCTGAGGGCAATTAGGGGACCGTCTACAAACTGATGAAGACAAAAACGTTTTTGGCCCACCCCGCTTCACAGAATACTCATAACAAGATGAAACTTTCAGAAATGGCAATGTTTAATGTGCATAATATTTACAGGAATTTTTGTAAACTCAGCGCAAATATTTGGGAAGACATAAAGGTTTTCTTAAAAAATCTCAAATTTTCCCACCTGTTTTTTGCTTATAACATGCAGAGTTTTCTGTTATACGAAACTTACAGAAAAGATGACAATATGTTAGAGAAGCATTTGTGTAAAACTTTGGAAAAGAATTATTGAATATTACAGGAATTATGAGCAATTTTAGTAAATAGTGTTTTACTGCGCATGCGCGAAACATAGTGTAATTTTTCTTTCACAACTTTAAAGCCAAATATATAGGGCAACTTATATAAAAAAATTTAGTTCATTATCATTAGTATTCAGAAAGATATCGGCATTACAACGAGCAGAATTTTAGCTCCTGTCGAAGAGAAGCTAAAAGATGAGGGGTTGTACACAAATTGATATTTTTTAAACTTATATCTTTAAATAGTTATATTGAATTGTATAGTGGTTAGAATTTGCTGAATATCCATGAACACATCTAATATTCGTAACGAATAAAAAAATATATATGTAGAATTATTAAAATATTTTAAGAAAAGAAATTAATTAGATAAAAAATCGTTTCGCCATAAAATAAATATATTTAAAAATATCGTTTGGCCGTAAAATTGTAATATGCAACTTGTTAATAATCATGTAAATAATATAATTAATGTAATAAAATGTTTGTTATTTATAGTGCCTAATTAGCTGGAATTTAAGCTATGCACGTAATTGATAAGTGTTCATGGGTATTCAGCAAATTCTAACCGCTATACAATTCAATATAACTATTTAAAGATATAAGTTTAAAAAATATCAATTTGTGTACAACCCCTCATCTTTTAGCTTCTCTTCGACAGGAGCTAAAATTCTGCTCGTTGTAATGCCGATATCTTTCTGAATACTAGTGATATTGAACTGAATTTTTTTATATAAGTTGCCCTATATATCTGGCTTTAAAGTTGTGAAAGAAAAATTACACGATGTTTCGCGCATGCGCAGTAAAACACTATTTACTAAAATTGCTCATAATTCCTGTAATATTCAACAATTCTTTTCCAAAGGTTTACACAAATGCTTCTCGAACATATTGTCATCTTTTCTGTAAGTTTCGTATAATATAACAGAAAACTCTGCATGTTATAAGCAAAAAACAGGTGGGAAAATTTGAGATTTTTTAAGAAAACCTTTGTCTTCCCAAATATTTGCGCTGAGTTCACAAAAATTCCTGTAAATATTATGCACATTAAACATTACCATTTCTGAAAGTTTCATCTTGTTATAAGTATTCTGTGAAGCGGGGTGGGTCAAAAACGTTTTTGTCTTCATCAGTTTGTAGACGGTCCCCTAATTGCCCTCAGGACCGAATCTTCAATGTAAAATGTGAGTTATTGTCTATTCTTTACATGTCCGAAGTTTAAAGGCAGTCGGTTAAACCATTCCGGAGAAATTCTAAAAAATGTGAAAATCTGCAAGTGTCCGGATACTTTTGGGCATATATTGTATTCCGACAATGGAAAAAACTTTACAGGCCTTGCAAATCAATTAAAAGCACTTTTGGACATTCTGAAATCTACCCCTGTCCAGGAATATGTTGCCAGCCAATTCATCAGGTGGCATTTCATTCCACCCTATTCTCCTCATTTCGGTGAAATTTGGGAGGCGGCTGTGAAACAGACAAAGAATCATTTGCTGAGAGCCTGTAGGGCTGCTGTCCTTAATTTTGAAGAGTTGTCAACGTTGCTTTGCCAAGTGGAAGCGTGCCTGAACTCGAGACCTTTGATTCCAGTGTTGTCCGATCCTAGCGATGTTAGAGCCTTGGCGCCGGGACATTTCTTGATAGGTTCTCCGTTGCTGGAAATTCCGGATTCAAATCATGAAGGCGATCTCCAGTTGGCATTGAGGTGGCACCTGATCCAGTTTATTAGACAGAATTTCTGGAAAAGATGAACCAGATATTATCTTCATCACCTAAAGCGAAAACCTAGATGGATTCGACTAGATCCAGAGCTTCAAGTTGGAGACTTGGTGGTCATACATGAAAGTACAATGGACATGGCGGTTGGGATGCATAAAGGAGACCTACCCAGGACCGTATGGACTCGTTCGAGTGGTTCTCATTCACACTCAAGATGGAGATATCAAACGACCAATAGTCAAGGTTACCAGACCCAACAGTGACAGTTAACACATGCGGCGGCCCGGAGTATGTTGAATCTTCACTAGATGGCGCCATGAACAATCTACTTGTATTTCTGCAATGCCTATATAAGACTAGAATGTGTTGTAGCATTTCCAATTGATTCTCAGTAGGGATGTAACGAATATTCGGCCCTTTTGCCGATATTACAAATATGCATAAAAGTATTAACATTTTTTTAAAGATACAAATAATAAAAACTCAGTTTTATTTAATCTTAAATTCTTTTCATTAAAATTTTAAAAATATTTCATTTACAAAAGTGAAATGTTTTTAAAAATTCGGTATTCGGCTAAATCACTATTCGTTACATCCCTAATTCTCAGTGTATGTTCAGTGTTGGGCGTTGCCGTTTTACTCTTGTTCAATTTAATCAAATATATGCTGTTTTTAAATATGATGCCGTTTTTAACTTGTTGCTGTTTAATAAACTGTTAGTTCTTTTATCTGCAATGTTCTTGAGTTGAATCTAAATCCTACAGGAATAATTTCTTGAGTAACTGGTCATCTTACCAAAATAATGTACATTCCATAAATCATTCTCTTCCCACTAACAGTGTCTCATCCCCCAACACATGTAATTATGCATACTTGAGGTTCTACTCTGTAATTGAAGGGTTAAGTGAAACGCACTGTCTACGTCAAAATGTCATGCTGGTCATTCCGTTGTTTCCAAAGAAAAATACAATGATTACCAGTACTTACCCTCACCCATTTATTGTTACTAGGCAGGAATTTCAATTTATAGACATTTTTGAAGATAAAATATTCAGGACCAAGAACCAGTTTGATGTGTCCTCCCCGATGAAACCAAAGATAAAAGAGACCATGGGCAGTTTTTATGTGATTCAGAAACAGAAAGCCCTTTGTTTGAGAAGTAAAACCAAAGAAATAGCTAGTTCAGCAGTTTTAATGAGGATTGGGAAATCTAAAGGTTCCCATGATGCATAAGTAGTAATATAAAAATAAGCAGCCTAAAAAAATAGAATTATATTTGACATTTAATTTTTTTTTAAGGCTATAGATGCTGACAAGAGTGAATGGTTTGCCAAGAAAGGATTATCAAAAGTTGAAAAATGATTTCACTCCTGAAATGAATTGCTACACTCCAAGTATTTGCTCTCAGAGATTGGTATATTACTTAATAATATTTGACCATTTGTTATTCTTGGTCTCAATCCTTGTGATATAAGTATTTTTTATTTGAATTAGAATTTGATAATTTTTTATTTTTTAGAATTTGATAAAAAAAAAGGATTCAAAGTGTATAATAAAAAATTTATTTTTTATGTTGTGTGCTTGTACATTTCTCTCCCCGTACCCACACATATGCAAACATAGTCCCTGAAAATTTTAAAACTGCATCAGCATAATTTTGGCATTTGACTAAGTGTTTAATTCCTTAACTATGTGCTGCATTTTTTATTCTGTAAGAGGAAAGCTTAACTTGCCCAGGGTACACTTTAAAACTGGCAAATATCAAACAAAGAGTTTGCCTCAAATTTTGTGTTACCTATGAATTTTACAATACTGGATTGGTGTAGTGCATTTGAAATTCAATCCAGATAGGCAGACAATCAAAACTGACTTTATTTGGCATCATGAGGCGTTTGTGCGAGAATATCCGTTGTAAAATATCAGATTTATAGAATGACGACTCATGGATTTTACAACACACCCTAATACAAAAAGGCAATTTTTGACTAATAACTCGACAAATGACATTGATCAAGCATTATATTCACTGGGTATGGCTCCGAGTGACTTCTTTCTTTTTCCCAAATTTAAATTGCCACTTCATGGAAGGCATTTCGAGTGGATTGAAGCTATTAAATAAAATTTGCCAAAGGAACTCGATTGTATCCCGGAAAGTGCCAACAAAAAGTATTTCGACGATTAGAATAATCTGTTGTACCACATGAGAACTACTTTGAAGGCGACACACACAAAAAAAAAAACCCGATTAAATATTTTCTGTTTCATTGAACATTTCATTCCACATACTTTTAAAACAGAATGTAAGTACTTCATATGCCCATGGTACTCTCTTGAGAGATGCTACAATGAATACCTTAAGATTCCCAAATCAACCTTATTGGTATAGCACATTTACCTGGAGCCTCTTTGGTTGGAAAAGCAAACCATTTAGAGTGTGCAAGTAGCAGGGTATCACCTTTCATGACAACGTATATGAAAGGCTGTGTAAGTTGGTGAGTGTATTCACATGCAGTTTAGCAATTCGCCAAAGGAAAGTATTGATACATACAACCATATTAGCTATGCTTCGCAAAAATCAACCATTTTCTAGTAACTTTTCATCTTTTTTTTTTTTTTTTTTTTTGTTTACTTAAAAAGCACCATTTATAGCCTTTCAAGGGACTGACGTAAAACGATGTATAAATGAAAAGACATATATAATCGAAATTTTATTAAACAACTCTGATTATTATAAATTTAATGTTACTAATGCAAATTCATTTAAAAGTACTAAATGTAATGTTTTTAAAGATAGTACTAGTATAATACTACCTAGTATGGAAATCAATAATTAAATTTTAAAATTAAACATTTATCATAAGTGAAAAAAATCTTACCTTTACTGTATAATTTGAGTAATAATTATATACATCTTGCACGATTTATGTGCATGCAGGTAGGCGTTTAATTCAAGAAAATCTTGAATCATCGTCTGGCGTGATGTCTGTCTGTGAGTATTAAGTACATCATTTTGAATCGAATTAAGTTCATTGAATATTTCTTCACCGTTCTTTCGACAAAAGAAATAAGTTCGAAGTTTTTCAATTTAGTCCATTGGTTTTTAAAATAGAAGGTGGAATAACTTCTTCGTCATCTCTAAATTGGCACCAGACAATTTGTGTTCTATTTATTCATCCTTCGTGAATAATTTTGAAGTCGTGATATCTTGATCACAGTTCACATACTAGAAAGCAGGAAAACGACGTATAAACGAAGCAGTTTATCATATTACATACAATATGTTTATTTCTTCCCATTATTTTCAGATTTCTAAAAACTGTAATATTTTATCTTTTATTTAATAGCTTGGTAATTGCAGTAGAGATGGTGCCGCTATTTTAACGGTTAACACGAAAAAATATGGTGATCCCGCCGATTTCGTGTTAACGGAGTTTGATTGCAAAATGAATACGAATGAATCGGAACTGTGATGAAACGACGTATAACTGAGAAACGTATAAACGATTTGTTCTATATATAGAAATGGGAGAGGCCACTCCCGCTGGTTTATTATAGCCAATTCCTTCTCCCCTCGACTTTCTCGCGTACCTCATGTCTCGAGACCCTGGAGAGGGAGCTCAAAATCTATTCGAAGAACATCGCAGTGCTAAGCAGATGGCGAATTTTCGACATTGGATGTGGAAGGAGAAGTAAAATTATTGATAGAAGTTTTTCATTGATACACGTTTATAACTTTTGTCAGTAAGTGTCATTCTGTTAAAGATAAAAGGCATTTAATTAATGTTTGAAAAAAAATTAGCAGTATTTCTTTATAACTTCGGTAAAGCTGCAGTTATTTTTGCAAATTGTCGAAATTTTTTGTCCGACCTGAAACTCCTTGCGATTCTTTCTTTCTGAAGAAAGTTCGTGACATGCCTTTCGTGAAATTCTTTACTTTTTCCTTGATTCTATTCAAATTTCATGAGTGATACGTACATTGGTAATGCTCCGCAAAACCATCGCATGTATAAATACATACTTTACTATTGTAACGATTTACCTGGAACTCATTGTTTTTCTCTACAATTAAACACTCTTTATATTCGACATTGCAAAACAGCAAATATCGCTGTTATTCTTTACATTGTTATTTATAAATGTTTCCTTTAAGACCAGAAACGCATGGTCAACAGCATTCGGGCAATTTTGATTGTGAAGTCATAAGAATATTCTAGATATGCTGAAGAATGCATTTCATATTTATATTTTTTAGGATTAGCAGGCACGCTAGATCGAGCTTTCAAGGACTGTAAACAAATTATTTGGACAGAGACTGGAATTAAGTGTTGTTATTAGCACCAAAGCTGCGTTATAATCTAAAAAAAAAAAAAGATTAAAATTGTAGAAAGAAAAATCATTTTGCATTTCAACATCTCAAGTGATTTATAACTACCAAGTTACAAGAATTAAGTCTGAGACTTCAAAATAACCTTTTTTTGTAACCTTATTTTTTCAAGCGCTTCTGCACACCGAAACTAACGATGTAATAGAAGTTTTAAAATCTTAAATTTAGTTAGTTAAAACAGTCGTATGAAATATTTAATTTACTAAAATTGACTGCAATTTCATGTTTGCAAGAACGTTAAGTATAACACATACCACTCTTATTTTATTGCTTTCTACAGAAAACAAGCATTTAATTTAATGATAAGTTTTTCTATTAAGTATCTTTAATTTCTATTTAGCATTTTTTTACTTTCTCGTATATAAAGAAAAGAAGGCACAGTAATTGTCAGAAAGTTTGACCTCGAGACTTCGATGAATTTCCACTTTTAGACATTCCCGAGTCCGAAAAAAAATAATTTTGAAATCTATCCGTCTGAGACACGATAACTCGAAAACGGGATGAGTTAGACCGATGAAATTTGGTAGGAAGCCGTTACACCAAAATTGTGGATTTCTATCAAAATTTGAACGTAATCTGTCAGTCTATATGTACTGGAACCAGTGGCGGATTTTGATAATATGAGGCCCGAGGTGCAAAATTATTTTGAGGCCCCCTCCAAAAAAAACTCTATTAGTCATACAAATGTGTAACATAAAATTACTTACTTATGCTTTTTATTCTAGGTCTATGTTTATCTTCGTTATTCAGTTTGAAGCTAATTCTTGTATTGTTTTATATCTGATTTCTAATATTTATTTCCCTCATTTTTACTAAGAAAAAAGACGCAAGGCAATACTTTTTAGCCCAGTCATATTTTAAAGTTGATTTTATTTTATTAATTATATCATTTTTCTTCTTTCACATATTTATAAAATTGAGCGCAAGTCATTTTTAAATTATAATGACAAATCAAAATTGCTTCAGTTGTCTCCGCTGACAACCAGTTTCTTTCGTCCGACCATTGAGTTGACAATATTCCCTCCACATTTGCATTGAGAGCCGGATTGGCAAATACGTATTCGCATAGATTTATTAGAAATGACTTGTTTACTTTGTATCTGCAAAAAATTTCAACCACTCTTCTATACTCAATTTCATAGTTGCTTCGCAGTATCGATTGGTACTACTTTTCTCTAAATAAACTTTTAGATGCACAAACTGGTTGAATAGAATCTCAGTGTATCGATGTTTCTTATCTATAAATATGCGATAGTACGTTCTATTTCTTCCCGGCAGAGTTTAGGGAGAAAACGGGACAAATAGTAACATGTGACTGAGCGGCGAAATACTATGTCAGTCCCGTATGAACAGGACGTATGGCAACCTTAATTATATGTATATATAAAATAGATAAAGAAATTGAAATACCTTTGCCTCCCTTAATTTTTTTTTCATTTAACTCCAAACAGATAGATGTTTCGTTTGATAATATAAAATATTTAAGTAGCGGTGATTTGTTTCGTTTTTTGCGTCTACAGACATAACAGTGTCCAAGCATTCAAATTTTATATTCAATAGGAACAACATTTCAAAATTGTTTTTAATAAATATTTTTTCTTTTCTTACGTTTAATAAAGGAAACTTCTTCAGTTAAAAAGAGAAATGAGCTCATAAATCACCATCTTCTATTTATGAACTACAATAAATTTTACCATAAACTGAGAACCATTTTAAATATCTTCTAAATTTCGAGCTCTAATGAACAGTGTCAACTCTTTTGTCCAAAAGACAGAATGGTATAATCTAAAAACAATACAGGAAAAAAGGGGGAAATAATAAAATTTTCCCCCCGAATTTTTGTTTTCAAAATAACACTTTGAGATAAATTAAGATAATTTTTAAAAATGTTATCTAGTTTAAGCTCTGCAAAGTAAATCATTAAAATCGTTTTCATCGTTCCTTTTTTCTAAAAAATTATCTTGTTAAAAAATGAAAATGTGAATCGTAAAATGAAACAATAACTTTCAATTATAATATAACTGATCAAAAGTATAGGTGGGTGACAGAATAATGTGAACACTTTTGAATTTGCACATTTTTTCAAATATCTTTCGTTAGGCTGTATGGATTTTCCTAGAGCTTCGACTATGTAAAGAAGAAGCTTCAACTCACATTTTACAGGGAATATTCTCTGTCGATGATGTTTAGATGACTGATCAGAAGTTGTTGAAGAAAATGATTTAGGACTCATCCCATTTTACAGAAAGCTGATAATGAGTTGCAACTTTCACCAATGGTTTCGCTTGATCAGTGCAACATTTACATGCATTTTTGTCAAAAAAAAATAAAAAAAAAGCACGAATATTCAGGAAGCTATAAAGGTTTTCTTAAAAAATCCCAAATTTTCCCTTAAGTTGTTTGCTTATAACCTACAAAGTTTCCACCCAAATTATGCGAAACTTACAGAATTCATAAAAATATGTTACCGAAATATTGTAATAAAATTTGAATATTAGAGGAAATATGAGTATTTGTAGTAAATAATTTTTTACTGCGCATGTGTGAAACGTAGCCTATTTTTTCCTTCATAACATCAAAGCCAAATATATAGGGAAGCTTATGTAAAAATTCCAGTTGAATACCGTTAATATTCAGGAAGATATCTGCATCGCAGCGATATGAATTTTAGTTGCACTCTAAGAGGAGCTAAATGATGAGAGTTTTTCTACAAATGATATTTTTTTAAATTTGAATTTTGGAATAGTTCTCGACGAACTGCAATCTAAGTAATGTATTTTATTTATAAGTATACATGGGCATTCAGGATATTCAACTTTCGTAAAATTTAATGTTACTCTTAGAATCGATTTAATCTATATACAAGCTCTTTTGAAGTTACAAATATTAAGACAAACTGAAATAACAAAATATTTAAATGCAGATCGCATTCAGGAGAGTTGGTGTTAGTATCTTGCAAATAAAAAAATATTAAGTAAGTCATTTTTAGTAAGACATTTTTTAAAAAGTAGTAAAAAAAATGACAACTTTTTAACAATCTAAATGCTGTAATACACAGTTTGCCAGGACTGTTGAATCAGACAGCTAATTGCGAAACAAATTGAACCACACTGAATCTGCAAGCGAATTTGAAAACATGAAAAAAGTCCCAAGAATGACGAGCTTAAATTTAAGCGATAGGATTTTAATTTAAATTCAATTCGAGTTCTCGGTTCTTAAAATTGAATGAAGGCACTAAATTAAATTACTTTGATAATAATGCAAGAAAAAATTATTACTTTGCGTCTGGCCCCAAAAGTTGCGGGGTCCCTAAGCAGTTGCTTTGCCCTGCGCAGTTCGACACCTGTGAAATCCATTTACAGACCATCGCGTCTTGGATACAATGGACATACCATCAAAGGAATGTCGTCTTCTGCATATCACGTTTTCTACAGAGCACATTCCTGCGTGACTAGCAGGCTAATTTATCAATAATGATACACATTAGTCATACTAGGATTTAATTCTCCCCAATGTTTCGTTTGGCTGTTTTCATTCACTTATTAATTTTTTTAAAGCAAGGAGGGAGAAACTTTTCATTGAGGAGGGGATAAATAAGGCAGCAATTTCTTAAATTCGCCGTCATCTTGATGTTTCTTGCATAGATTTTGAGGCCCCCTAGAGTTTCGAGGCGGTCACCTCTAACACCTGTGCGGAAATCCGCCACTGACTGGAATCGGAACGCCTGTCCAATACTGCTTTTTTTACGAGAAATGAACAAGAAAAAAGTTGTAAGATACCTCTTTAAAACAGCGCAATTTTTGTCAACCCTTACTCTCAAAAATATGGTAGGTATTTCAAATTAATAATAGGAATAAGCCACTAGCTGGGAGGAGTAGAAAGCATTAAGGTTGCGCATGTTCAAATGGATTTCACGTTTTGATTCCGACTATATTAATTATCAATGCCATGATTTTATTTTGGCATTACTTAGCTTTATCAACTTAAAATTTTAAAAAATCATTCTTTAACTTCTGCATTATACAGGGTGGTCATAAATTATTGAAGCCATTTCAAAAATTAATAAAAAAAAACTAACAATGTTAGAACTACGTTTTTTTTTTTTTTTTAATGAGAGAGCAAATAAAAAAGTTTTCTTTTTTTTCAAATAGGAGGCGTACTATTTCGGCGTTCTAAATTTGCTACATCGAGAGATTTTCATACGTAATGGCTACCGATAAGCAGAAGCCGATGCGCGTTTTCTGGTTTCCTTTTTTAATTTTTATTGAATATCTCAAATTCAGTTTTCACACTATACGTGAATTAACAAATTAAAGAGCGTAAAATTCCACACAAACACATGCTTTTATTTTTCTTCTAGTTTTAAAAGTTTCGCAGATGTCTCTCAAAAATGGGAGATGTCCAATAATATAAGACCCCCTAGAACCACCGTACTGGCGCGTTACCTATCTGAAAAAAAAAAAAAACTTTTTTCAAATGAGCTCTCATTTAAAAATATCCCGTAGTTGTAACATTATAAGTTTTTATTAATTTTTGAAATGGGTTCAATAATTTATGACCACACTGTATTTATGCTTTAAACTACAGTACGCATAATATTAATGTTTTATCAAAAATAAAATAATAACAGTAAAATATGCATTGTTTCAGTGTTGACGTTTTGTTAATTCACGATTTCAATACCTAGATAAAATAATTATTCATTTGAAATAGAAAAAAGATATTTTATTGTGAAGTGATCCTCTACTTATCACACTCTCCATTTCGACGCCCCACACAGACACAACAATCCCAACCAAATCAGAGTGTTCCGGCACCGCTTAATTTATGACTACACCACTGCCCTACATCCTCTATTGCAAATGTGGAGTCAATTTGAATCATAGTGTTTTGAATATTACCTGCTGAACTGGAGAAGGCAGAGAGTACACAAACAGCACATGGTCCTCAGCTGTCGCAAAGTCTGTAGATAGTATAGCTAGAAGAAGGGGAGGGGTGTAGTGGAGCTGGAACTCCATTTTGGCACTGATATATATATATATATATTTACGAAAAGTAAATAAAAAATTATAAAATCTTAGAAACAGAGTGATTTTTGTCACCCAGGGTAAAGCGTTTCAGCACTGTTTTAATTTGCGACTACACCACTGCTGTCCATCCGTCCGTATGCATTGAACACGATAACTCAAAAGCACTGCGAGCTAGATAGACGGAAGTTTGGCACGACTTAATCACCAGAATCATAGATCTGCATCGAATTTTGGACCAAATCATTTCCTCAGTTGATGTCTGTCCATTATGTAAACACAATAACTCAAAAATCTAAATAAATGAATGAAATTTGTATGTGGTCTTTGTCAACAAAATTTTAGATCTTTATTAAATTTTGGATGCAATCGATCAAAAGCAAGACTCCAAAAATACATACTCACTTTTCTTCACTATACGCTCCATACTGTGTATGTGTAAGTACACGAGAAATTTGACAGGGAAACATTCCCACTAATTACGAATAGCTATCAGAAAACAAGCAAAATTACTTCTATCCAGCATTGAATATAGTTTCATTTCGTTACAGTAACTTACCATTTTACACCCATCCGATACCACACAGGCATCGGAAGTGCTTTGTTGAGGTATGAGTGCTCTACCCAACTGCGATTGATGTACGTCATGCTGCACTTCCCAGTGTTTTGAATTGCTACGTCAACCCCATTGGAGCAAAATGGTCGCTTTGGGGCTAATTTGACACCGCTGATTATATGTGTACCACCCAAATGCTCTTCATGTACTTCATGCTGCACGTCTGACGAAGGACAAACAATTAGCGACAAAAAAATCCTATGCGTGCATCGGCCTGAATTTTTGTCAAATGAAAAGGAAGACATCTGATCTGTCACCTTACACTCCAAGCATCCATAACACACCAACATGAATATGCTTGACCAATGATGGCAAATCTAGAGTATATGAAGTCCATACACATGGCGAATCTTGAACCTGGTATGGCGGTGGTCTTGTAGCAGAATCTTAGCCTCGGGATTGAGACCCAACTCCATGGAAGATTCGCCGTGCATACAGGGCTGGTGAGTATTAAATCTGTTAAGGGTCAAAGTCATCCCGCTGATATGGTGCAGAAGATAAGAATGTCATTTTAATCATCTGACTATGGTTCAAAATGGAAGACTGTCCCAAAATAGTCTTTGTGCAGCTTCAAATGAGACAATTTAATTAAAATTGTACCTTCAACCCAAAACTGAGATTCTGGCCACTGCTGCCCTTGCACTGAATCAATTCAGAGGAAAAGTTACAGAGACCTTAAAAAAAGCTGGTGGGGTAAACAGTGGCATAGTGAGTGTAAACCTGTATTTTCCAATGGGCTGCAATATATTTTCATCCTCAGTCATCAACATTGGCTTAACAAAGATAAATGGCTCTAGGGGCATATTACTTTTCACCCCTTAACCTACTTGACTTTAAAAAAATGACATAAATTCATTAATTTTTTGTTTCCATGCAAGGGTGGTGCCAATGGTGTGTCCAAGGGGACCTTTTTGAACCCCATTTACACAACGGGCTATTCAACTGGTTGGACAAATAAAGATCTGGCGAAAATTTGAGAGGCTCATCATTTACGCCCCTCCCCTTGTACAGCAGGTAGTGTACCCCTATTGGGCAGACTCTAATGCCATTTCCGTTCTCCACAATGCCCCTTAAGACTGGACATCTGTATCTTCCTTGCTCCTCTCCACTACAACACTGTGCCCAAATAGAAATTCGGGACTTCTTCCACTTTCGTGTCTGATAGGCATCCTGAAAATTAATGAAAATAATTTAGATTACTTTGTTTATGCAATTGAGACAATTTGGGATATTCATCTGATTTTTCAATAGCTTTAAAAAGTTTCAATCTTTTTCTTGTACAAGTGACTCTTGGGAGAGGGGAAATTAACTCACTCAAGTAACATTTTAGGCAAGTTTATTTTTAGTCACTAAAGATATAACCACAGTTGGTGATGAAATAATTCTCAGAAATGCTCACTAACAGTCGAACAGCATTTAATGCAATGTTTAAACAAATGAAAATCAATGTTTTAGTTTTTAGACTATAATCCAGTGATCTAAAAACATTATATTAGCTTTTTTAGTGCAATGATTTTTTTTATTTTTATTCAGCATCATTTGTAATACCCATTTTTCATGAATAATCACATGAATCATTTCATGATGCACCTTAAAATTTTTTAAGTTTCTTAATTACAAAGAAAAATTTTTTTCTGTAGTCACAGCTATGAAGCCAAATTATAAATTGATGCTTTATTGTTCAAATGAAGCACCTCAGTAGTCTTGGAATGTTATATATTTGCACACTATTATGAACACTATACCCAAAATATTACATAATATGCAACAATTATTTCCAAGATACTGAATTTTCAAAATATAGTAAAACCCTGGCCAACCAAAACCCAGTTTTTCTGAAATGTCTCTGAAATAGCAAATCCAAAAAACATGGACTGTACTGCACAAAAATAATCTCGAAGGCAAGATTTTTTTGCAACGATATACTCATTTTTTTCTTTTAAGCCTCCCTAAGAAAGTCAGTGATTAATTTTAATTTGCTAAAATTAAAAGGGTATAAACAATATTAATTATGATATTGTTTACCTATGCCTGTCCAACAAATATTACACCCGATGGAAGGTTAACTTTAATAAAGAACATGAGTATAGCCTATAAAGAGAGTTTGAATTCGTTTTACACTGAAAACATATCAGATTTACATACTGCAATTAGATACAAAATAGAAATTCATGGCTTAACCAAAAAAAAATCGTTATGCAAACCCCCTTAGTTGGGTTAAGTGGGGTTGTACTGTATTATAAAAGTAATAATTTTAAATCAGGATTTCATTTCACTTGAGGTATTATTTAAAAAACAAAAATGTTAAAAGTGACTCAGTCACAGAATTCATAGGATTAATTCCTTTTGAGACGATAGCTCGTTTCATGTGGATATATCAGATTTAAGATTGACAGAAAAACAAAGAAATAACCAAATCTCAGCAACATGTGCCTCAATAGTATGCAGTCAAAAACCAAAACCATAAAAGCATGGGAGTCATATAATGGTACCTAATGCCTTGCAGCTATGAGGTGCTGTAACTTTTAATCCTTCATCGTACAATAATGTATATTTGTACCTTCTTACATTTTTGTTTTCATTTATCTATTTTGAATAGTTTAATACTTAGTTAATAAAATACTTTTAATATTTTTTACTAGAAATAGAAGTGTTCCAAGCAATTCATTTTAATAAATAATTTAAGTTTGAAATAAATTCGTCAATTATTTTTCCTGTATTCTTAACACATTTATAAAAATCTACATAACTGCAACTAATCAATAAAAAAATTGCACAGTGCAGGGTTTATATAAATATAAGAGAGAATAATTATTGTCTTGTCTATTTAAAGGAAGCGCTTCTTGACTATAGGTCACAACTCCAAATAGGATCATACAGCATGATATTTTGCAGACAACAGAAATTTTTAAAGCATACTTTTTTCCCCAGAATATTCTGAATTGAATATTTATTCAATATTTACACATAAAAATTGTTGAGCAAATCAGATTATTAAAAAAAATTTAATTTAATTTCAGAGAAAAATAATTTTAAATTAATTTTTATTTATTATTAATTAGCACTTCATTTTTGTATTCATTTAAGTATTTCCACTGCGAGTGGGAAAACCCTGTTCTAACAGATGTTGTATCCAGAGAAGGAACTGCTTTGAAAATAGCATCAATCTTCCATTTAATCCCATAGTTGAAAAAAGTTACACGTTAGTGCCACTGTGCAGCACACAGAAACTAATGCCGAATAAAAAAACATTTCCTCTAGATATTTTCCCTCTTCGTAATCTTTGACCAGAAAAAACTTTACATGAACAAACTTAGTTTTTCACTCCCTAATGAGTACCTCAAGTACAATTTTTATTAGTTAGAGCAGACTGAAGGAGAACATTTTTCTGAATACTACTGAAAGGTTGAATGGATTTTCTTTGAACAGAATATGAAAATGTTATAAGTAAAAAACATGCAGGAAAATTTGTGATATTTTAAGGAAACATTTATATCCTCCAGAATATAGGGTGACCTGGGGTAATTATAGGTCACACTCTTTCTGGGGTAATTATGGATCACATAGTTTTTATCCCTATGGTATCTACTAGACAAATTCTAAAATAGTGGATAGGCTCTCTCATTAGTATACTTTATTATGTATAATATATTTTTATTTTAAGTTAGCTGCATAGTACGAGTTGAGATGTTTTTGTAACATGCTATAAAATAATATTTCGGAAAGACTGCCTCGAAAATTGTACTTTTTTACCAAGATCCATGCCACAATTGCATAAGTGTTTGGATTTTTATTTTTTTGTTTATGCTTTTTTAAAATATAGATACTGTAAGGTTTTTAAATACATGCACTTTTTATTCCTATTTATTTTCCAATGGAGTCTACATGTATACCCTATTATACCCAAGATACATGGGGTAATTATGAGTCACTGGGGTAATTTCGAGTCAGCATGCGTTTCCTATTTTTATGGCATTTTTTTTATTTTAGACATGCAAAGTATAACATATTTAGATGATAATATTAAGTTATACTTGTATTGATGAAGCAAGTTAAATAATAGATGTGAAAGGATTAAAGTATGCTAGTAACAACACTTATTCTGCTTCGTAACTGTCCTGGCTTGTGTAAATGCTGCTGGTGAAAGACGGCCACCGTTAATTATCTTTTCTAGAAAAAAACTTCAGAGCACATGGAGATCATCCAAAGTTGTCAAAAATATGGCAATTAGTATAAGTGAAAGTGGTTGGATGACAAGAGACATATTTGAAAGTTGGTTTTCATTGTTTTGTCAGTAGGTAAAGAAGCACCCACTGCCCATGTGTCTCTCAAACTCATCGAAAAAGCCAGAAAAGAAAATATCAACATCTTAAAGTTCCTAGAACATACAACTGATGCCTTGCAACCACTGGAAAAGTGTTGTTTTAAACTTTTGAAGACACAGTGGGACAAAACACTAGTAACGACTCAGCATTTATCCAGTGGAGCAAAAGTATCCAAGGCCTGCTTTACAGAGCTTGTAGATAAAATATGGCCAGTGTCTTTAATGGCATCAAACCTAATAGCTGGATTTAAAGCTATTGTAATCTCTCCTGTTGATCGCTCCAAATACCCAGTGGAAGATTGTGCAGCAGAATGCTGACTTCATATAATGCACAAAACTCACCTATAGCCACATCCAACAATTCTGATGCAATAGCCACATCCAATAATCTGCAGCACAATTCTAATCAACAACATAGTAATATGCAAATTCTAGATTCAGTCGAGGATGGTGCACCAACAGTAATATCATCAACGTTTGCGGATATATTAAGCAGGTAGTTGCGACAGACACTATATGTACAGAAATCCGAAACAAGAAGAAAAATTGACACAAACTCGACTGTTATTATCAGTAAGGATTTCCTGGATCTAGTAGCTGTGCGTGAACAAGCAATTGAAAAAGAGGCGGCTCTGAAACCACAACAGATTGCTGCTAAAGGTAAAAAGACGTGTGTCATCAAGAATAAGAATCTAGAAGAAGCAGATGAACCACCAGCTAAACGAGCCCTCCTCTCAAATACATCTAATGAAGAACTCAAAGAGCCAAGTGGAAATATTGAACAATTAAAGAAAAATACAACACTGGAGCAAGCTAAAATATTGCTTGCAAATATCCATGACACTTTAAAAGAACAAGTTTACTTTGCTGTGTACTATGATAATGACCCATTTTACATTGGAAAAGTTACAAAAGTAATAGATGAGCAAAATGTCAAGATGGAATTTCTCGAAAAGGGAGCTGGTAACTTTCGCTGGTCTAAACGAGACAAGTTAGAGATCATCAACGTAAAATACATATTCTATGGGCCAGTAATTTTACTTAGTTCAAATCCTTTTGATGTTGATAATGCTGTTATAAATATGGCATACAAATGTTATAAACGATTCTGTCAAGAGTTATGGTTATAAACCAACCAAGCCCAATTGTAAACATTCCATAAAAATAAATAGCATTCTCATTTATCTTTAAAGCTCTAATTAATGAAATTCCTACTTTAGAGGTAATTTCCAGCATCGTCAAAATATTTTATTTAAAAAAAATATTAATACTACTTCATAAAGACAGTGACCCATATTTACCCCATTGCTGGGTTAATTATAGGTCACTTAAAAAATTCAATTAAAAAAATATTTCGGGTAAAATGACTGTTTAATACAAAAGCTATATTACTAAGCCAACTCCATCACAAATTTCTACTGTACAGTAAATTTTCGATTATCCGGCATTCAAGTATCCGGAAAGCTCAACTAACCGGAAAAATTGAAAAATGTTTTTTTTAAATTTTACATTCCTGCGCCAAAATTTAGCACTTGCGCTGTTCCATTCACGCGGATAATTTATTTCTGGAATGCAATTTTCACTCTGCACAGAGGGGTGTAGAAGGAGAAAAAAAAAAAGCAATATACAGTACTGTGAAGTACACAGACCTGTTTTATGGAGGCAAAAGTGAGAACCAAATAAAAAATAAAAAGTCCTCACCTTTTTGCCGAAAAAAACAAAATCGCCAACCGAAAAAAGTTAAAGGGACAGAATCGGTTAAAAAAAAAGCTCATGGGGGTTACTCCAGATTGTTAAGTCTCTTTCTTTTCCTTTATTTATTTAACCTCCGAATATCGGCAGATGTTAAATCTGATTACGTAATATCACGTGCGGGAGAATTGGAGGCACGCATATTGCACAATAACCCTTTCGATTTTTTAAAAGATAATTAGTTTTGATATTCAATCTGGGATTTGTTTATGATCACTTAAAAGAGCTTTATTATTCTTGCCAAGTAGAATATTTTTCAGTTTCGTCGGCTATTTTTATATGTTTATATTTTTACAATCTCTATATATTTACGGTAAAAATTCGGCTATAGATTATACTTTTTTTTTATTTTTATCATCAGTATTAAATTAAAATCTTCATAATATTCTTAAAAATTATACTTAATGCACATTTCAAAATGACAAAAACAAATTATTTCGCCGAAAAAATCTTAAAAAAAAAAAACAAAAGGCTACGGCTCCCCCCTTCCCACCATCATTTTTCCCATCACACTCAACTACCCGGACTTTTCAGGTATCCGGAAATCGGCGTTACCCGAGCATGCCGGTTAGTTAAGCTTTTACTGTTTCTTTTATATTTTTCTTCATATTGGGATCTTATTGTTTTTCGACCCATAATTACCCCAGGTTACCCTAGTGCTATTTTTACATGTAAACAATGTGCAGAACAAATGAAACCATTGATGAATGTTTCAAATAAATTTGAACTCTCTGTGAAGCAGGGTGAACCAAAATCCCCTTGTGACCGAATCATCAATGTAAATTATGAATTTAAGCCTGTTCTTTACATGGTCAAAGTTCAAGGAAAATCCATTCTGCCTTCTGAAGATATTGGAAAAAATATGCAAATTCAAAAGTGTTCAACTTTTTTTGTCACCCACCTGCATTTCCGAGTTAAAACATATATATTTAAAATTTATAACTAAAAATATTTTTTTGCATTAATAAAACCTGAAACAGTTTTTTTCGATGTACCATGTTAAAGAGAAAACATTCAATGTAATACAACTGTAAACAGAAGTTTTATTTAATATTATTAAAAATGCAATGGTTATTTTATGCTTTAAATTATTTTTTTTATCATATATTCCAACAATAATAATTTTGCTTGAATGAATAATGCTTAAAATTTCTCAGCATTAAAATTTACAAAAAGTTTAATTACTTCCATGTTTACATAAATGCACATTATATTAACCAACAGCATGTATGTTGGTTAACTGATTCTTTATGCATTATACTGAAACATTATAACATAAAGAGAGAAAAACCCTTTCTTCTATCAATAAAACTTGTAGCTTAATAGAAATATGAAAAATTAATTAAATATAAGCACAAAATATTATAATACATAATAAAGGTTGTGAAAGAAAAAATGTTCTGTAATCTATGGATGAGCCACCCCTGTTCACCTTTGTCAAATACAAAAATTATTATATTTTAATGCCAGTGCGTTTTTCGAAGAGAATTCATTTGAAGAAAATTGAAGTACTGCTCTCCAAATGATTCAGTATATGAGACATCACTGAACTTCATTTTCTTTCAATTCCTGCACAGTTTTTTGTATATCAACCATAATAAGATCTCTGCACTTCTCTATTGTTCCTGGTAAGCACCAACCATCTTTTTCATGACAAAACTCTTCTTGCCCATCATTTTGATGGATGAGTTTCTGGACAGCTTCTAAATGTATGTCACAGAGCTGATAGAAACACTGTCGAGCAGTAGGCAGCTGACCAGGTATATATTCACATGTCAGTAATCTAGTTTCCATGTCTTTGTCATCCATGATATCATCATCCTTGCACGTAGGCAGCAAATCTAAAGTCTTAATAGTAGCAACACGTGTGTGGTTCAACGTATTCTTGTTCGGCAAACTATAATAAGATGAACGTGGTCTGTAGCCTTTTTCATTAATTGGAATGCTAGGATTTATACGCAAGTCCAATACCTGTAAAGATTTCGAAGTAGGATCTTTCCGTGGATCATAGCCAAATCTAACCCAAAGTGTCCTCCAGGGTCCATTTGTGAAATAATAAGCCGAGCAAGGAAGTGGATATTTTAATCTGCTTTTCTCACATTTTAATCGAAGTTGAAGAGCATTTTTGCTCCATACTGGTCTTTCTTGGAATAATACATCCACTTTCTTTTTTACTTCAACATCTAGAGGATATGTTTTTAATTGAGTTACAGCTTCAGGTTTAGGTTTATCCAGCACCTTTTTTTCTTCAAATGTTGCAAATACTGCATGACCAGCTCTTCGTTTCCTTCCTCTTCCAATTATGTTAGGAGGTAAATGCCGATTTGCTTCTTGAACCTTCATTTTAGTTTGGGCTTCTGAATAAGTAGACTGTGGGAAATCAAATCGCGAAAACAGAATAGGAGGTACAAAGAGCTCCATTTCTTCCTCGAGCCATGAAGCTGGATGCAAAGCAGTTGGCACCAGTTTAGGTAGCAAAGACTTGTATTTCCCTTCATCCTTGTCAAAAGACACAGGGAGAATTTGAAAGTCTGCCAACGATTTGAATTTATAAGTGGTGGATGCTACGCCAAGAAATTCTATTTTATACTGAATGTCTGGTTCGGATGGTAATTCACTCGTTCTTGATTTTCGTTTAATTCTTTTGGTCACTTTCATTACAATATTTGTGGTATTAAATCGATCGCCATGAACGCACTTACAAAACGGATCACTAGGTCGAAATTTCAATTCTAAGCGTTTAGATGGATTTTTGAAAACTTTGAACATTTGTTGCTTCCCTCCTAAAGTTCGGGACATTTCATCAACATTCAAAACAGTTCCCGGATATTCCACAGCAATAAGAGGTTTTGGATTATACTGTATATCCATTATGTAAAATACAATTATGCTGTACTTACAGTTTTTTATAAGCCAATACCACTACTTGAAAGGCAAATTTCTAGAATTTCATTTTCGAAACCTACTGAAACAACCCATGAACGTAGCGATGATAATATTAAAGCTGAATCTCTATCGATAGAATACACATTGATTCCGCTTTAGTGGGGAAGAGCGGTATCTCTATAGTTCCCTACTCGTCACAACAAGACCCACCTTTTTCTCTCCTTACTGCGGAATCGCTAAATATTCTGTTGATAACTATTCGGTGTTTGGTCCTCCTCACTAATCATTGAGCTAATCCACAACAGTTAATCTCGACAGATATATTTTTCATATGCATTTTTGTAATTGATATATTAGCAAATTATTTTGTTCATGACAGATAACAGTGGAAAGTTTTAGCAGCTAATGAGAGTTCGTAAAATTTAATTAAAGTGACAAGTAAATAAAAATGAATACCAATAATATAGTAGTATACGCTAAAGTGATTTTAAACACAAATAATACGAATGTAGCTTATCTGTTGTCAATATTTCGGATATTGCTATAATGTAGGGGTCTATTCTAGATTTCTGGAGAGATCGCCACTTTTCCCGCTGAACAAAGTGGAAAAGCAGTGACGTCTCCAACCCAACCGGGGGTACCAGAATAGACCCCGTAACCACACCTACAGTTCATGTTGAAGAGATTTTAGCGGCGCTATTCACCAAACAGCGTGTTAGCACGAGAATCGAGTAATCCGTGACCGAGCGTTGATTCTTGATCTCGTGAAATTCTTATTCCCGAAAAAGAGTTACTCGATCTCTCGGTATCGGAGCCTACGTAGGACACGCCCCACTCTGTGACGTAGAGTACCTGCTATTCCTGCCCCCATCATTTTCAAAGTACATTTGCATTGGTCTAAATATGTCACATGATTATCAGCTGATTTTAGCGCCTTCTAATGTTTGTTTTGACTGTCATGCAACTTTTGAATATTTTTGTTGCCTGAATTTAGGATTCTCGAAATAAAATGTTTATAAAAATGTTATTCTTATCCATATGTTTTCAGCACATATGGATAAGATTCGATTTTCAGATGTTAGTATAATTGTATCGAAAGAGAGATTTATAGTGACAATCCCATATAAATACTTGTATATTTCTGTGTCTTGATACATTATTAAGCAAGTAGGTTTTAAATTTTCATAGTATGCTGCAATAAAAAAAATATTGGTATTTAGATGTACATTAGTGAATATTTGTATCGTAAATAGTTTCCAAATAAATCCAGCTTTTACTAAAGCCTATGTAACAATATTCCTTAAACAAATTGCAAAACTATTTCATTAACAAATATATATATTGAAAATATTGGAAAGAAGAAACTGCAAACTGCTCATGTGTAAACAAAAATCCGACTAAACGTTTCTGAAAAATGGAAGAATTTTTATGAACACCAATACCTAATAAAACAAATAATCATGCAATCCATTTATTATTAATAAAATGTTATTGTGCTAGAGATATTTTTTGTAAGAACTTCCTTCTCTCTTTATTTTAAAAAAATTAACAGAAGTATTTTATTACATTAACATATTTAAAACTTGTTACTTGTTGTAAACATTAAATTTAGCAAATTTTGATTTTCAACTGAATGAATTACTGGCTAGTAACTGTTCAGAACATAAACATAATAGTCTTAACAAATCCAAATAAGAGTAATGAAATAAATTATTGATATTATTTGTAAGTATTTTAGAATTAATATTATGTTTACATGAAATGTATGCTTAATTGATGGATTTCAGATATTTTAAACTGTCCAAATAATCAGATAGATAGCAATTGTTTTAAACATTTCTATCACAATTAAAATGTAGATTTGCTTTTCTCAATATCTTCATTATTTGAGAATAAAATGAGGTATTCATTTTTTGATAAGTTGGCATTAACATTCTATTAGTACCTGCATAATATCTGCTGTGTTTCATAGCAAATAAAATGCTATGAAACACAGCATGCTTCAAGTTTATATTCATTAACAAGAGTAATTTAAAGTTCTTTACTACTTATTTTATTATTACAACTCGTTACTTTATGAATTCAATAAACAAAATTTAAAAAGAAGTTAACAAACATACAACAATTGTTAAAATATAGCAATTTCCTTGGTTTTACCAACAAATTTTACAATATTTTTTATTTTGTGTACTTTAGTAAGCAGAGCAAGAGGCCTATATTTAAAATATAAGGGGAAGGAAACTCAGAATGAAATGTTGCTACAAATAAAATGACTTTTATGTTAATAAGTTATTTTGACTTAACAAAAAAATTATATCAATAATTTAAAACTATTTCAAGGATTCTTTTCCTGCCAGTTTTCCAATAACAGTCTTTTTATTTTCGTTCAAGTAAAAACATTTAATTTCATATAGATTTGTATAAATAAAGAAAAAGAAGTCATCTTTTAAATTTTTTCATACAAATATGTGAATTTATTTTCTGATTTTCAATTAAAGTTCACGGTTACTTAACATCACAGATAAGAATATTACATCGAAAGGGACAATGGTTTATTATGGTCTTATTGCATAGAATTATATAAAACTTTATATTATTATGGGCCCACTTTCATCTGAATATTTTATTCAAAATGCAAAAAATAATGTTTATAATTCAGTTATTTTGAAAAATTTACCAAAACAAGTTGGCAAAAAAAAAAAAAAAAAGCTTCTACCAGTCAAGTACGTACATTAGCACAATTTACAGTAATTTATAATTCTGAATAAGATTTATGAGTCCTATTGCCTATCAAAAGGATTTTCAATAACTGATTGATGATTCACATGTATGTAGCACTGGTGAATGAAATATATAAAATAAGCTGCATAGATCAAAAGAAATTTTAAATCTTTAAATGATGTAAAAGATAAATGGCAAAGCAAATTAATATGAATTGATTTCTCTGTATCATTCAACTATATACAGAGTTATATATAAATTTATAAAACTCTTTATTATGCATTCAAATTTCTTTATAAAAATTTCCAACTTCACTTATTATAAACACAAATGTTAGGCAACTTTTTCCAGTGAAATAAATACTCGATAAATTCTATAAGGAAACAACAAAAGGAATAACTTTGCAGTATATTTAATAAATAAAGATAACCATATAAGCTTACAAACATACCACCAAACAAAGCTTTTGGTAAACACAAAGGCAGTTTTCTGGATGCAGAACAGAGTATTAAGTACTACCTAAGACAGCTATTATTCTGATATTTTTTGACACAACTCAGAAACACATCTCTACTCTGATAACTATTAACCAGGATATGTTTTTAAAATATTACATCCTGAAAAATCATGGTCATGGTGTTATTGCATAGAATAGCAATGAAACTTTATATTATTTTGAGACAACTTGTGTCTGAATATTTGAATCAAAATACAAAAACAATATTTATAGTTCAGATATTTTTACAAGTTGACAAAAAAAAAAACTTATACCAGCCAAATAAGTATATTAACACAATTAACAATATACTTTTATTTCATTTATAATTTTTAATAACATTTTAAGAGTCTTATTGCATATATAAAAATGTTTTTCTGCAACTGTTAAATGGTTCACATGAATGCAGTGTTGATGAATGACTTATAGGAAATATCAACATAAAATACAGAGACTGAAAGACATTTAAAATCTTTAATACTGTAAAGATTTGTCATAGCAAAGTAAGCTGAACTAATATTTCTGTAAAACACAACTATATACAGAAGAATACATTAATTTATAAAAATGTTTATTATGCATTAAAATTTCTTTATGGAAACATAACTTCACATATTTAGAAACAAGAATGCTAAGCAATTTTTTTCCACAGAAATAACTGCTATAAATTTTAACTAAATTTTATAACGAACAATATTAGACAACTCTGCAGTATATTTAATAAATAATGGTAAATATATAAATTTAGAAACATGCAAAAAAACAAAGCTATATTACAAAGACAATTTTCCTGATTCGTAACCAAGTATATAAAATACTGCCGTATGCATATCAAAAGTATTAAAAACTTATTATCATACACATGGTATTTTGGCAAATTCATAAAAAGTTTCCATTACACAAAAGAAATAATTTATACAGTTTTCAAGATGTAAGAATTCTGAATATTTTAAATTTAGTTGACCAATAAGAGATTTGCATCTTTTGAAATAAAAATCATATAGCTCATAAAACAAAATAAACAATTCAGCAAATTTAATAAGTTAAAAAGAGGTAGTTCTAAAAAATAATAGAGTGTATATGAATGCATAGGCTGAAACTTTTTTATACTGCTGTAAATTTTTACAATGATTCAATAATATAATTTTGAATTAGATTTTAAGAGTCCTACAGCATATCAAAATATTTTTCTGCAAGTCTTTAATGGTTAACATACATCAAATAGCTTCTTAATACCCAGAATGTAAAAACGAAAATACAGTATTGATGAATAAAGTGTACAAATTATCAGTATAAGCTGCATATATTTACAGAAATTTAAATTCTTTAATACTGTAAAAAATATATAAAAAATCATGTTAAAGCACACTTAATTTCTCTGTAAAATGCAATTATATACCAAAGGATGCATTCAAACCATGTTCTTGAGGAAATTTCCAACTTCATACATTTATAAATAAAAATATGAAGCACATTTTTTCCCACTAAAAATAACTACTATATAATACATTACTCTATAGTATATTTAATAAATGAAAATCAGTAATATTAACTTGGAAAAACACCACAGAACAAAGCTTTATTAAATACAAAGACAATTTTCTGGTTGTCTTCCAGAGTTAATGAATACTGTCTCCATGCAGATCAAAAGTGTTCTAAGCAAGAAGTGTTTTGAAACATAAAAGTGTTATCAAAGAAGGAATGCACCTTGTATTTTCATAAAAAAAAAAATTCTTTTGAAAAATATAATACATAATTAAACATAGAGTCCATCATTGTAAAAAATATGGATATTTTAAATTTATCTGACCAATAAAAGATTTTCTTCTTTTAAAATAAAAATCAATATAGAACATAAAACAAAACTGTGCAACACTGCAAATTAAATACATAAAGAGGTCGAGATTAGTGATACAGAGTGGCTAAATAGGATTATACGAGAATGTGTAGTTGAAATATTTATATACTGCTGTGTATTTTTATAATTATTCAACAATATAATTTAGTATTGGATTTTAAGAGAGCTACTGCATATTGAAATGTTTTCATAACTATTTAATAGTTCAGATATATCAAAATAATTTATTAATACTCAGAGCTCAAAACACAATAATGCAGCATTAATGGACATAGGGGATAAAATTTCAATATAAGCTGTATAACTTGATAAAGAAATCTAAAGTCTTAAATACTGCAAAAACTAATTACTTAAACACAGTAATATGAACTAATTTCTTTGTAAAATTCAATTTTATAGAAATAAATGCATTAACTTATGAAACTGTTAATTACACAATCAAATATAAATATTTTCCTTATGGAAAATTTAATTTTTCTTTTTCCACTGAAGTAAGTGTTATATTACCCAGCTTGCAAAATAAATAAAATTATGCATTTAAATTTATCAGAACAAAGAGATTTATATTCTTAGTAGTAAAAATCATATACGATAAATTTAATAAACAAGGTTTGATAGTATACACTTGGAAACACAGTGCAGAAAAAAGCTTCATTAAAAATAAAGTCAATTTTCTGAATGTGTCACCGGGCACAGTGAAAAGATTCATTTTATTTATTGTAAATATGTGTAATTAAATCTACCTGAACAATAAACAGCTTGCATTCATTGGAGTATACAGTAAATAACCTAAAATTAATTGTCCATCTTTCTTTAACACATCAGTTCATTACTCACGAAATAATTATGTGTCAGCCATGATCATTGCTGATAATTGTACACTGAAAGTATAAAAATTAGCTTGTATTGTTGAAACCGACAAATATTAGATAATCCTCTCGAAATCGAGATTTTCTCTTTCAGGATAAAAAGTATGAAATATATTTAAAAGCATACTTATTGAAAAGAAAGAGCCAAAAAATAGTAGTGAAAAGGAGTTTTCTCCACTTTACATACAAAAAACTACACTATTTGTCTTGCTAAACACCAAAATATTCTTCCAGATTGTTTTTCTCCAAAAATACTACTTTTACAAGCCATGCAAAAATCCAAAACATTGAGCCAGAACAATTTTTCATTCTACTGCACATGCACACAATGTTTCCATAATATAATTTTCAATTAGATTTTAAGAGTCCTACAGCATATTAAAATATTTTTCTGCAAGTCTTTAATCGTTCACATACATAAAAATAGTTTATGAATACCCAGACTGTTAAAACGAAAATACAGCATTGATTAATAAAGTGTATAAAATATTGATATAAGCTGCATAGATTGACAGAAATTTTAGTTATTTAATACTGTAAAAAAACTGATAAAGCACTCTAGTTTCTATGTAAAATGCTACTATATATCAATGAATGAATTAATTTATACTGTTTAATATGCACTCAAACAATATTTTTAAGGAAATTTCCAACTTCACACATTCATAAATAAAAAATATGATGCACTTTATTTTAACCACTAAAAATAATTACTATTCTAACAAAATCCCATAAAGAACTATATAATGAATAACTCTACAGTACATTTAATAATTGAGGATCAATATATTAACTTGGAAATACACCACAGAACAAAGCTTTATTAAATACAAAGACAATTTTCTGGATGTCTTTCCGAGTATACTGCCTCAATACATATCAAAAGTGTTATATTATTTACAAAGAAGGAATACACCTGGTAATTTCAAGAAAACAATCGTTTGCAAAATATAAGGCTTTTACATTATGTATAAGACATAATTTAAGATACTGTCCATCATGTAAAAAACATGGATATTTTAAATTTATCTAACCAACAAGAGAGTTACTTCTTTTAAAATAAAAATCGACATGGCACATAAAACAACTAAATAGTACAACACAGTAAATTTATGAGTAAGGAAGAGGTATTTATTAGTTATATAGAGTGGCAAAGATGGAATAATGTTAGAGAATGCAATTTTGATAGCAAAGTTGGATAACATAATATAAAACTACTTCTCATCAATTAAGACGTAACTAAACACAGCTTTAAAATATAAAAATTTGAGCATTTTAAATTTATTTGAACAATCAAAGATTTGCATTCTTGTAGTAAAAATCTTATAGGAAATAAAACATCATGTATTACAATACATATAATAGACAGGGATCAATATTTTAAACTTGGAAACACACTGCAGAAAAAGGCTTCATTAAATATAAAGGAAATTTTCTGAATGCATCACCAGGTACAGTAAAGACATTATACTTTT
>BGPR01000024.1:1835482-2014000 GCA_013235015.1 Araneus ventricosus
TCCGTTTTGAAGCAACACGAGGGCTATTTTGGGACGGACCTCATAATTTTGAACATCGGTCAGATGTCGAGGACGAGACATGAGCTGACACCCTCCTCTCCAAACTTTCGCCTCACACCAACTACAGAATTGTTATAGTTCAATATATGGGACTTATTTTATACATTAAATACTTTCAGTAGATTACCAAACTTTCGCTCCGAATTTTCTAATTACATTTTAAAATCTGGAAACATGCAGATTACAAATAATTAAGTTCTGGCTGAGTCGCAAACAGGATCTCTACAAATTATGGATACTTTTTTTTATATGACTGCGTTAAATGATTTTTCATACAAAGTATTAAAAAGTAAAAACAGTGACTCAAAATTATTTTTCAGAAATTATTGAAATATCTTTCTGGACTGCCTTAAATAGTTTTTTAAATTTATTTATGAAGGGATACAATAGCAGATGGAATATTTACCGTCAGAATTAAAAAATATTTTAACGAAAATACAATTGATTGATGGTTTCAAAGCTACAAATGATCCGATTTATTTATCGCCACTCTATGTCATCATTCAATCTCCTAATATTGAAACATTAACAGAAACAAAAGAAAAAGAGTATTTTTCGTTTCAATAAATCTGCTTATTCTTACGTTATCAACACTAAGTTCAGTACTATGTAATTACACGGCCTCTTAATGATTTCTAGACTCAAATTCTATCTATCTATATATTCTATCTATAGGAAGTTATGATCACTATTAAATAACGTCATTCCTAAAATGAATTTCTTCTATTAGACTAAGAATCTCGCACTTCGCAATATGTGATTATGAAAATCTAGTCTGAAAAAAAAAAAAAATTATTCAAAATTCCAAAATAATTTATTTGTATATGATCTTTTGGTAATTGCGTGAAATTTTGAAGATGATTCTTGGCATTTTACCTTGTTTCTAATATTTATAACATTTTGCCGGAATTTGAAGTGGAACTCCTTTCACAGCGAATAATTTAAAAAAATAGATATATTAACGAACTATATGTGTATATATACTCTGTAAAATAATAACTCTTTTTGTAAAGGTCAAGAAATTCTTTGTGAGAATAATTTCCATAACATTTTCAAAAACTTAAGGTCTTAGTTCAGACGCTTAAGCATTTTATTAAAAATTCTAGGCATCATCTCTGTTTTTGTTATTGAATAAAAAACATAATTTTTACTATAATAACTATTTTTGTTGAATCGGATAAAAGTTATTCAAAGAATGTAGGTCTCATAAGTAGTCTTAGAAGTAGATAATTTAAAAAAAATCGTGGGGGGAATTAGGGTAGATTGATACGCGGGAACATTGATATAGTCCGTAAGTTTTTCGACCATGTTTAGTCAAAAGTTAATTTACAAATTAATCAGACCATTAATCTTCTCGTCTAAGTGATTTTTATTCTAAGTACGTGTTGCGTGATTTCTTGAACAAATTACGTTTCTCTGTCAGGGAATCTACAGGATAGGGAAAAAAACAACAACATATTTTTCTGAACTATATTAAGTTTTATAGTTGTTTATGCGTGACCACTTGTTTTAAATAAAATGGGCTCTTGGGGCAGATTGATACAATTGATACGCGTCTTCTCTGTGTATCAACGTCCCTTAACAGCAACTATTTTGCAATAGCATCTTCAGTAATAGAAAAACATAAAAATGAACTATCTAAGAGAAACACGCAATTAAGTATTTGCTTAAACCATGAAAACAGTTTGAATTTCATTGCAAAAATGAAAAGTATTGTTGTAAATTAAGTTTAAAATATTTTCGTATAAATTTTGTTAAAATTGGGGAAAAAATTGTACAGCAACTTAATTAATATCATCGAAAAGATAATTTTTTTGCACTTTCAGATATGTAAAAATTATTTTTATGCTATATTATTTTCCTAAATTATGATGGAAGAACGCAAAAATTTTCCATAATTTTTAATTAATTAAAATTAAAAAAGCGGCTTCGGGGTACACATTCTCTCCCTCAAAAGTATTTTTTTAACACACACATTCTCCTTTATTATTTGTAGAGATAAATTATTTTCTGATGCATTATTGTTTCATTTTTCTAATCTCATCAAAAATGTTGAATTTTGATTAAAATAAAAGTTTGTTACTTTGTTAAAGTTTTAAACCTTGACTTGGAATATAAAATTTTTTTATAAAACAAATTTTGTTTTGATCTCACACCTATTAATCATTATTTTCGATATTTCTGTGAAAGAATCGATACGCCCCAAGCGTGTATCAATGTATCTCTAGTATGGGGCAGATTGATGCAAATCCATGTTGGGAAAAAAATGTTCTAATTATTTTATTATGTCATTATGACCAAAACTTGACTGAAATCCTATATAAGATTAACGAATGCATAAATATAGCGTATTAATTCTAATTATTACCGTTAGTGAAATCATTTCTTAGCTTTCCAAAATAAAGTGTATCAATGTCACCGCATTACCTCTATTTACTCCATGAAAAATAAAATTCACTGACTATTTCGTTTTCAATTATTTCGTCCATCATTTTTATAGAAGCAGAGGAAAGCTTTAATAATGACTTAGACATTCACATATTAGATTAAAATATGTGACATTTTAAATTCTCTAAACACAAAAATTTATTACTTCTAAACATATTAATTTATTATTAGAGTTTTATGTTAAATATGTAGTAAATACTGCAATAAACAACTATCTTAAATAAGAATAATAATAAAAAATTACTAATCCAAACTTAAGAAAAGTTTATTTTGTCAGAATTTATTTCATTTAATATGCTAACGTCATTCACTATGTTTCTTATGCACGAAGTTTTTCAAGAAAAAATGTCAAGAACTAAATTCCCTTTCTTTTCCTCGAAAAACCACGGCCAGGAAAAGAATTGAAGGTTTCTCTCCCCGCGTTCTACTCTAACAGGAAATAGGGTCATAAGCATTCCTCCTCCCCATGTTTCTTTCATTGAGGAGGCTCCTTCCACATGGACACCCTAAGGGCGTAAATAAATCAATGTCATCCAATTGGCGGGAATCTTGTCAGAAGAGTTCGGCCAGTCTCACCGATCGAGTCTGCTGCGCTGTGCCGGGATCATTAAATCTTGTTTACTACTAGGAGGATTGAAAATTTTATTTAAAAGTTAGCAGTTTACTTTAAAAAATATTTATTAGATTCAGTTTTTAGAAGAATTCCTTTCCCAGCTTTTTTACTATACCCAGAATATGGTCACCTTTGTTTGGTTGAGCATGAAGCTTTTGCTCATTTTTATGTGTTTGTGTGTGATTCGGAAAAAGTATTTAAGAAATTTACACATCCAATAATAGAAGTTGAGCGCATAGAAAAGATTCATCTGTTCTTCGTGTTTTAAGAATCGTTTAGTATAGTATACTTCCAATAATATTTATTTTTTTAGGATAAATTATGTATTATAGTTTATTATCTTCAGTAAAAGATAAATCATTTTTCAGTGAATGAGGGTGATACGATGTGTGTGTGATTTGAAAAAAAAAAGTATTTAAAGAGGTACACACGTGCAATAATAGAAATTAAACATGAGGAGAAGATTCACCAGACCTTCATGTTTGAAGAATCGCTTAGTGAATATTTTTTTGAATAAATCATGTATTGTAGTTTATTTTATTCTGTTAAGGATAATGATTTGGTTAGGGTCTGTTGATGAATGGAAGGAGAAGGACAATAAATTTCTTATTATTTAAACAACGCTTATATGAGAGCCCAAGTAAACAAATTGCAATATGCTTATAAAACAAAGTTCTATCCATTGCCTTAGTTCTCGAGGCTACTACGAAGACGTGAAATTACTGAAAGTTCTGTTAATGATTTTTATTCAAAATTGCACAGAATTATATAGATTCCTTTAGTAACGAAGGAAGACCCATTGAAAAAATGTGCAGTTAAAAGAAATTATTAAGGGATACAACAAATCAGTTTAAAAAGAAAAGTAATAAATGATAGTAAGTTAATAGTGTTTTTTATCTCTTCCTGATGCTTGCATATTTTTTAATTATCTATTTTTTACTGCTTATTATTATATCTTTGTACTCCCTTTTCAAAATGTGTAAAGCATCCCCTCTTGAAATTCAGAAAATCTGGTCACTTTAACTTACTTTTGCTACAGATAAAGCGAAAATCATAAATTAAAATTCAGTATATTTAAATAAATAAATCCTGCATGAGAGCGTCTTTCCCCTTTTACCTCCTGGTTTATTGTATTTATTTGTTTATATTTATTTTATATAATATTTCTTACAGTTTTTTTTAGTTTTCTCTTAGGGCCGAGATCCAGTTTTAGAAGCAGAGTTTCAAAGGTAAAAACTGTTTGCTTGTTCGTACGGAGCGCGTAGTGATACATCACAAAGCAAATGCTTGTATCAATACGCCATGAAGAATACGCTACTGCGCATTCTCCTTCACGCAGGGTTTATCAGTGAGAGCTGTGCGCCGATTAGCAGTAAGGAGGTGGTTTGGCGATGCCGGATGTAAACAAATTGGCGACATCCAGACCATCCATACGTTCCGAACACTCCCCGAAAACACTGGAAATTCTTTTGAATACTGTATATTTCCGTGTATAAGCCAAGAATTTTTTGCCAAATTTCCAAAGCTAAAGTAGGGGGGGCGGCCCCAGCTTATATACATATCTGCTTATCTAGCAAAAGAAGTAGGTATTTTTCCATTACTCGGGTGCGATGAAAAGTACCAAAACTTCACATGACACCCGAAAATAAGGATGGAATACATAATAATTAGCACATAAAATGTTTTAATGAAATCTTAGAAAAATTATACAAAAAGAAAAATATATGGAAAAAAAATTATATATAAAGAAAAAAGGCTATTCTAGCTTTTTTGGTTGCTTCAGGCAGATTTTAAATTTTTGTGTGATATTCAAGATTTTAAATTTTAGTAACCTGGCACAAGCTAAGAACCCCATTCTGGAGCATACGCCGGAGAACACATCTTCATCCTTCCTTCCTTCCTATAAAAAGAAAAAAGTATGCTAATTCTAGACTTTTCTTTTGCCACTCTTGAACTTGCTTTTCATTCAAGTTGAAATGCCAAGCGGCTATACTATTGTTAGAATTTTCGGCAAACGTGATCACTTGCAGCTTAGAAGTTGCCATATACGATTTCCTCTGTCCATTTATCTTTCAGTTAAAAAATAAAATGGTACAGAAAACTGCACTATCATACATCTGCATACAAGCACAGAATGATTCCAAATGAATGGGGAAAATGTGCTTGCTTCATATTGGGTTACCAGAGTTAAAACTATCGCCATTGCACCTGGATATTGGCTGGCGTCATTGGAACAGCTGCTTGGTAACATTTTTGCCTTCATGGTGAAATTTTTGAACGTTAGAGGATTTTTAACGTAGGTCTTTGTTCCTCCCATTGGGGTCTCAGGAAAGGAATTTATTTACACGCCAAAATGCCACAAAACTTGGTATGGGAGATCCTCTATATCTCGGTAACTACTTTTGTTAAAAACATAACTAGTGTCTTATTTTAAAGATAAAGAGTAACAACAGAAGTTATAAAAAAAGTTGAAAATCAGAATTGTAGTTCAGCGACTACTGAGTCGCAAAGCTGGGCAAAAATATGCATGAATTGGTGACGTGATCTTCTATATCTCGGTAACTACATATGTTTAAAACATAACTGTCTTATTTTAGAGGTAAAGGGTAACAACAGAAGTTACAAAAAAATTTACTGAAACTTAAAAACTTATGAGAAACAAAAGGGTCATTCGAGTAAAGTAGTCCTACGCCTTTAACATCAACAGCTGTTTGAAAAGACAGCCTCCCTTAATTCCCCATTTCGGCTTATATACAGGTTTTGAATTTTGGCCAAATTTCCAAAGCTAAAGTAAGGGGGTCGACTTATACAAGGATCGGCTTATATTCGGAAATATACAGTAGTTAATTCTAGAACGAGATATATATTCAATGCAAGAATAAAAGCACAAAAATATAGACAATATAGTTTGTTAAAATTTTTTATGGCTATCAGAAATATTATCATTCTAGGACTGCATATCATAAATGAAATTTGTTAGTAAATTAGGTGTAAGCAGCTTTTTTTTTTTCATTCTCTAATCTGTGTATTCATATTACTGTCTATATAATAAAAGAGCAATTTTTTTTTTTTTGAGTAGGGTATTAAATGTATGTATGTTCTTTTTTTGTGTGCGTGTTCTTTATACATGCCTAGACTGTTGGACTTACTGGGACCAAATTTGGTACAGTGATAGATTTGTACATGAGGGAGCTAATGGCATAAAAAATTTTTTAAATTCGAGTTAGATTTTTATTTATTTAATTTTGGATGGTAAATTTGAGCATTTTTTGCCTGTTTTTTTGCAAATTTTCTTTTTTATGCATGATGAAATGTTATACCTTCCAGTCTTTTAATTTATTGGTTTTTGCATTTTTTCCTCTTTTTTTTATCTTTGATACTTATTTATTTCTCTTTATACATTCTATTTTATCCATGAAGAAAAGTTGTACTTCTGGTGTTTTAATGTATAATTTTTTGCATTTTTCTCTTTATCCTTTGAGATTTTATTTTATTTATTTCTCTTTAAATATTATTCTTTTTTAGCTGTATTAAAGGAATTTGTTCTTGCATTCTTCCCTAATTTTATTTTATTTATTTATTTTATTATTTATTTCTCTTCATATATTCTTCTTTTTTTAGCAGAACTAAAATTGGTTGGTTGGAATAAAACGTTTTATTCAGGGTTCGTACGCGTCCTTACAAGTCCTTACAAATCCTTATTTTTGTGTCCCATTTTTAAAAAGTCCTTGCTTTTTACTCTGCAATTATTAAAAAATTTAAAATTTCACCGATTATCGTTTTTCGAATTCCTCCTTCTCGGCGGCTCTAATCTCGGACGGCGTGGCTTTCGCAGAATTGGGGGGGGGGGACAACACTGCTCGCGTTCTACGAATCCATATCCATCGCATACACTTTAGGAAATAAGGGAGGAGTTACAGATGTCCTTTATTGGTCCATGGTTCCATAGGAATGATTGCCAAAAGTGCTGTTACCATTTTTAGAACAGTATCAGAGTGATAAACCTTTACTTCCATTTTTTGCCAGTGATGTTTTTAAAAGTTGTTAATGATTGCATTCAAAATTTTGAAACCAGAGAGTGAAAGAATTGAGAAACCTGAGACTTTATGCAAATTCAACTTCAGTGACCCAAACTTGTAGAATGATATAAGTTAAGTATATTTAAGATTTGCTGCAGAGCAACTAATAAAAGGAAAGATAAAAAAAAATAAGGAATTAGCAGATAAGGATGTTTTCACACTCAGACAGGATCAGGGTTCTCGATTTTTTTGATTTTTTTCAAAAAAATCGATTTATTTGATTTAAATCGGATTTTTTTGATTTAAATCAAGATTTTTTTTATTTTAATGATTTTTTTAAAACTACATATATATATTTAGCATTTGTATATTAGACAATGAGCCCTACAGTCATAGAGTTATATATATATAACAACATACCAATCATTAAGCTGTACTTTATTTTTTAAAAAACAAATTTAAAAAATTTAATTCAAAAATGTAACAACTATTTAAAAAATATTTCTGAACTAAAATATAAAAATAATATACTTTTGAAATATAAGACAATTTTATTAAGGAAAAATATAATAAAAATTGTCACTTCTTGACTATAAGTAGACATATTATTGTATGTTAGAATATTGGAGAATTTTACACTCAGCTGTTCATTTGTTTCATTACAAACACAAGTTTTGAAGCTTTCTCTAATCCTAATTTGTTTCATCCAAAACATTAAATAAAAAATTTTCTAGATAAAATTTTTAAATTCAGGCTTCAAGGTGCATTGAGTCACCATCAAGACTACCTGTGTGCCAAATTTCATGACTGTAAGTGCGATAGATTCGTCTGGACATCACACACAAATATTGCCTTTTATAAGTATAGATCATAGTTTAAATTGCACTATGTAGATGTTTGTATTTCTTTTGGAACATTTATATGCATTACTTAATTATCTCACATTTGAACATTATTGCAATATAAAAACTTGTTGTCCCCAACACTATTTAGTTTTCTCCAGTATTAAAATGAAACTCGCTCCATTTTACTATGTTCTTTCTTTGTGAACATGATCCTTTCACAATATTTATTTTATTTTTTAAAAAAAGGAGCATCTCATACTTTGCATTTTATTGTGTTGCTCATTAGAGACTTATTTAACCCTTTGCGGCGAAGTGTGACAGTTAATGGCATACCTAATTTCACTCGCTTCTCAACCGTTAAATTCAACTATAAATGGAAAATAATAGGTTGAGGATAGGGCTAATAGTATTCCCTTTAGAATGTATATAGCAGTCTTATGAAATTTTGTTTTGGAATAGGAATTATTAGAGATAAAGTTTGGAAAAATTCCTTGACTCGGAGATAAGAAATTTTTCAGTTCTGGACATTTAACAATTTGAGCAAAGTAACTCAAAAATTTTGCTCCAATATTCTTGAAGTTTTAATTTATAATTTTCTGTAAGATTCAACAATAATTTTTGAGTGCATCAAGGTGACTGTATCTAAGGGGGTTCTCATGAGGGGGGGTGACCTGAAAGGGGGACGACACCCCCTCACCGGAATGAAGAAAGTTTTTTAAAAAACTTTTTTTATAGATTCTATGTCTAGACAATAAACTAAACCCATTCATGATGCTTTCTCATCATATTTTCAAAAAATTATTGCCTTGCGCCGCAAAGGGTTAAAATCTAATTTGCTTGTGTTCTCAAAAATAAAGATATAGAAAGTACTCTAGTTACATCAATTCAATAAAATATTTTTTTATCTTCTATATATTCTTTCTTTAAATATACATTTAAAAATACTTTCAAAACACTATTTAAAGATACATGAACAATTTTATTTCATTAAAGCAGTTTAACTTGATGTTTAAAATAAAGTGATTTAAATCAGTGATTTTTTTAAAAAAAATCAGTTGATTTAAATCAGTGATTTTAATCAACTGATTTAAATCACCGCAACCCTGGACAGGATAGTCGGAAAAACATCATAACAATGATAAAACATTTCATGCAGAAATGTCCTGTGAATTACGCACTAGTAAGGTCTGCGATATGCATTTATACACGAGTAATGGCTGTATATCCTGAAAAAGCGCAGGAAAAAAATGAAAAAGGTATTGATTGTATTGTCGCAAAATAAACGTATTTTGGGAAAAGATGGCGACGAAATTTTGTTACTCTATACAGATTTTCTGTTAAATATTGTAAAGCCAAATTCATTTGAATTTACTTCTTTCAATCCAAAGAGTGATTCCCTTGATAATTTTTTACAAACTTATTTTAGCAATAATCATTATGAAAAGGTTTGGAAGATTATCAAAATGGTATTAATACTGTCACATGAACAATGAGGTTTTTCGGTGAACAAGGCCCTGGAAATAGAAAATTTAAAAGATGCTTCATATATTTTCCAGCGTGTAAATCTTGAATTTATTAAGCTGTCTGGGGCTATTTACGACTTAAAAATTACTAAAGAAATTAGGACGGTTGCCACCTCAGCTAGAGCAAAATACATGCAGTATTTAGAAAGTGAGAGATCCAAAGAAAAGACTGAAACAAAACAACTGAAACGAAAAGCTCTAGAGGAGGTAATAGATTTTTTAAAACAAAAGAAAATGTTTCTCCTAACGGACATGCACCAAACAAATGAAGAAGCAAATGATTTAGCTAATGAGGCTGAAAAGTCAAAGGACATAAATTTATTTATTCAATCGCATGAACTAAGAAAAACAATTTCTGAAAAAGAAATTAATATAAATACCTTGGATGTAAAATTGAATGAAAAAAGTTTGGAATTAAAAGATATTTAATTTGATTACCATTTTCATGGGGTTTTTTTTCATCAATTTATTAACTCATATTTTTAGGAGTTTTGTTGTGTTAAATTTGTAATGTATCTTCTATGTTTTATATTATAATTTATCATCTAATAGGTTGAATTTGCAAAAATGAGACATTTTATTTAAAAATGCGTGCGACAATTCGTTAAGTTTATTCAATTTAGAGGTCCTTATTTTTTGGTTTTTTTAGTCCTTAAAAGTCCTTGACAGTCCTTGATTTTCTTTTAAGGAAATGTGTACGAACCCTGTTATTTTGAAGATGAATTTTCTTTTCATCAATTGTCTATGTATTTGGAAAAAAAAGAAATAGAGTGGAGACATATGAAAAATTTTGCATCCTGAGCAACACTGAGTTCTATGCTAGTTTATTACATTTTTATTTGTGGGAAGGTGGATTAGTTCTATCTATTATAGGGAAATTGCTAAAGAAATTAATTTCAGGTGTAAAAACCAGTCCTTGTCAAGCTAAAACATTAGTGCCAGTTATCCCCAAATATTGGCGGGTAACAGAAAAGCACCATTAACCAAACTAACCAGTCACTGCTAAGCTAAAATATTGACATGTTAGCATTGGTTCCAAGCTAATGGAAAAATACCAAATTCCTTTACTTGAAATTAATTCAGTTGACGCTAATCGATCCTACTATGAAGTAATTAGTAGATTTTATTTAATTATATTTTTTCATGTAGTACATGAATACAAACCTAATTATAATGCAATTTCTTGTAGTCAATGATGGACAGCTCTTGACAAGACCACATTACCATGGATTGGGTAATGCTGTTTCTACCATTATAAAAGAAGAAGGTATTCAAGGATTGTACCGTGGTGTGACTCCAAATTGCTGGGGTGCTGGAGCATCATGGGGTTTCTACTTCCTGTTGTAAGTTGCACTTTTGTTTATTGGTTTGATGCTTTGAATATTATGACTATATTTCCTGTATATTTATTTGAAAATGAGGTACAAGTCCATTAGAGGGATCCAGGACCAAACCCTGCCAAATCTTAGTGGTAATTCTCATCATTAAGTCTTAGCACTGAATGTTAGTGCTAATGGAATAGCTCTAACATTAAAACTTGGCAATGAATAGGGTCTGCTAACAGACTGGTACCGAAAAAATATTATCTCTGCTAATAATAAAGGAGAATGTGTGTGTTGGCGCTCTACAGAACAGACTGCTGGACCTAGAGCTACAAAATTTAGCACGAACATTCTTTGGAGGGTTGAAATGTGCACTGTTTTTTGAAATTTTAATTAATTAAAAATTGAGCAAAATTTTTATTTTTATTAATAATTTTCAAAAATATTATATCACAAGAAGGATTTTTACACTGTCTGAAAATTCAAAAAAATATCTTTGCAATGATATCAATTAAGTTGCCGTATATTTTTTCTGTAAATTTAACAAATTTTTAAACATATTTTAGGCATAATTTTAACAATATTTTTCATTGTTGCAAGTAAATTCAAACCGTTTTGATTGTTTAAACAAATATTTAATTATATTTTTCTCCTCCATTGTTGAAAGCTAAGATAATAGCCTAATAAGATTCTACTTTCTTTTTTTCAATTCACCAATTTTTCTGTGAAATCTATAATCAATCCTCTAAGATAGCAAGTTTATTAGGAAATATATTCATTCAGCTGAATGATTTGAGTTGCTATGTTTTAATTCTTATCAGTGTGTTTATTCCAACTAACCTGCTTCTGGAATGTAAAATGAGCCATTTTAATGTTGAAATCAAATACATATTTTGCTTAAGAGATAAGATAGTGAAGTTGGTGTAAAGAATGTGCAATTAGATTTTATATGACACAAACAGTTACTTCATTATAAACATTCATGTAGACTATTGTAATGTTGCAGGCGATGGCCGCGGTTTAAGGCTGATCAGTTGGAAGCAAATTCAGTCCATTTTTGGCCTATCAAAATATTTATTTACAGATTACTTATATTTACACAACATTTTAATATACACTTTTTTTTGGTTTGAAGCCTCCCATATTCCAATAATCAAGTTGAATAATCTTGGAGAGGAATTGCAACTCTGGTTGAGAAAACAGAAGTGATTAATTAATCTTTTCTTTGTTTGACTTGCACTCTGCTGAGATAATTAAACAGTTTTCTGGAATTCTTCGAAACTCCCGCAAGATCAGCCCGAGGTCCGGACTGTCCGCAAACACAATAAAACCGCAGTTCTGTCGTGGAAACACTGTGAGACTCGATCTCAAAATCAAAGCTGCCGCTCTCTTCAGCACAGCCCAAGTCTAACTGCCCTCAAATCCAAAATTTCCATTCTTTTTTCTATTAAATCTCGCCGATCTTAATCTGGCAATTATTTTTTCTTCAACACCTTTGAAACTTCCCTGATGCATTGGCGCCCTGTGCTTGTCTGTCTGCCGTCTCATTTACTCTCTTTTCTTTTTTTTTAGATTATGAATTGGCGGTTTTGTTACACTATGGACAGAACAGGTGCAAGATTACTAAAAGAGCATGAATCAGATGTCTATCTTAAATTAAAAAAATTACTTTATTAAGAGAACTGTGAATATAAACTTATGCATTCGAAAGAAACTATATTTCCAGTGAACTAGCTGGTTGCTGAAGGAGGCTAGTTTTAATATTAAAGGATACTATACTATTAGTGGGGCTTCGGACTAAACCTGATAACTCACTAGTAGAATAGAACTAAAATTTAAGCTTGGGGATGATTAGGGCCCTACTAAATGAATAATAGCAATGAAACAAGTTACATTTTTTGAAGATTCTTTGTTTTATTATAGACTAGCTGAACCCGGCAATGCTTTGCTGCCTGCTTCATAATATATAGAGATTAATTGAACACAATTGAAAGTTTGATATCAATTATTGTATTTATTTAAAATTGGATATCTATTTATATAAAAGGCAGTGTTCATACATTTAATTGATAGATTTAATTGATCACTTGAATTTCCAATGAAATATATTTGCAGAAATTTGTGGTCAGCATCCGTAAATAGAAACAAAGAGCCTGTTGTATGTTATATTTGTTCTTGAATCTTGAATGTTGGCATATAATTCTGAATTATTATATTCGTTGCACTAAACGAAGTCATTTGAAAACAGGTGTTATTATTTTGTATGTTATTCAAAAAATACTTCTATTGTGTTGTAGTACCAGCGACCAATGAGAACAATGGCTCGAGTAGTGCCTTCAATGGTGGAAATTTAACTTTACCATTCAAACAATACAACCCATGTGCTTCATTCTTGAATTTTAATGCCTTGAAATTTGTGAAAACTTTATTCATACTTTCAACAACCACAACTGGATGCAAGCTATATTCAATTTCCAATTATACAGAAATGCAATACGATCAAGTTTAACCAATTGATTTATTTGCATATGTAATTGACTATTACCACATTGTTCATTTCGATCTAATGCAGCAAAATCATCACAATTAATATTGAACATTAAAAGAAACTCACAAAACATTAAAAAATTTAACATTACGGAACTTCACAAAATTTAACAACAGCACTCAAGCTTACTTCTACGCATGCGCAACAACATGTCTTACCTTGTGAACTTCAATGTTCTATATTATTTTGCAATGTGATTACAATAAATGAAAAGTTCTTTCATACTCATAGTAAATGACTAACAGTAAAAAAAAAAAAAACCCCTCTTAATATAAAAAAAAACTAATTTCAGACTCATAATAGATGGCTGAGTTTCCAAAGCGAGATAAAAAAATATCAAAATTGCACTGCTCTTGGTTTCAATGTTATTTAAATAGTTGACACCCAAAATTCAAAATGCTGCATCATTCTAAATATTGTTTCTGAGAGCTTTTTTTTCTATCCCTTAGATTTGACATTAAAAATTTGTTAAATTGCTGGAGATGAGTATTTCAAACAATACCGAAATTACAGACATAAATGCTTTTTCTTCTTTTTTTTTAAAAAAAAAAAATCTGTAATGTGATGTCCTCTTCCCATTCCTCTATCTCTCTCTCTATTTGAAAAGAAAAAGATTATCTTGCACATTTGTGTGGAAGTTTTTGTATAAGAATTCGATCATGAAAAGAAACGAATAAAAACAGAGAAAGTGATTCTTATATGCTGTACAGAGACAAACGTAGTTACTGCTTGAGGCATTCTGACTAATACATTCTGAAGAAAGGTGACAAAAACCTTTCTTATTCTGGAACTACTTCATTTGACTGCTCATTGTGGGCCATTTGAAAAGTGTCATATCAATAGTTTATTTTAAAAAATCGTAAAATTATTTATTAAAAATTTTTCTAAAAGTCATAAGCAAAAATAAAGCCAAAAAATGTGAAAAATGAATTTAAGGCCAAATGAAAATTCCAAAAGCCAAGATCTGAAAAAAGACCAAATTTCCAGAATTTGGCATTATAAAGGCCAATATGGCAACCCTGCCTCTGTTCCCGAGGTCTACGCGATGCCAAAAAAACAACCCTGTTTACAAAAAGCAACCCTGCATTAAGAGTTGCACCAAGCATTTTATCAAGCATCACCAACAGTAGCCAAACATGAAAATATTATTAGTCCCCCTAACTTTCTTTCTAATGGTCAGATCGAGGATTTCAATAGCTTTAAAAATTCTCTGGACAACATGGATCATTTTGCAAAAAGCCGCACGTAAATCGATCCAGTAGTTTTTGAGTCGATAGCGAACACACATATGAACATTGCCTTTTATATATGTATAGATGAAGTGATATTAGAACATAAAACTAGCAATTATTACCTGTAAAATATGAAAATGAGTTTGTTCATTTTCCTTCAATTTTTATGTAAATAAGTTATTGAACATTAAATCTTTGGATATTATAATAATAATTTTCTTTTTATATCTACTTAGATTATGCATTTATTAACAATACCATTGGCTTATATTTTTATGAACAAATGCACTAATATGTTATAATGATAATAAACTTTAGTAGTGGATCCCTATCTGGGAGTTTGAGTTGAGATATGTTGAAAATTAAAATGTGCAAATTCAGTCAAGTTATCATTATTTTGAAATCTTCCCCCTCTTCTCTTTTTTGCTTTAATTCTGTTCATCAAGAATGCATTACAAGTTTCATCTGAAATATTATATTTAGAAATGAAACTTAGGAATTGACTCATTTTAAATTTTTATGACCAGTTGAAAACAGTTTCAAATGTATTTTTTAATTACCTGTTATAATAAGTTGTTTGAACTGTAAATGTTTTTTTTTTTTTTTTTCTTCTAGTGTTTTGTAAATCTTGACATTTTACAATGTTTCTTTAAAAAAAAAATTAGATAAGGAGTTTTTATGACTAATATCATTGAATCTAAAACCTTAAAAACCCAGAAAATAAAACTAGTTTATTTAAATTTATTTCAGCTACAATGCCATCAAAACATGGATGTTGGAACGTGGTAACCAAAAACAATTGGGACCAGGAAGTCATATGCTTGCTGCAGCTGAAGCAGGTTAATATAATTGCCTTAATAGCATCTGTCTTTGTTGCATGTTTATCATCCTATTATTTATGCACAATAGTAATCTGGATATTCTTATTTATAGGAATCATTACTTTGTTTATAACAAATCCAATATGGGTTGTGAAAACACGAATGTGTTTGCAATATTCCACAGCTACGGATTTGCCTCCTTCAAAGCATTATACTGGAATGCTTGATGCTCTAGTCAAAGTATATCGACATGAAGGCATTCCAGGAATGTATAAGGTATTCAAATAATTTGATCCATTTTCATGTTCATCTTATTTTAATTCGGGACAGTGGCATAACTGCAACTTTTGCCGCCCGGGGTGATAGTTCACTCGCGACTTCCTGCCCTTCCTTTACAAGATACATAGGGCACATAAACCTTAAAAAAAAAAATCAAAGGAAAGGACATTTTATTAGGAATATAATTCATCAGTTCTCATCCTCGATCTCTGCAGATAGGTTTGAAATCATGTTTTCACCGTCAGTCTTTCTTTCACAACAAAACTAACAAAAGGCAAAAATACGCATTTAATTACATTCATTTCCTTTTATGTTTGCAATGAACGAGTCAGTGCCGCTGCTGTTCCTAGTTATCAAATTGTTTTCCTGCATGTCTGATTTTGCTGCCCCTTTTGAAGTACTGCCCAGATCCCCCCCCCCCATAGCTATTCCGCTGCTTCAGGAGCAACAAATGTTGGGTTTAAAGTCTCTTCAATAGAACCGTTTAAGAGAATATAACCAAAATGTTAGCCCATTAATACTTCATTTGAGGCCAGTTACATTTTATTTCTGTGGTTAAACCAATCACATTCTATTCTCTCTTTTTTTCTTTGTCTAACAAGTCAGTATTTCCAAATTAGAAGACCGGAAAGTTAGTTTTATTATGAATATTTTTCGTTTGATTCAGAGCTGAGGTGGTTGCTTGATTGTTAAGGACAGGTTTTTGAGTTTTCTTTTGTTTCGTTAACTAAAGATTAAAAAAACGAACCAAATATTATAGTTGTTAGAAAAAATTTTAAGCTAATACAATGCCTAGTTGTGCTGTTGCTGGGTGTTCAATGGATTCGGGAAATTCCAAAGGCATAAATGTTTCTTTTCATTCATTTCCAAAAGATCCTGATGTTAGGAAAATTTGGATTTTCAAATGCAGAAGGAAAGATATTCTGTTTCAAACATAAAATAACCATTTTTGCAATCATTTCTATGTAGTGTATATACTGATTATCACATTGCTCGAAAGTTTTGAAATTATATATATGTGCGAAAATGTAATATTTATGAATTATGTATATGATATATATGTGTATAATTCTATTATGAATTTTGCGATAAAAGCAATTATGTAAAAATAGCTATTTTGGTTCATATTTATTCAAAATTATAAATTAGGTTTTAGAAGGCTCTCAAAAGTTGTTGATTTTGTTTTTAGTTAGATAGAGTAAGTGAAACACTATTATTTAAACGAATGTGTATTTTATAATATCAAGTAAAATTATTCTTAACTATTCTGTTCCTCTCGTCCATTGTTTAAACTAGAAATTATTTTTATTCATAAAGTTTAGGGGCTTATAGACATAATTATTTCCTTATTTCTTGCATGGAGACCATATAAGATAATTAGATCACTGAGTTTTATTAGAATTTTTTAATAAATATTCCCGAATTTTTATTTGTCGTAATGTGCAACTCTTTAACAATGTTTCCACACACACAAAAAAAAATCTGTCTTAGAAAAAGTTTTTCTTTTGCTAAAAGAGCTCTCAAACAATTCATTTATTCCGTTATGTAACACTGGGATGAAAAGCATGCTCCCATTACGACATTATCAATGCATCCGTTCTCTGTGAGCCTAACCTTGCCACTCTCAAGTAACCTTGATCTGATGTACCTTTTTATTTTTGATATTTTGCTTTTTTAAAAAACAATTTCCTTTCATTTAAATAAATACAAAAGACCATTTTTTTAATGAAATTTTTCTTGACAGTTATCTTAATCTTGATGTTTTTAACATAATTTTTAAAAAATGTACTGAATTAATGGGTTAAGTTAAAGGTTTTTTAAAATTAAAGTTGCTGGCTATAATAGGCAAATAGATCTAGTGTAAAATGCTAAATTGCTGTTTATTACACTGCTGGAATTTAAGTTAAATATTATTATTGATTTATTAAGAAAATGTAAGTTTGCAATTCCATTGAATCTCTCTTACATAATGTGAGTTTTAAGAGGGTGTGTAGTGTCATGAAAAGTGCTTAAATTTCAAAATCATTTTTAAGCACCTTAAAAGTGCTTAATTTTGAAAAAAAGTTCCTTAAAAAGTGCTTTATTTTCTCGAGAAGTGCAAAGAAAACATTCTTCTTTCTTTCCCCAGACGATAAATCGAAAGCATAGTCATAAAGCTTTGTTTGTTGGATGTATCAAGAAAGAAAACTGAAGAAAGGGAAGAATTTGGGAAGGAATCCAGGGGTGTCGACACATGTTAAGATGAAGCTTATAGTCCAGTTAACAAAGACCCAAAATGGGGGTGACAAAACATTAATTCATTTAGTTTTGAAAACTGGTACACATGTTTGTTAGGGGCTCCTGATGAGCATACTAAAATTCCCCGGTCCTGAGGGGGCAGAGCTGGTGCCGCCATCTTGGATTTCATCTTCCTTTTTAGTTTTTCTTGAATATCTCATAAACTACTCAGTTTTCAAATTACAATTGATCTGATAAATTAAAGAACATAAAATTCCGCACAAATACATGCTATTATTTTTCATTTATCTTTAATAGTTTCCGAGATAATGGGTTTCACACTTTACCACCATCTTGAAAACTATTTAATTTTCAATTACATGTAATGCAACAAATTAATGAAGATGGAATTCCCTACAAATACCTGTTTTTCTTTTAATTTTGATAGTTTCTGAGATATTTTTTTTTAAAAACTAAAAAAGGGGGGTGAAATCCAAGATGGTGGTGCGAGTCCCCCCCAGGACGGAGGACTTTTAGTATGTTCATCATCAATTGTAGCAAATGATATTTAAAAAATGCCGAAAACTAATTCCCTCCATAATATTTGTTAAATAAGTACTTCAATTTTTTGTTACAAATACTGAAGTATAAGAAAGGTTTTAATGGAATTCTGGGGTAATTAATTACTTTTTGATTAATAAAAAACATAAAAATAAACCAAATCAAAAGTTTTTCGTGGTATAAATTGTGAATTGTCTGCTTTTAAACTTTTCTTTTAGTGTTTTCCAGAATTTTGTTAATGTTTTTTGGCAACAATTCTACGTGTATGCGCTTTTGTTCATCAACACTAACAAAATGTTACAAATTGTGTATAAAATTAATTTTGAAAAAATTATTAAAATGAGAGAGAAAAAATTGTACAGAAATGAAATTAGTGCCATGGAAAAGCTAATTTTTAAAAAAGTATGGTGTAAAATTAGTTTTTGTTAGATAACATTTTTGGAAGATATTGCGGCTAAACGCCAAAATCTTGCTAAATTTTTAATTAACTTTTGGATTTTGAAAAGTTGGCAGTGACCTTGATCTTGTTTTGAAGACCTCATGTGCATAAAAATATGTACAATAAACATTCAAAACCACAGCCTCCCAACTACAGAGGTTAAGGCTACAACGACTTACATTAATTCAATGCTTGCCTGTAAATGACATTTCAGGAGCATGCTGTTGTCAAACAACTATTTCATCTGCTTACAAAAGCTTTACTATCTTTGCTTTTTTTGGAATTTGAGTGATTGACTTATGTTTTCTTTTAGGCATCGTTAAAGCACAACTCTGAAACTCATAATACTCCAAGTTATATATTTTCAATTAAAATATTATTTTGTAGAATTGCAGATGAAGATGACAGGCGATATTAACTGCAACGATTTTTTAATCTAATTAGAATTCTTTAAGAGCCAATAAAAAAATTGCAAAATGATATTTGAAAATAAATAAACAGAAAAATTAGAAAATAATGGTAAAGTAATTACACTGTTGCCTAGCAACTGAGTATAATTTAATTTGCTTTATTTCAAAATCGTCTGCTGTAATCAACTATTTGTTAAATTTTAAAAAATTAATAAAAATGGAAGGAAAAATGTCACAGATATAAAATTGATATCATTGAAAAGGTAAAATTTTGAATTTTAAGATGGTATAAAAATATATTTTTTTTTTTTCCGGCGGGCCCCCAATTTGCTCCGAAGTTAATACAGAAAAATGGTTTCTGTTAATTTCTCATTAACTGACTGTTTAATTAACTTTTGGACTTCGAAAAGTTGAGAGTAATCTTCCTCTTTCGTCCTAAATAATAACAGGGTTTGTACGCGTCCTTACAAGTCCTTAAAAGTCCTTACTTTTACATTTAGTCCTTAAAAGTCCTTACAAATCCTTATTTTTACGCCCCATTTTTAAGAAGTCCTTGAAAGTCCTTATTTTTTACTCTGCCATTATTAAAAAATTAAAAATTTCACCGATTATCGTTTTTCTAATTCCTCCTTCTCGGCGGCTCTAATCTCGGACGACGTGGCTTTCGCGGAATAGAGGGGGGGGGGGGCCAACACTGCGCGCGTTCTACGAATCCATATCCATCGCATACACTTTAGGAAATAAGGGAGGAGTTACAGATGTCCTTTATTGGTCCATGGTTCCATAGGAATGATTGTCAAAAGTGCTGTTACCATTTTTAGAACAGTATCAAAGTTATAAACCTTTACTTCCATTTTTTGACAGTGATGTTTTTAAAACTTGTTAACGATTGCATTCAGCATTTCAAAATTTTGAAACCAGAGAATGAAAATTGAGAAACCTGAGACTTTATGCAAATTCAACTTCAGTTATCCAAACTTGTATAATGATAAAAAGTTAAGTGTATTTAGGATTTGCTGCAGAGCAACTAATAAAAGAAAAGATAGCAAATAAGGAATTAGCAGACAAGGATGTTTTCACACTCAGATAGGATAGTCAGAAAAACATCATAACAATGATAAAACATTTCTTGCAGAAATGTCCTGTGAATTATGCACCTAGTAAGACCTGCGATTTGCATTGATCCACGAGCAATGGCTGGATATCCCGAAAAAGCACAGGGAAAAATGAAAAAGGTATTGATTGTATTGTCGCAAAATAAACGTATTTTGGGAAAAGATTGCAACGAAATTTTGTTACTCTATGCAGATTTTCTATTAAATATTGTAAAGCCAAATTCATTTGAATTTACTTCTTTCAATCCAAAGAGCGATTCCCTTGATAATTTTTTACAAACTTATTTTGGCAATAATCATTATGAAAAAGTTTGGAAGATTATCAAAATGGTATTAATACTGTCACATGGACAATGAGGTTTTTCGGTGAACAAGGCGCTGGAAATAGAAAATTTAAAAGATGCTTCATATATTTTCCAGCGTGTAAATCATGAATTTATTAAACTGTCTGGGCTATTTATGACTTAAAAATTGCTAAAGAAATGAGGACGGCTGCCACCTCAGCTAGAGCAAAATGCATGCAGTATTTAGAAAGTGAAAGATCCAAAGAAAAAACTGAAACAAAACAACTGAAACAAAAAGCTCTAGAGGAAGAAATAGATTTTTTAAATCAAAAGAAAATGTTCCTCCAAACGGACATGCACCAAACAAATGAAAAAGCAAATGATTTAGCTAATGAGGCTGAAAAGTCAAAGAACATAAATTTATTTATTCAATCGCATGAACTAAGAAAAACAATTTCTGAAAAAGAAATTAAAATAAATACCTTGGATGTCAAATTGAATGAAAAAAGTATGGAATTAAAAGATATTTAATTTGATTACCAGTTTCATGGGAGTTTTTTCATCAATTTATTAACTCATATTTTTAGGAGTTTTGTTGTGTTAAATTTGTAATGTATCTTCTATGTTTTATATTATAATTTATCATCTAATAGGTTGGATTTGCAAAAATGAGATTTTATTTAAAAATGCATGCGACAATTCGTTAAGTTTATTCAATTTAGATGTCCTTATTTTTTGGTTTTTTTAGTCCTTAAAAGTCCTTGATAGTCCTTGATTTTCTTTGAAGGAAATGTGTATGAACCCTGAATAAGTGTGCAAAGTTTGGTTGAAATTGCTGCAGTAATTTAGGAGGAGATGTGGAACATAGACACATACATACCCACCATGACTTTTATTTATATTAAGATGTACAAATGGCTCAAAAACTATTATTTATGAGTACTGAAAAGCAGTTGATTATGTATATATCTTAAAGCGTTTGAAATTATGAATAACTTTTAAAACGTTTTGTATAATTCTTTTAGGGCCTTGTACCTGGTATGTTTGGAGTATCCCATGGTGCACTACAGTTTATGGCATATGAAGAAATGAAAAAATGCTACATAAGTTATTATCAGTTACCTGTGGATGATAAATTGGTAAATTATATTGAGTTTGAACAATTATAGTAATAGTTTTCATATTAATTTATTGTACCAGATATCTTAGTTTTATAATCACTAGCAATTTTTACATTAATTTTTATAAAAGAGTTTTGATTCCAATGCTATATGTTCTACAAATAATTTTTGATGACCAATTTTTCTAATAATTGCAAGCTAGATTTTGTCTTGGAAATAATTACTCTCGCCTCTTTGTTCATTTAACTAAGGAAAGATTCCTTTTAGGGTACCTTCCAATATTTATCATTTGCTGCAATGTCAAAACTATTTGCTGCTAGTGTGACATACCCTTATCAAGTTATAAGAGCTCGTCTGCAAGATCAGTATAAAGAATATTCCGGTGTGTTAGAAGTTATTAGAAGAACCTGGAGGTATTTTGTGCTTTCCTTTTTGTGTGAATGTGTGTGTTTTATAATTTTCAAATATGCTGAAATGTATTCTTTGGAAAAGCTTTTTATTGCTTATTGTTCGATGGGGTTATTAGTATTTATGTTTTTGAAAATTACAAGATCACAGTTAGAAAATTTAAAGATATGCATTTGCATAAGATATTTTAAAAGAGATATTTGAATTTTAATACTGCATTTAACAAATACAGCTAGCTATGTTAAAAATGAACATGATCTAAATAATTTATATTCAAATTTTAATAATTTTCTGGCAGGGAAAAGTCATTTTTAAATATATCCAGGGGGAAAAGAAAAAAAAAACCATGGAAATGAAAGTTAAGTTCATGAAAAAAGTTTTTCCCTTCATTAAGGTATTCTATTATTTCACTTGCTCATTTGAGGAGACATGGAGTTACCTATAATATTGCAAAAGAGTCAAAATATTTGGTCTTATTCCTCCAGAAAGCAACTTCTAATTGTTGAAATTCTTAGGGAATGTGATAATCGATTTTTACACCTTCTTTCCCAAGTGTCCACAAACAAAAATGCCAAGCCATATTTATGTTTCCCTTGTCAGAGAGGAAGCTTTATGTAATCCATGCATTTTTTATTTTTTTTTTTTTGTTGAGATGAAAGATATAAAATCTGAAGGCCTGATCTGGTGTTATTGTCTAGTCAGCATTCCATTTCTGTTATTAGGTCATTATGATTATTAAGAGATCCTGTTCTAAAATATTACTTATTTCTCACCGATCTGCTGCTTCCTTAGATAAATAAAAGATTGTCTCTATGTCTTCTCCCTTTCTAAATATTGCATTATTTATTGCACATAAAGTAAGGAGAGTTTGCAGTAATTGAATATAAGTTTTCTCTTTTGCAATACATGACATGGTTTTGTGGATGTATGATTTTCAGACAGAAAAGAGATGCAACATTATTTCAGTTTAATGACGGTGGATTCTGTTATTACATGACAAAACACCAAGGAACCATTTTGTAATCCTTTCAGAAAAATGATGTACTTTGGTTTCATCTGTATTTCAGTTGAGGCTGCTTTAGTCTATTGATAAAGTCTTAGCTTCAGGGCCAGAGGGTTTCGGGTTCAAAACTCAATTCCACTAAAGATCTGCCATGTATGTGGACATGGTGCACATTGACATTATGGGTCAAATGTTAATAGTGTCTAGTGGAAGTTTGGAGGAGGGGGGGGGTGCTAGCTCAGGTGTCATCCTTGTCTTCTGACTGCAGTTCAAAATTGCAAAATCCGTCCTAAAATAGCCATCATGTTGCTTCAAAATGGGACATTTATAACTAAACTAAATTGTATTTCAGTTATAAAGAGCAATCTTTTTATCTTCATGCTTTAAGCTCTCACTGTAATCTGGTTTTCTATCATTCCACATTTATATTGTCCAGTATCTGATCCACATCTGTGAGTAAAAAGCTCTTAGTAATTGTCTCATCTTATTGAAGTTGTTCAAACAGCATATCCTCCAACATTTGAAAAATTGTCATTTTTTCCACTTGTTACTTAATGAATCATGGAATTTTGTTACTTTTTACTGACTGTGAATGGTATTATTTGTAATACATACTTCAAATTTCATTATTGTACAAACAGTTTGGTCACTTTCTTGTATTTAAATTGTATTTTCCTCTAAATGTTTTGAGGTTATATGTTATGAAAATATTATGATGCACCCAAGTGCTTTTAATGCACATCTTTACACTGTAAAAGCTTGCCCTATCTTAAGTTTAAGGGCAAAAGCTGCCTACATAGCACTGTGGTATTGAGAAAAGTTAAAACTTCTACTGTAGTCTTTTATTTAAAGGCTATTTTGTGCTCTCGTTCTAATATCAGTAAGTAAAGTTTGCTTTACAATCTGGCATTGACAGTTTTGTTGTCAAGTCTGTTGAAACTTAGTCTGCCGAAAGTTTTAAAAGTGACATGGAGTTCTTGTGTCCCCCCCCCCTATCCCATGCATTTTGTTTTATTATCTTTTCATAAATCTTTTAGATTATGAAAATTGAAGGTACTATAGTTAGGGGGGGGGGAGTATAAAAATTAATATTAGGAAAGTTGTTTGAAATCATGTGGTTTATCAAAAAATGTTATAGATTTTCCCCCCCCTCAATTAGAGAAATTCATGTTTTAAAAAAAATTCATTGTGAAATTCAGCATTTTTAATTAAACATATAAGTGTTCTATGGCTTAAAATTTATGAATTCAACAAATGAGTTTATATTAACTATTTCACCAAATAATAATCATATTGCCATTACATCAAATTATTATCAGGTTATCTTAATCAAATATAAAACTGTTCTAGGTTAGAAATTAACTCATTAAAATTGTCTTTAAATTGAACCCATCTTTTGTGTCTTGAGAGAACTTCTTTACATCTAGCCAGTGCATTTATTTAAATGAACTCTTTAACCTTATGAGATCGGTACTGTGTCTTTATCTATAGGTATGAAGGCATGCGGGGCTTTTACAAGGGTTTGCCTGCGTACTTCCTCCATGTAACACCAAACATTTGCATTGTCTTCCTCATATATGAGAAATTTACCCATATATATGAACCTGAACCGATATTCCCAGAAGAAGATGTTCTATGACATTAATCTTTTCATAGGACTTTGTAAATTTATTTGTAGAATATGTAACATATTGTCTACATTCTTCACCGCTATGGTGAATATCATGTGATACAACTATCTTTTCAAGATTTGATGTCTATAACATTCTAAGGACATTTGTTGGATCAACTTTAAACAGTGTCATACAATCACACTACCCTAATGCTGCAATTTTTTGTAATGTGTAATTATTGAGCTGTTTTATATCTTATGAAATTATTTTCTACAAAATCAATTGTCTATCAATCAATAATTGTCAATTACTTCATGTTTAATTTACCATTTTTTAAGTAAGTAAATAAATAAAAACCAACAGTATTAAACAAAGCTCTAAAAAATTATGAAATTTAATTTTAAAAGAAAAATGTAACGATGGGATAATTTTAGGTGAGATCGAAGTAAGTTGTTTAATTTTTTTTAATACACTTGAACACTTAACCCATTCGAGACGGCGCACTGTTTTGGAGACCATCTCCAGAAGTCGAAATGTGTTTTTGCTTTATATTGACCATTTTTAATAAATAAAAACATATTTGCAATAGAAACCAGTCACTTCATATAAATAAGATGATTGAACACCATGTGTGCTGGTTGCTCCTCAGAATAGTTTGACGTGAAAACATCTTTCTGCTCATCGGTCGAACTTCTTGTGTGACAAAATACCATAAAAATACCCGGCCCCGGGTTGCCCTCAAAAGGAATTTTTTTAAAATCACCGTCATCTGCCCATCTCTCAGTATCTTCACTGACTTCAGTTTCAAGCTCTTCCATTTCATTATAATCTTCCGAATCAGTTTTCTCAAAAATCTCATCAAGTGTATCATCTAACAGTTCTGTATTCACATTCATTCTGCCTCAACAAAAGGAGGACATAAATAAATTGAAGCTAAAAGATATCATAAATGAAAGAAACATTTAATTCATTGCAACAATAATACAGAATACACTATATTATAAATGCATAAAAGTATACATTTGTAGCATAATTTGTTGTGCACTTTTTGAGGAAGAACAGAACTTAGAAAAGGAGGACAGTTGGTCACGTTAATTTTAGGGACTGAATTGAAACCAATACCAATTTTATGTTTACACACTTCTAAGATAATTTTTATTTTAAACCAGTTATATCCCGATGGCTGCTTTTTCTATACTGACTGATAATTGCAATTCAATATCATTGCACACACAGTGTGCTACCCGTCTTTTTGGCTCGGAAATGCATTGCACACAATCTGTCTTGAATGGGTTAAAGAAAAATACCATGAATACATTTTATATTATTTTTCATTGAAAACATAATTGTTGTATGAATGAAATAAAATATTTTTTATCCCAATCATATGTTGTCAAACATTTATTCATGAAATTTTATAAATAGAAAACTGACAAAAGAGTTTCGCCCCTTTCTATTTGTACTTAACCAAAATGTCCCTGTACTGTATTTGCATTTTAAAATTTTGAAAAACTCGATAATAATACTGTATTGATAATATTCCAAAGCAAAAATATGTCAGCCTACTTTCATTCCAAGCTTGCAGAAACATGTTTGTAAAACCATTCAATAGCATAATAACTAATGGATTAAAATTTTCAGACTGCTGCATACAATTTCTTCAATTGTATTGACTGGATTTTAGTAAAGTTAAATTAATAAAGTTGAAGTATCAAATATGTAGAAAATAAAAACCTAAATGTAAAAAAAAAACATACCGAAATGTTTCAGATATAATTTCATCAATAACTTTTTTTAATATAAATTTTTATTTAACAAAAATATTAATATAATTTAATTTTATGTATTATTAATTAATTTTTTTAATTATTTTGAAATAACCCAGTGCAGTTCTATCTTGAATTTTTAATTATTATTTTTATATAAAGTAATTCAACGCACGCTTTAAAAATGGAATATGATTATGTTTTCTTCCTGTAAAAATTACGAAGTTTCTTAACTGTAAGTTTTTTTCACTTCAGATGAATAGATGATCTGAAATTAATCCAAAGTTACATCTTTTAGATTAATTTCATCTTCCTCTATGAAATAAAAAAAATTGAAGATTCTTGTTAATTTTTGAAATTCCTCTCCACATTATCTAAAAAAGCTAATTTGAAAGTAGGAATATGAAATTAATCAATCTATAACTAAATTCTTTGCCTTAGAATTATCTTTGTTTGCAGCTTGCATTTATACATACATAAGCATATAGTTTTTTTTAGATCAGCAGTAGTCCTCAAAAGTTTAAATAGATGTATGCATATACAGGGTGTCTCAGTACCACGTTTCAGAACTTCTAGGAGGGGTAGGGTGCACCCCAATGAGTCGAAATCATGTAGCAATGCAGGGTAGGAGATGCCATCGAGAGAAAGTTCTGAGCATTCTTGCAGGGAATCGTCATTTCATACAAGGACGCAGAGTTAGTATGTAGTTGGAGTTGTAGCCACTCCAGTTTAATGATCAAATACAAAGCCACTTCTAGCCGCTGCAATTTAACGCACGTGCATCAAAGTTATTCATATCATTTTTTGTTTTATTTAAATTCTTATGGTTTTTTAACTAATGATCACCATAGAATGGCTAATTACATGAACACAGAGTTAGCCAATATGCTTTTGGCATACAGGGCCACAGATTGTGGTGGGCCAGCAGCACAGCGCTTGTACTCGGCACAATATCTTATGAGGCATACTCCCAGCCATAATTTTTTTGTAAGGCTGCAACCAGATGTTAGCTGAAACAGGTTCCTTTCAAAGATCTGCCATGAATTGGAAATGATCAGCAAGGACTCTGGACATCGAAGGAATGTGCTACATCAGGTATAGGAGACTCCAACCTTAAGTATGTAAAGTGTAGCTCACACGGTCAGGGTTTCCTGTTCCAGCATCTGGAGGATTCTCAGAGAAAACGAAATGCAACTGTATCACGTGCAGCATGTCCAGACACTTCAACCAGGTGATTCTGCACCTCGTATTGCTTTTGCACAATAATATCTTATAGGTGTGCTACAGATCCCAGTTTCCCTGCTAAAGTGTTATTCACCGATGAGGCATCCTTCACATGGAAAGGAATATTCAACACACTTAACAGCTATTTCTGGGCAGTGGAGAAACCTCATGCAGCTCAGAGTCGGTTTTTGGTTAATGTTTGGGCTGGCATTGTGGGGGATCACCTCATCGGACCTTACTAGTTGCCTTTTCGACTAACCGGTAGTAATCTGCATCGACACGACAGACAACCACGTTCCAACACGATGGGCCCCTGCCCATTTCAGCTGTAACGTTCGTAACTATCTAAACGTCATATTTCGCCAACAGTGGATTGGACGTGGTGGTCCGGTGCATGAATCTCAGTAGCAGCCAGGGAAATTCAAGATATGCATGGAATATTCCAGAAAACTTGGAAGTCCATGCGCTGTACATGCAAGGCCTGCATTGAAGTTGGTGGACAAAACTTTGAACAATATCTTTGACCCATGTTACTTTTGTTCATGTAAATTTATTAAAACAAATATTCACTTATGTGGCGTTTTTTTTTATTTCTGATGTTTCTGAGTACACCACTACATCAAAAAAAGCATCTCCAACCCTGCATTGCTATATGATTTCGACTCATCAGGGTGCACCCTACCCCTCCTAGAAGTTCTGAAACGTGGTGCTGAGACACCCTATATAACAGAAGACATGGTAGAATTTTTTTCTAATATTCTTTTGATTCTTGGGACTTCTTAATATTTCAATTTCATAGCTTTTCCTCATAGGGTAAACAAGAGCCTCAATATAGTGGAATAAAGATTTTTTTTAAAAATACACAAATAACTATTTTAGATTCCTATAATTAATAGTATATATTAGCAATCACAAAATAGTATGCATTTTGAATCAATATCTATGCATTATTATATAGGTTAAGATAAAATAGTTTTTTGATGATGTTTTGCACTTTAGTTTGATTGAAATTCTCTTTGACACAGTTTTTAAAATATTTCCAATTTCTGCCCTTTTTCCATCTTGTAAAAAAACAATTGTTTGAAAACAAATTTTAATTTGTATTATGTATGATCCTTAATTTCATATTTGAAAGTGAACCGAAAATAAAAGAATCAATGAAAATTCAAACTGTATTCACCGATATATATTAATGTTTTATTTTATACCGTGTTGTATACTGCTTCTACATGAAATGGAGGCCATATTCCAGTACCGATTGTACTTGTTTTATTTTTGATAAGTTTTTTTTCTCCTGAACAATATAATCATTCCCATGTTATTTTAAAGTGGAAGTATATTTTGCTTGCAAAACTTCATTTCAATACATAATAAAAACAGGGAAAATTTTGTCTGCTTCTTATTTATTTTTATATTGCATCTTATATATTCAAATAATTGAAACTGATTCATAAAATATTACTTGATGGATGTTTTAAATGTATATAAAAACAAAGCTATTTTAATTTTTTTTTACTTTGCAATTAAAACAATTTAATAAATTGACAAATTGGTGCGATAACTTCTGTAATATTACATATGTAAGTATTTGGGTGTAAGAAAAAAAATGAATGAGTTAGAGAATATTTTTTTACTAGGTGGCTGTAATTACCAATCTCAACAAATATTTTTTTGCCTCTTAAATATGACTGGACTAGCGATTTTTATAATGGATTGTATATTGGAAATAAAGCCTATTGAAATTGAAGATAGAATACACAATGCAGTTATATTAATTTTCATCCTGAGTCAATAATTACCTGGTATTTTCTCATCTCATTCATTGTAATATGAAACAAATTCCAAGTAAAATATCCAGGATCTTCAAATTTAAATTTCTCGAAATTTGAAAAAAAATATTTGCTTTTCTGAGTTATCATATAAATGCCAATTTTAAAAATTTAGTGTTCCAAAATGGTAGTTTTTTATTATTATGAGACGTGTCATATTCTCAGAAGTGTATTTATAATATTGCATCTATTATGCAGTTATGAGAATGCTGTACAAATAGTGATTCAAATTTCTTTTCTGTATGTTAAATAACTGTTAATTTATTAAATATACACAATATATGATTACTGAAGTACAATATTCCCTTTAGGTATGAAGGCATTAAAGGTTACTACAAGGGAATTGTACCCAATATGCTGAGAGTAGTTCCTGCCACAGCTATAACATTTGTTGTTTATGAAAAAACTTCACATTTTCTTCTCAACAGAAAGACATCATAAAAATAATTTTTATTTAGACATCAATTTAATGTAATTCATTTTTAATAATTATGTTTAATTAAATACATAATTAACACAAGCACAAAAATGCTCATTGATTTATCTTGGAAAATAAAGATTTCTATATGCATTTTTATATTCACTTTACTACTCTGAATCCTCATCTATCCATTACATATAGTTGCAATTTAAAAACCTGATTGATAATACAGGTTTTCTTGGTCGTCTTTAGATGCAAAAAATAAGATAATGGGAAAGCATAGGAATTTTTCAGCTTTAAATAATATTTTTTCACAAAGGAATGTGTATTCTTGACAAATGCAAGTATATTTGTTTTCTTTTTTTTATTATTATTATTCATATACAAAATAAAGTATCTTGATAAATGTATCAAACTATAGCATTTTTTCCCTTCCATACCTCGAGTATAAAGAAGCAAGAAGTGACAATACACTAATTTGTTCTTAATAGAAGTATTCACATTTCTTCAACTTAGTTTGATAAAGTTGGGCTTAACATGCAAGAGTGTTTACGATTTTGTAACAGTGTGCTCTCTAGGTGTCATCTAATTATGTTTAAAACACATTTCTTGTGTTACTTAAGAAATCTTCAATTTTGCTGTGTTAAACTTTAGGTTCTTGAATGTTATTAAAATTCAAAATAAATCAAATTGGCCTTCAGATTTTGAACATACTCACAGCCCTTTTTTTTTAGAATCAGAGGAATCTTCAAAACTAGTTTTGTAACTCTACATAAACTATCGTTCAAAACGCATTAAAGAATACAGTGCATTAAGAAATTATATGAACACCAACGAATTCGTGCATTTCTGAAAATGAAGACGTAATATTCAAATTTTCAGCTTATGTATTTAAAATTAATCTTGAAACACTTTCTGTACCAATTCCAACTTTAAAAAATGACTTAAATTTTATTAGAATCTACTGATTTTTCTAAAAATTAAATAAGGTGTGTATTAAGTATTTATAAGATCACCTGAGCAAATCTGCATATTATAAATCACATCAGATTCATTAAAAAACGTACGTGTTAGTATTTTGTGAAAGCATTACCGGAGAAGCAAAGGTGCAGATTTTGATTGTATTATCCACAATTTATTTAAAGATGCTGTGGAGTAAAGAATTATCTGAGTGTGAAGCGAGAAAAATTTTAGTTTATAAGAGTGCTACTAAATCTGAAAGAGAAATAGCTAGGTTAATAAAATATTCTAAACCTGCCCTTCAGAATGTCATAATAGAAAAAAATGATTCAAATAAAACAAAACGATCTGAAAGAAAAGGGATTTTGATTATATGGGACGATGATCAATTTTTTTTACTTTCAACTAAAAAATATCTTTCGACTCGTGAAATTTTGAAATGTTTCAGTAAAAAAACTTCACATGTAATAGTTTGGAACAGACTTAATTCAAATACTAATACAAGATTTATGAAAATGAAGAAAAAAAAGAAACAAAGTTATTGAAATATCATAGAGAAGAAAGATTGAAATATGCTAAAAATATCATGTCATGGAACAATGGTGGAAACAAATTCTATTTTCTGATAAAAAGAAATTTTACTTTGACGGTCTCAATTGTTGCAAACACTATTAGCATGATTTGAGGAAGAACCGAAAGAGTGCTTCAGACAATAAATGGGAGGATGATCAGTAATGGTATGGAGACCCTGTACTCATGATGGATTGTATGATTTACAGCGAATTTCGGGACATATGGCTCTGCACAATATTAAGCTACGCTATATGATCATTTGGGCCATTATTAGGTGGTGCAGATTTCATATTTCAGTAGGACAATGCTTCTTGCCATACATCTAAACCCCCACCCCCATAAATAGTTTTAAAAAGAAAAAGTTAATATTTTGCAATGGCCAAATGGAAGTCCAGACTTGAACCTCATGGAAAATCTTTGGGGAATATTGTGTCACAAAGTTTATACTAATAATAAACAGTTTTCATCTGCCAATGAATTGAAAGTTACTTTTGAAATTGAACTTAACCATTTGGTCATTTCAATAGAAACAGTGTTTGAGGTTTTATGGGAAGTGGAGGATCACTATATTAATTTCATACATTTTTGGGCTTTTAGAAAGTGGTCTTATAATTTGTTAACAGTGTATTTTTCATTTATTTCTAATATTTTTGTTAAATTAATCATCTACTGCATTATTCAAAATTATTGAAACTTAATTATAATAAATATCTTGTAATATCATATTTCATGTGTTTAAATTTCTTAACAGACTGTACTTCTCAAACAATATTATAATGTATGAAATGATAATTATCATATTCATAATAAATTTTTATATTTTCTTATTTCAAACAATCTAATCTTTTTGATTTACATAATAGCTAATATTGATTAATGCAAATATAAAATTAGAGGGATATAATGTTGAGGATATAGATTTTTATAAGATGAAAACTTTTATTTATTTTTTTCCTTAGATAATGTAGGAGATTCCCCACTAAAAATCAATTCTGATTTAAAATACTGCAGATACAACAGTCTGCCAATATTAATTCGCCAATTCTTATAATAAAAGTATACATTTAAATTAAAACTTGGTATCAATTCAATAAAATACGATACTTAATATAAAGTTAACCTTTTCATCAAACATGGAATATGATTTTTTTTAATAACTTAAAATTATGCATACAATGTTGCTTAATAACGTGAAGAAATGAAATATATAAATAAAAAATATTAGAAATGATGTTTATCATATGAAATTAAAATCCTTATTATGCAAAACAATAATTATGTATAGTCACTACATACATATATGTACATCAATTTATTATTTTACATGAATTATCTGTTTTCACTTTGAATTTACAATAACTTTTTTCCCCTTTCCTACAAAAAAAGGTAATGTGGAAATCAAAGTCCAGCAGACGGATGATACAAAGATGAAATAAATTCCGGTTCTGACAGTTTTTTATGATATCTGTTTATAACATCTTGTATTCTCAATTTTCGCCTTACATGAGGTGGCTGGCAACTAAATGAAAAAGAACAAATCAGAAAATTTCATAGAGAAAGAAAAAAAAAAAAAAAAGACACTTATTCAACTAGCATTAGATTAGTTCAGTAATTCTGCTATCAATTGGATTTTACCACAAGCTAATACATTTAATCACAAGATAGCATTGTCAAATAGAACAAGATTTATTCTAAATGAAAAACTTCATAGCAACAAAATTTTTATCATTTAATTATAGAAATTATTGCAGTACCATTTTCATTTTAAAAGTACAAAATATTGTATAAATATGTTGCATATTTTTTTAAAAATTGCCTTACAGATTAACATTTTAAGTTATAGTGAAACTTCTCTACATCGGCCATCCCCCAATTCCAAGAAAAACTGACCAGTCTAAAGGGGTTTTATGTTTGGAAGTACATTTAAACAAGCCCTAATTCGTTATTTCTGATAACGTGAATTTAAGAATAGCCTAACAAAAAAGTACTTGATTCAAAAATTTCCATTTTTTCCCCCCTGAAAAAAGATACAATTTTTGTTTGCTTGGATCTTTCAAATTTTTTTAGATTTTACTAATTGAAAAAATAAAATCCCTAATTGTTTCCTTGGTAGTTGTTGAGGACATTATCATCCATTTTTCCTAAAGTCTGCTGAGGTGAAAGTTTCATTTCTTGATGCTCGCAATCCATATCAGCAGCTTCTTTTTCTTGGGCCATAAGGGCCTGAAAGGCACAAATGAACTCTTGAACACCCCATCCCACCATAGCCTGAAGTTCACTTTTCTCTTCACATTGGGAAAGGAATGATTAATTTTGATCTGATTTCCGGTGTTTTTGAAGTATATGAAGTTTTTTTTTTTTTTTTTTCTTCCTTTACTACCTTTTCTCTTAAAAGATCGAGACATAAAGGAGAGATAAAAGGAATGTATTTCAATGAAGATGAACTAGTGATCAACCTGGTCCCTTATAAGGTTCGAGTAACTACTCTGAAGGGGAGGGGGGGGGGGTTTTGAACATTATGTGTGTGGGCCAAAACTTCTATGCCAAACAAAAGTGGCTGTTGAGAATTTTTACTGTATATAGATTTTTTTTTTCTGATTATAAAAAATTATATTGATATTTTTTTTATTCAAAAAAATTATAATAAACATAGAAATGAGAAGTTAGCAGGTTTAGTTTAGTTTTTTTTTTTTTTTTTTTGCTTGTTACAGCCATTCTGAAAATCTGCGGAATTTCAAAATGTCTATGTTTGTTCTTTTAGAGTTGGGGGATATACATAATATTTAGCATTTGAAAAAAATTTCATTAAATATTGAATTGGCATATTTTGAAATAGCACCACTATGGCTACCTAAGATTAGAAAAAGAACATTGGGGGCACTGATATACTGCCGGAGATAATTAAAGATTGAAAATGGCACTACATGCATAAGAAGGATGATACAATTCTGATTATCTCATTATTAAGCTAATAAAATTGTGGAAACAATTATGCTCTGGCAAAAGTCAAGCCAAAGATTAAATGATCTAACTAAAAGCATTCATTTTCGAAATTGGTAGAAATATAATTTTATGCATTCACTACGATACTAAACAAGGATGATATCCATATTACATTGCAATAAACCAACTTTCATCCAGCTCATTTTCTCTTGTGAATTATTGAAGATAAATTTGATTATGCTCATATATCATAAAGCATTAAAATACCTTTCACAGCTGGATGGAATTCATGGACGATTTTTGACGAAAAATTATATATGCAGAACAAAATACATACATTGCTCTATGATAATAAATTAAAAAACAAATTTTGGAGATTTTTTTCGATTAATTCCAAAAATTTTATAGCACAAAAAGTATTTTTATACTGTTTTTATAAAATTTAAAAACATTTTTTATATGATTTGCAACAATACTTTTCATTGTTGTAATGGAAGTGAAATCTCTTTCATCTATATATTTAAAATAATGTGGTAAAAGTCCTTCATTGAGTCCGCCAGCCTCAACCATTCGACGGATTTCAACATTTTTTTTTTTTTTTTAAATGAAAGCTTATGACGTCTAGATTTGCAATGAAGGGTTGCCCCCCCCCCCATTTTCAAACGAAATCAAAAAAACTTTTATCCACCATACATTCTCTATATGTTTGTTCGAAAATGGGGGATGGTGAGGAGCAGGCAACACTTCATTGCAAATCTAGACATCATAAGTTTCCATGAAATAAAAATTGTTGAAATCGGTCTGGTGTGTGTGTGTGGGGGGGATTTCTACACGGTTTACCCATATGGTAAAACCTTCAGACAGTTCGCCAGCCCCAACCACTTGACGAATTTCGATAATTTTTATTTCATATCAAAGCTTGATGTCTAGATATGTCATCAAAGATTGCCTGCCCCCATCCCCATTTTCGAACGAAATCGAAAAAACACTTTCCCACTGTATATTCTCTATGGGGGAAAAACAGACCCTTTAGACAGTTCGCCAGCAACAACCACCAGACCGATTTTGACAATTTTTATTTCATATGGGAGCTTATGACATCTAGATTTGCAGTGAAGGGTTACCTGCCCCCCCCCCCCCTTTTGAACGAAATCGAAGAAACATATAGAGAATGTATGATCCAAGAAATGTTTTCTTGATTTCGTTCAAAAATGGGGGGTAGTGGGGGGGGGGGGCAGGCAACCCTTCATTGCAAATCTAGACATCATAAGCTTTCATATAAAATAAGAATTGTTGAAATCGTTAGGTGGTTGGGGCTGGGGATGTCTACAACATTTATCCATAGACAATGCACAGAGAAGTGTTTTCTCGATTTCGTTCAAAAATGGAGGATGGTGTGGGGCAGGTGACCCTTCATTGCAAATCTAGACATCATAAGCTTCCATATGAAATAAAAATTATCGAAATCCGTCGAGTGGTCGAGGCTGGCAAATTGTCTGAAGGTTTTACCATATTATTTTAAATATATAATCCCAACAGTTACATCACAATGGTGTGTCAGAAATATTGTAAAATACCTATTGTAGGTGACGGAAATTGTTTATTTATGGCGATATCATTATGGATATGAAGACTTTCATGTCAAAATTCATGAAAAAATTATACAAAACATTACAACTAGATGAGGTTTATTGAAAGATTTTACAATTTTAAAGGAATCTGTTGTGTACAAAGAATGTGAAATCTACTATGGTTTTATGGTCTGTTCCACTGATCATGCAGTATTTAAAACTGAAAAAAGTAGTGGCTCAGTGCCTCAAAGCAGTGAGAGGGCAGTGCTGAGCAAAATTAGTGCTGGCCACGAACCCGCCCGGAGGGCAGCAAGAACGGCTAGTCACATCTTTAAATCAAGAGTCTTTCCTCTGTTTAAAAAATGATATTCTGTCTTTAGTTTTAACAAATTAAGCTTAAATATAATTTATAACAACCTTTTGTTGCATTAAAATGCAGTTAATTTTCATCGCTTTGCAAGATTTTTTGCCCAATTTGAAATTAAAGAGTTAAACTTCAGTTGATTCCTTTTATTATATTTCATTTCTTTATTTTTGTATTAAATGAAAAAGTTTAAAAATCTATTTTCCATTAATTTTGATTGATACACATTTCAGCTACAATCTTAAATAATAGATGATCTCTACTGGAAATTTAAACGATGGGATAATATTCTTCGTGAAGTAACTGGCCTCTGAAGGCCGCTAGTACAACATAAATTGGTCATTATTCAAATTTTTGATATCATTCACTAAATAAACAGCAATATAAAAATAAAAACAAGTAAATTATAGTCCCTTCATTGTTTGAAGAAAAGGGTATTCTTTTAAACATGATAAGCTTTTGTCATTAAGGGGGGGGGAGGGAAACTTACCTACTCTTTTCTTTCTAGATTTAGACATTTACACTATTGTTCATAACTCGGTCAGTTTTAGTCACAGAGCAGTGTTAGTTTCTTATTTCAAATGTTTGTGTGTCAAGAATATTTTACTTGAGATGACTAATAGGGCTGAGGGATTATAAAAATTTAAGACTTCATAACTTTTTCAGTAATACATTTATTGACTCCAACAATTTAAAATATAATTCTTTATGTCATTTAAAGCATTTTTCTAACACAAAGAATACACCTATCTCTAACAATTTAGAAATTGGCTATTGGACCACAATTAAAGTGGACACCCAGAATATTGGCATTTTATTTTTATGTAAATGAAATTAAATACATTAAAAAAACTACAAAGTGTATGGGATAGAAAAAAGATTGATAACAAATTTTTTCAACACATTCCAGCTGGAAATGTGGTATAAACTGGTTTCATTTAGAATATGATTGCCATGTATTTTGGATTTTTTTTTACACTGATAAGTATAAATATAAGGATGCAATACCAATTTTTAAAAAAACTTACCTATCTACATCTAACCTCTTTCTTCGTAACATATTTAGAGCAGTTTGTCTAACTAGAATGCCCAAAGTTCTGCGACTCACAACCATGCCATCAACCAAGGGTAAAGCAAGAGACATTCTAGTAAAAAAATATCAAGACAAATTATGATTTAATGCATTATTTCCTACAGAAAAAAGTTTAAATGTGTTCTAACCAGCCAGACAAAAATAATAACAAAAAATGAGAAACAGCTCAAATCACTTTTAATATCGGATAGTTTTTTGTGTGTGTTTTCATTTGACAATCTATGTTATGATTCATACTTTTCATCATTCTGATCAATTGCATAGAATGTTTTTAACTGCTCTGTATTAAATAGAAAATCGAAAGTTAAGCATTATTCTTTGTAGAATACACACAATTTGACAGCGCTCACTATAAAAAACATGCCATAAATATAGATGCTTTCGAAAATAAAATTGAAAGCTTTTACTCCAACAAGAGAATGTATATAAATTTATGCTTAAATGTATGTATACACCAGGAATATAGAAAACTACAGTCTCATTAGAACATAGTGAATGAATAGTGAAAAAAAAATGGTTTATCAGTTATTAAGAAAAGTATTTCTTACTATAAAACTGTTTACTTCATAAGTTTGTTTCTTTTATGTTAGTCACTGTTTCCAAACAGTATTTTCTACTTTTGGAAGATGAAATTAAAATACAAAACTATACAATGGAAGATAAACAAAGATTAAGATACTAATGGATTGCAATACTGTTCACCATTCAAATGTTAATACAAATTTATAGTCACCGTTATCACTAAAAGTATACTTCAAAAGCAAAATAAATATCAAAATTTCATTTTTTTTTAAATGTAATACTTATGTACTAGATATTAAATACTGCAAGGTGTATACATAACAAAAAAAGTTTTACATGAGAGAAAAAGTAGCTACATTTATAGAACAGAAAATTAAAATGTAATGCAGCAGTAAAATGGAACAATCAGATCTGATATTGATAAATGAATAACTGGAAAATATCATATTGTAAGAAGTTTTCCAATGCATATTATGCAGTTTAAGTTCCATATAATTTAAATGAATTGGAGAAAAAATTATACATTTCAGACATCAAATAATATATTTTGATTCATAAAAAAAAAATCATATATCAGTATATGTAACGCCATAAATGAACATAATTCCTTGGTGTAATAGTTTTTAGATTCCTATAAATTACCACCACATTTTGTCTAGAAAACAAAGTGTGAAAATTTTGGTACTGGTGAAAAAAAAGATGCCTTCATAGTGTGCTGGCACATATTAAATGCACAGGATTAAAAAAAAATCAATCTATTTAGTAATTAAGCACTGAAATTTTCAATGATGTTGTTTAAATCTTCTAAATATAATAAATTTGTGACAGTGTAAGATAACAGTTTAAACATCTGCCAGCACTGCAAGAACTTGTGATTTTCAAATCTAGAAGGCTGATGAGTGGTTCTACTCTGTTAGTCATTTTTTAAAACTATACAGGAGATAAATGAAATTACTTAAGATATTAATTTTTTTCCCATTACATTTCCAGTCTAGAAAATGCCAACCCTTGCACATTAGTATTTATTAATGCTCATGAGAAAGTATAATAATCCCCCTTTATTAACACATTGTGTGCGGGATACAAATTAGATGCAAGATCGGATAAAAATACAAACAGTAACTGAGCTTCCTCTAGACAATGTATATACCATAAAAGAAAAAGTGAATGTATTTTGAAGATGTCTCTTAGCATGCCCAACTTATCTAAACTAATACTCAAGTCAAATTTTTGAATTAAAATTTTGATGTTGGGTAATTCGAGAAAAACATTTTTACGTTTTCAGCTTCCAAAGTGTTAATCAAAAGAAATATAATGAACACATTTTATACATTCAATAATAAAACGAAAATGACATTTCAATAAATACTGACTTCCCAGCAGGTCCTTGAAGTTTGATGTGGTATAATCCACTCTGCAAAGGGTGTACAAAAATAACAAAAAGATCCTTTTCTGATGTACGAGAAATAAAGTTTGGTGGCTCTAATCCTGTGCTCATTAGAGGCAAAACATCAGCTGGAAAAACAATGACATTATAATTGATGGTACCAAAGAAACAGCATATTGCTGTTAATATATATACGGCGATTAAAAAAAAGATGGGTCAAATGAAAAGAGGTATTATTACCTGCCAAGCCAAGCAAGTTTCGTAATAGTTTGCCAGATCAGAGATGAAAACAACAGGTGATATAGGGTGCATAATGTTGGAAGTGATGGGGTGAATGAAAACACAAAAATAAAACAGAATAAATAAATTTACATTTCTTTTAATGGAGTCACCTCAAGAATTCGCAAGTGTGTAATCTGCAGAGTACCTCACTGACAGAATTACAGCTGCCTGTAGCTCTTATGCATGAGAAGGCTGGTGTGTTTCAGAGATTTCATCAATCCCTCCATTGCTGCTGTGAAGCGTGCATTGAGGTTGATGACAATGCCAGTAAGCACTTCTTTTAATAAGTATGATTTCATAAATGTGAAATTATTGCTTTGATGTTATTTTTTGTGTTTTTTGCTCACTCCATCGTGTTCAGCATTACACAGTACATTTCTGATCTGGCTTATCTGCAAACTATTATGAAATTTGCTTGGTTTGGTGTGTACTACACCTTTTCACATTTGGACCATCCTTTTTTTTAATCACCCTGTATATGCACATATTATGTACCTTATCACAGATATTATTATCATACATTTCAAAATTCAGGTACTTTAATTCTCATTTTTTTCATTCTTTAATAATGCCTCCTTGAATTAAAATATAATTTTTAATTTTTTTGTCATTAAAATGAATATGCATCTTTAACTAATCTACCTTATACACCATATATATGTGTAAACTGATTTCAAAAATGAAATATATATATATTCCATTTTTGGAATCAGTTTTGATAAATACAAAAAGTTTTTTTTAACACTTCCACGCCGGCGCATACCACCGGTGGCTTGCACTCAGATGTCCCATCAGGCAGCTCGTACCTCCGGTGGCTCACACTTGAATGTTTCATCAGGCAGTGCATACCACCAACAATTTAGTTCTTTTAGTAACTAGAAAAAATTTCAATATAGTCGAAAATTAAAATAATGGAAATTTAATGTATATTAATTGAAAAAGTAGCATTTATTTTATTTCAACTCAATATTATAAACATAATTTCTTATTTATTTCTATGCAATTTTTTAAAACATTTCAAACAAAGTGCTGGCAAAAAACATAAGTGGTAAAAAAATAAAGAGAAGCAATGGTTATCATTGCGGTAAAATTTCATCTTTCACTTTAGTTCGGCACCGCCTGATAAAGCAAAATGCTCTTAGAGTAGCCATCCATGGGAGAGAAACATGAACTGTAGCGCCAGCGTGAACGTGTTAAATGATAATATTTGGGATTTCCTTTCCCCATAATTTGCTTTTAAAACATTTCATGCTAAAATTAACATTACAAACATTTTAATACATAATTAACTCAAATGATAAAAAACAGTTAAAAAGCTACAGATTTTTTTCAAAACTTATTTTCAGAAAATTTTATGAAATAAAATTCTCATAGTTGAGCTATTAGAAAATTTCAATAGCACAATCTGTTGATTAGATAATTCCAATTCAATTAACCATAGTTTATCATTTAAATTAAGAAGTCAGCTTTCTGAATCATTTAAATAAAAGCACAATCTACTAATAAATCATTGTCACAACACAATAATACTTGTAATATTGAAACTCGTATATATGTGGGGGGGGGGACTACCTCACTAACACCAACCCTGCAAGAGAGAAGCACCCTCTATCAAGGAAAGACAAGACTAATAGATTGCAAGAGATGCTTGCACCAGGAAGAGCAAAACATGCTCTTGACTTGAAACCTGGAATAATGGAGTAATAGATACCCATCACTTGTACTAGGTCAGACAGACATATGGACATTGATAATTTTTCAGATGTCAAAGTAATGCAATAAAGTAAAACCTGTTTATAGAGATATATTGTAGGCACCTAGTAAAATATTGTTTATAGACAGGTTATCTTAGGCAGTTCGAGTTGTTTTATCCTTGAAGGAATGTGTCCATGTACCAGTATATTAATTTTATTCCCCTTATTGATGCATCTTACAAATACTCACCGATTTTAATTTGTATTTTATAAATTTTAATTATTTAAACTTTTTTAAGAACTTCAAAGTGAAAACTACAGCTAAGATTTTTACTAACGGTATAAGTATGCAAAAAAGGGTGATGCAAGTATAATTTTATTTAATAATAATTCCAATGTTTTATGTAATGTCTTTAAATGTCAATGTTTTAAGCTGCACCATTGTAGTTTCAAAGCTGTAACACATCAAAAACAAACTTTAAGAAACAAGTGATCAGTTCGAAGTACTAATTGAGAATGAGTAGGTTCAACCGTGCCCAGCCGAAGACAGAGGGAATAAACATCTCTTTACATTCCAATCACAACTCCCCCATGACACCCTGCTATTTTAGCCCCTTTCTCCCCGAATGCCCTGTTATGTCTCATTCTGGACCATGGGATGTCATTTTCCACACACACACACACAAAATCATGACAGCATTTTAAAGAAGTAAAATTATTGTTAAAGACAGGTGCATCTAAAGTGATTATCACTGTAGACAGGTTCAAAACACACCAAGTAGATAGGAATTCTACTGGGACCAAGGAAAATATCATTATAGGCAGATTTATCATTATAGACAATATCGTTATACACAGGTTTCACTGTATTTAGAAAGAACACCCTAGCTACCAACCACACCTGTGTAAACTCATTCTATTTGTAATTAAGTCATTCTATTTGTTAGTGACTGTATAATTGCATTCCCACATATATATATATATGGATCACATGATCAAATAAATACATTTTTATTTAAAATAATTTTATTTTAGTTTTAATAAAATTCTACAATTGTTTTAATTTCAGAAACCATAAAAAATTATTCCATTAAGTTATAAATCGTCTTTTAAGTGAGAACTCACCAAGAGGAAAATTTATATGATCATCCAAGTTCTCCAACCATACTACCACTACCTTCATCTCACAAACAATAGCACAACTATGCTGTCTGCCAAACTTCCTGCCAGAACTACGCCCCTGGGAAATATCATCACCAGCATCCAAATTCAGAGACATAGCCCTGGGCATGGGCATCTCTGAGAATGATCCAGCAGGCATTGTTCTTCTGTCTACATCTCTAACATCTACAGACAAAAAATTAATTAGGATATGTTAAAAATAAATTTTATAAAGAATAAAATTCTTTACATATTACCACATTTAGCTATTATTTACCTTTATTATTTCTCAAAATAATTTCATCTCCAAATTCATGAACTTTTGTTTCTTTTCTCACCATTTTGGGGCTTTTCAGGGAAATAGGGCTTGGAACTACAAAGGCTAGCTCTGAAGACACATCTGACCAATAAAGGACTTTGTTTTTTCCATTGTATACACTTACTGTATCTTCTTCTGAAATAGTATCTGTTTCAAAAGAAGAAATAACCATCACTGAAAAGTGCACTTTTCTACATGTTGATGAGTTAGAATTTTAAATTCATACTGAATTAAAAATATGTTCTGTCATAATTTTATAAAGAAACAGATCAAATTTATAATCCTTGCCATAATAATTTTTTTACCTAAATCATCAAGTGGAAGAATTTTCCAAGCTGTTGATATATGACCAGTCCATCCTGCATGTTTCTTTACATCAACAGGCCATCCTAATGATCGTAAAAACTCCATAAAGTGAGGATGGATGTTTCTTTGTGTCTAAAATCAATTCAAAAGGAAATATAATGACATAACACAAATAAAAATTAACTTTATCATGTATATTTAACTATAGATATTAGATATAGCAGAGAGCATTATAACCTACAACATTCTGGAGAAAGTTGTCGATTGAAGTCTGGCCACTTTTCACATACAAGATGAAAACAGTATCAGCAGTTCTACTCGGAGTATTATCAATCTCTTCTATTTTTGAAAAAAAATTTTCTGCCTTTTGGTCTAGGGATACTAATGATGGCAATGGTTGGGTCAATGATTCCTATAATAAAAGTGGAACATGCCCTTTGTTTATTTGTGAAATATTCAGACAGAATTATGGCAATTATAACAGTTTTATGAATTTTAAACATTGGACATAACTACATTTCCCAATGATGAAAAATGATAACATACATTACCTTAATTTTGGAATTTATTTGAAATAATTTTCAGAATACTAACTACAGTATACTCTCGATTATCCGTGCGCGGATTATCCGGTTTGCGAATTATCCGTGCTCATTCCGGACTCACAAAAAATTTAAAGAGAAACATTTTCACGCTTATGATGCATGTAAAATCGATGTTAATATTCAATCAAGGGATTCATTCCGTGAAACTAGTGAGCCGTGATGGCAGAGGCTAAAGAATAGATTTTTTTTTCTTCCTCCACGTGCAATCTCTACCAGTTCAACCCCTAATTTTCCGAAAAATGAATCATCCACATCCTGCTAGCTCATTCTCGTACGAATACACTTCTCCCCGACACGTCATTCTTTAACTTCTTCGTCTTCTTTCACTTTCACACGTGTTCCTTTAGTCTTTGCATCTTGTTTATCGTCAGTTAGTAGCATGAAATTTTTTACTGGTAAAAATGAGTGATGTGAAACGAAACGTTTTAAATGTTAAACAAAAATTAGAAATCCTTAAAAAACTTGATAATGGAGAATCAGCTAGTACTGATGCAGAAGATGTACTAAATGAGGGAAATACAATTTCTCATTCTGCTGCTCTATAATCTGAGGAAACTGTTAGATTATATGGGACAAAGAGGATTTGATTACGGTGATATTACTGAGGTTTGTAAAATATGTGTCAATATACGACAAGAGATGAACAAACAGCAGAAGTAAAGACTCATTACAGATTTTTTTTTTTTAAGCAGCAAATATTAAAAGGAAAATTCCTAGTTTGATGTTATACAGCATGCAAATGTAAGTAGTTTTTATATTTTTGTACTGATTTTGATTTTTTCTTTAATAAAAAGGAGTTTTCGGATTATCTGTGTTTTTCTAATGTCCGTGCGATCCTTCCCGCTGATTAACCCGGATAATCGGGAGTGCACTGTAGTTCATATTCATAATGGAATGATTTAAATCACAAATTCATTAAGAAAATAAGAGTGCAATTAAATAATATTGCTACAAAGCTATAAAGTTGTTTCCCTGAGATGCTAATCTTGGCGACAGAAAGAATTTTCTAGAAAGACTTTGAACTGTCAACTTATTTATACTGGCTTCATGAACTTTCTGGAGATTACGTCACTTCCTTCATAATGACGTCACTTCCTGTTGAAAAAGAATAAAAGCAAGCTGTCAAGCCAAAAGGAGTTAGTTGGATTTTGATCAGCAAGCAAGCTGGTGAACTGATAAGAAACCTTTGAGCGCTGTGTTGAGATTTAATGGTAATCTTTGTTGTGAATTTTTACAAGTGCTGTTTTAATAATTGTGCTACATTTCTTTGCTTAGAATATCTGTAAAATAAAGAGCTTTATTTTTTTAATCCTGCTTATTGGACTGCATTCACGTACACCCACAAGATGATTTTGTCACAGGAGGATTTATATGACATATTTATACCAATACAATGACAGAGACAAGATGACATAGGATGATGCAAGACAATACAAATAAAAATACAAAATTTTTATATGGAATGTAAAATATGAAAATTTGAACAGAAATAGATACTACGTAACATGAGCTTTATTGAGAAGAGTAAGACAAAGCAAATGAATTTTCCCTTTTCTCTCAAAGATATTTGCCCAGAAAAAGAAAAAAAAACCATATAAAACATAAAATGGTAAGCACTAGTATATAATTAAAATCAATACCTTTACTAAGAATACTTTTAAATAGCTACAATAATTATTTTGAAGCCTTTTTAATATTTTAATTTGAAATTTAAATAAATTTAAGTACTCTATTAAGTTATTATGATCACTAAAATAAAGCTTAATATTTTCTTTACAATTAAATTATCTGTCTAGAATCTAATGACAGCAACTCTGTACTGTCTGGCAATTTCATATATTTCAAAATAACATTAAAAAAAAGAGAAAAAGAAAACATACCTTTAGAGCTTCTGGATTGAGAAAACCAAGATGAGAAAGGAAAAGACGCGAAGTTTGGAATTCCTGACATAAACTATGAAAAATAAATATTTTTAGTTAAATGGCACAAACACAGAGAAATAAATAACTTATTTAAAATGTTTCTTACCTTGGTGCTTTACATTCTGTTTCTGGATTAGGATATTCATGCTGTTGAGATTCGACCTGTTTCTTCACAGAAGTTTCAAAATTTATTTGACTATCAATGAGATTCAAGAATTTATCAAATTCACCAGCACCAACTTGTGATATATTTTCCAGAGATGGTATACTTTTGTCTCTAATTAAGGAAGACAATAGATTATTCTACTTTAGTATACGTATATAAAATATGAAGAATAAATGAATCAACAATTGATTACAAGTATTTCAGAATTATCCTGATTCGACTCCTGTTTTATTATTAATAACTAGAAGATTTGTGCCCGTCTAAGATGGGCTTTCAGCTTGCTAACAATATTTCAGATCTGATTGTCACAGATTTATTAACGAAAGTTGTAGTAGAAAATCTCATACACATTGGCAGAGTGTTTAAGAAATTTTAAAAAAAGCATGAAAAACAGAAATGATGAATCAATTGACACTAACTTTCATTTTGCAAAATATATAAATATTCAATTGCAAAATTAAGTACGAAAAAGAAACACAAGTAAACAAAAACGAAAGTAAAGATCTCCTCCGAGAAGTGGAAAAATAAATTCATTCTAGTATAACTTCTATTTCATAATAGCCTCGATGAATCAACATAAAATAAAAAAAAACCTGCTAAATCAGCCAAAAAAAAAAAATGTCATAACTCTAATTTGATATTAAATCATCATAGAATCAAAACAGTATACTCTGGTATGTATGGTAATTTGTAGACACACTTTCTGAATCTCTTTGGCACATAGCCAAAAATTCCTGAGTGTTACCGATTTTGGAGGATAATTCTATTATAGATTTTCACATATCTGTATAGCTTAATATCAAATGTTCATTTTTTATAAAATAAATCCCATAAGAGATATTCAGCATTTACAAATCAATATAATTAGATGGAATATAAATTTTTGTCCACAACCACAGGCAATCAAACTTAAAACCACACCTGTTCTATTCCTTTTAAAATGGAAATATATTTTTAAAAATATTTTCTTAGCATAAACTTTCAAATGTACACACACAAAAACAAACAAATTCTCATTAGCTCAAACTCTCATTTTAAAAATAATCTTCATTTTCATCACACCAAAATTTTAACATGCAAAGACAGCATTCTCTTTCAAATACAATAAAATATAAACAATACTACACTCAGAATTATTCATAAGATATAAAAAATTGTTATTTAGCATTTACATGAATAAGATGACAATTAGATAAACAAATTAAAGCAAAAACTTTTAGAGTATGGCAAACACAAGGTATTTACCCTTGGCACAGAGGAATTTTATCAACTGCTTCAGGGAAATAGCGTTGTTTAATGTTATGAACTGTTCCAACATCATTCATAGGTAAGGGTCTACCAGGATTTACAGCATAATGTTTACTGCCAGACTAAAAACACAGCAAAAATCAATTTAAAGCTTCAGATACAATACATATTTTTTAAACATAATAATAAGTAATCCTTATGAGAAATTTTTAAAATGATAAGCTTCTTTATTTTTAAAATTAACACAAAAAAACTTACTTTATGATGAGGTAAATGCCGCAATTGAACACACCATGCATGTCGACCAAAGGGTCCTCTAATTAGAGCTGTTAAAGTGGGTTGTGGATCTGTAATTTTTTAAATTAAGAACTTCATGTACTAGTTCAAATTTTCTTTTTTGATGTAGCAGAAACGGGTAATAAGCAACAAAATGGACTTTTTCACGAAAAAATATTTAGCTTAAAATAATTTTCATGAAATAAAAGTTTGGGGAAAAAACTGCATTAAAAACACTGAGATATAAACAGTGATACAGTTCCATTTTTATGAATATTTTATTTCAATACCCAGAGAATGAATGTATTGGCAATACTTAAGAAATATAGGGAAAGGTCAGGTAGTATCGGACAGAGGCTAGTATCAGACAGGCATTATTTCTTACATTTGCTGTAGAAGGCGGGACCTGTTAATACACCAGGGTGTTGGGTGAAGGTTGAAAGTTCATATGCTGCCATATTTAGTCAAATGGCAGTGTTGCTGATACATGGCAGAAAATTTAGTTTTTTCAACAGTTTTTGAATGAACGAAGATAACTTCAGGTTGTCATAGCTTGCCTCGAAGTGATCATAAGTTTGTTTATTGTTGAAAACAACATTTATCATCTTTAAAGTTTTAGGTCGTAAATCTCCTTAGGCTTACTAATATGTATGTTGTAACCAATGTTTTGTTCTATGATGTTTCGCGTTGCATCGGTCACAATGGTGCTGCCACATCTACCACAATTATGAGCTTACCCAATCCTTTAAAACCAGTAGCAGATAAGCAGATGGAGGAAGTTGGAGCAGTCTTGGAAAATGATAGCAGTACAACTACCTCTCTTATTGAGGATTTTCCCAAAACAACTATATCTCAACATATTTTAGAGGAGATATCACCACTTCCTAGCAGTTCCAATAAAGATAGAAGAAGGGAAAAAAATCAGTTCAAGTAAAAAGATCAAAACTGATTACACCTTGAATATTCAAAGACTTGAATATGAAAGCAAAAATGGAACTAAAATCTGAAGAACAGAAAGAAGGAGGTGAAGAGACTCATTGCATCATCTGTGCTAAAACCCTTGATAAAAACTGAATTCAGTGTCGGATTTGTGAAGGCTGTACTCATGAAATTGAGCCGATCTTGATGGAAACAACCAGTTTTGAAAATGTGATGTTTATTTTACCAAAAAAAAAAAAAAAAATGCACAGAATGCATTTGTCTTTACAACGAATTTTTACCTCTTTCTATTATACCTCTTAATTATCGTATATTAACCTAATTTTAAGATCTATAATTTGTACTTTTATAAATTTCTCAAAAATAAGTCTGCCTAATAATAAAAAGTTGTCTGTGAAACCAAAAGTAATTCTCTTCTTGTATATATTTCTCGTGTCCAAAACAACCCTCCACAAGTAAAACTGATAAAAATGTAATGACTATAAAAAGTGTGAAAAAATTATTGATATTTTTATCTTAGAAAAATGTGTGTTAAAATGTGCCTTCATAGAACATTAAAGTTTTATATGGAATATAATCTGGTCCAACAGAGCTGTAAAAATATTTTATAATATAGGAGAAGCTTAGGTGTCCGATATTACCCGACCTTCCCTATTTAGAATTCATGATCTTATACAGCAACAATATGTAGCAAAATCTGTTTAAATAGCTATTTTTCAATTATGAAAAATTCATGCAGTAAAGAATAGTATATAATTTCATTAAAAAAAAGTACTCTTAAGCATAGTTTTGAATTTTACCTTGTTCATTTCCCAAATGCTGTTCTAGCAGTGCTAAAATAATAGAATTGTCCAAAGCAAAGTAACGAAAGTGCTTCACGACTTCTTCTTTAGTAAGCTGATCATCATCCAAGTTCTTACATTGCTGCAGCAAAGACTTCTCATCCAAAAGTGATGAGAGATTTTGAGAACCACATGGAGGAGGAAAATATCCCTAGAAAAATAAACACTGAATGTAGAATCTTTTACATCATAAGCTCAGTGTAACTGGTTTGCTCAAACAAACATATGCTGCAAAAATTAATATTAGGTAAGCCTGCCTTTCTTCCTTTCTTTTTCAGACAAAAATATTTTATATCTTTTCAATAGCATAAAATGGGTTGAATAGACCCAAAATTTTGAATAAGTCCTGAGTAATCATATTAAAAATCAAATGGAAATTCCACAAAAAATGTTTTCTGTAACCAACAGGAAAATCATGATTCGTTATGTTGGCCATCTGTGATAATTTTCGCTTTCTTCTCAGTCTCTTTCTTTGTGCTTTTATTTTTTTACTCTGATCTTCATTTATAAGTACCATACTACATGCAATATTTTTATATCACAACTTGTAAAATAAACCAGTGATATCACTTAATCAAAATTGAAGTCCAGTTTCCAAATTTACTTTATCATCTAGTTCTGTTTTAGCTAATGATATTTTCATATTTCTTTTTTGAAATTTTAGGAGTGAATAGAAACAGTGATAACCAGTACTTTCAAATCCCTGCACAATCTAGAAACCACTTTTCATTTCTTTTTCTTTGAAAGAGAAATAATGGATTTAAACTAATGTATTTTGATGCAAGTAACTAATTTTATGCTCCTTGAAAGACGAGCAGGAGCCTCAGCTACCAAATCTAAAAGCATCTGATACATGTCTCATCCCATGGAATTACAGTAGACTCTTTCTAATCCAACACTGTTACTCCGACACTCCCACAAATCCAACACACCTGTTGGAACATGTTACTTGGTGATGAGTCATTCTTTCCTGTTAAAACTTAAACCTTCTTCCTTTCAGTAAATGATTTTTCTATTGACCCTCTATAGACCGGATACACTCTATAATCCAACAGGTGTATGGTCTCATACGTGTTGGATTAGAGAGAGTCTACTGTATGTTGTGGTAAAGGCCTATGGAAAAATTATAAAATCATTTAGATTATAGGTATATAACATTTCTTTTCCAGAGGATGGCTTTATTTGTTCTCTATTGAAAAAAATAATGAAATAAATATAACAAGTGACAAACATAAATTCAATAAATAAGGGCTCTTCTTTCTTGGTAGAGTAGTGTTGTTAGAAAGCTTGGCATAATTACTGTAAGTACATCTTCTAAATTTGAAAACAATCGTTTTGACAAATGATGATGCTAGGTGACATAACGCATCAATTTTGTATCACATGTGCTTCCAAAGTCCATTATGGCAATTAATATTTTTTGTTTTCTTTCATATATTAAATTTTTTCTAACTAAATGACATGTTTTTTACATTCCTCTAAACCTAATAATTAAATTGACATTTTGCTATTAAGCCGCAATAACAAAACAAGAACTAGAAAAAAATATTTTTAATCACTGTTACTATTTAACCCACCTAGTGAGCCTGACTAGAAAAAGCCATGTTTTTAATCTTTTTTATTGTTATTATTAATAAAATAATGAATTAGGACCTAAAACTCAAAGGCAGTCTGAAATAGTTACGGAGACTCATGGTTATACTACACTCTGTGAAAAAAATTAGGACAGTTGTTTATTTTTTAAATTATACAATACATTTTTATGCTAGATATTAGATTCTTATACAGATTTTGTTTGAGAATATTTTCTTTGATGTGAAATTAAAAATTAAATGTCTGTCACTAATATTATAATGAATATGAGAATAGGTGATTTACAGTATGTAAAAAAGTTGGAGGAAACCTGCTAAGATTTTGGATCATGCTTCAGGTGAAAAGGTAAGTGTACAGTACTTTTAATTATATTTGTTGAGGAAAATTTATTTTGTTAAGGAATGGCATTATTTTATTTTCTTCATAGAATGTCTAGAGAAATACCTTTAAGTGATTTTCCCAAAGGCCAAGCTTTGGTATATAAAAGTTATATTAAAAGAGTTAAGAGAGATTACTCGTATTCCCCATATCAGCCCCAATACAATTCTGAACTGCCTCAAAAACCCAGACAATCATGGAAAGGAAAAGATGCTAGGAATGTTGAAAAATTAAAGCCTCATGATGACAGAAAAATGTCCCATGAGCTTAAAAAGGCCAGTGCAACTGCTTCAAAGCCCCAAATTCAAGAAAGACTTATTCATGTGTCAAAGCAAGCAGTTTACAACAGTACAAAAAGGCAAATGCATTCAGTTTCAAATATCTAAGGCCAAAGTGGTAAAAAATACACAATAATCACTGTTTATTTAAGGTGAAAGGACACATGTTGTGGACCATCAATTGGACTTCTGTCATGTTCTCAAATGAGGAAAAAAAATTAATTTTAATGGTCTGGATGGTTATCAATACTACTGGCAAATTTTATTTAACTTGACAAATGGGATGAGGAAGTTTGATGCAGATTATATTCAAGAGCTGTAATATGAGTTTTTTTTTTTCTTTTGGATCAGAATTGGGGGATAAAAATGAAAGTTTCAACAAGATGGAACTTCCATTGACACTGCCAGTGGAATATTGACTCTTCGCAAATAATGTGCAGGTTTTAACAAGACCAGCTAACAGCCCTGATTTTAATAGAGTGGAAAATATCTGCACAATGTTGGTTAACTGATTAAAAGTTGTGGAAAACTTTTTGAATATGTCATAGAGCTTCAGGAAGCACTAAATAGTATATGGAATAATATCTTCTAAACTGAAGCCTAATATAATTACTCACTGTCAGACCAAGTTTTCGAAATGATAAAAGCTAATGGGACGGTAATCCCATCCTGATACATAAATTTTATTTTGCAATACCACTGTCTTTTTACTTTTTTTTTACAAAGTTTGAAACAGTAGAAACTGATCATGCTGTAATTAATGTTTTATTTTTGGAATTCTTGCTTCCTAAACCAATATACACTATATGCCCAAAAGTATCCAGACACTTTCAGACTTTCACATTTTTTAGAATTTCTCCAGAAAGGTTTAACTGACTGCCTTTAAACTTCGACCATGTGAAGAATAGACTGTAACTCACATTTTACATTGAACATTTGGTCCTGAGGGTAATTAGGGGACTGTCTACAAACTAATGAAGACAAAAACTGTTTTGGCCCACCCCGCTTCACAGCATACCGATAACAAGATGAAACTTTCAAAAATGGTTATGTTTAATGTGCAAAATATTTACAGGAATTTTCGTAAACTCAGCACAAATATTTGGGAAGATATAAAGGTTTTCTAAAAAATCCCAAATTTTCCCGCATGTTTTTTGCTTATAGTATGCTGAGTTTTCTGTTATATTATACGAAACTTACAGAAAAAGTGACAATATGTTAGAGAAGCATTTTATAAAAATTTAGAAATGTTTTTTTGAATATTACAGGAAATACGTATGAGCATTTTTAGTAAATAATGTTTTACTGTGCATGCGCAAAATATAGTGTAATCTTTCTTTCACAACTTTAAAGGGCAACTTATATAAAAAATTCAGTTCAATATAATTAGTATTCAGGAAGATATCAGTATTACAACGAGCAGAATTTTAACTCCTGTCAAAGAGAAGCTAAAAGATGAGGGGTTGTACACAAATTGGTATTTTTAAACTTGTATCTTTGAATAGTTATAATGAATTGTATAGTGGCTGTCAAAGAGAAGCTAAAAGATGAGGGGGTTGTACACAAATTGATATTTTTAAAGTTATATCTTTGAATAGTTATATTGAATTGTACAGTGGTTAGAATTTGCTGAATACCCATGAACACTTGTAATATTTGTAACGAATAAAAATATATATATTTGTAGAATTAAAATATTTTAAGAAAAGAAATTAATTAGATAAAAAAAATCGTTTGGCCATAAAAGAAATATATTTTAAAATATTGTTTGGCCATAAAATTGTAACAATATGTAACTTGTTAATAATCAAGTAAATAAAATAATTAAAGTAATAAAATCTTTGTTATTTATAGTGCCTAATTAGCTGGAATTTAAGTTATGCACATAATTGAGAAGTGTTCATGGGTATTCAGCCAATTCTAACCACTATACAATAGGGTGGGCCGAAAAAGTTGAAGTATCTTGGATCTTTTGCGGTAGTGCAGAAAAGTTGTGAACTCCCAACATTAAAAAGTGTGCAAAATCTTATAACTTTGAATTGATTTTTCTGTCACCTCAATGGGCAGAGAGTTGAGAAAATTGGAATAAAAATGGTCAAAATTCAAAAATTAATAAATAAATCACAAGCTTCATTGATCAGTTTGCGGTAGTGCTTAAAAGTGACAATTTATTAATAACAACACCTTTACAAAATTTTAGAATTATAGGTTTATAACTTCTGCCACCTCAACGGCACTGAATTTTGGAAATTTAAGGCGAATTTCTAAATAAATACACGTTTTACTAATCTCATTATAATGTGAATAGAAACTTGATTTAACCTTTAAAACATAAAAAGTTACAAAAGCACTATTTTTTGTAATCTTTTTTGGACTAAAAATGTGACATTTGTTTTCTGGATTCTATTGTAGCTCTGAAAAATGCATCCCTGTTCTGAGATCCAACTCTTTTTCTCCAGGCTTCAGTGAAGAGCTTCACAATTCACTCAACTGCTTGCATGTGTGAAAGAACCAATGCACTATTGGATGATTTTAGCAATCTTATTTTTCTGGGATATGACAGCACAGTTGTGAACACTGGAGTGTTTAATAGTGTAATTTGCAGGTATGAATTGAAACTTCATCGAACAATCCAATCAATTATCTGCTCACTTCATTTCAACGAGTTGCCATTACGACACCTATTTGAGAGCAAGTCTTCTGGTCCCTCGTTTTACACCAGACACATTGGACGAAACCTGAAAGCATGCGAGAAGCTGCCACTTGTTGCTTTTAACTGTATTGAATGCGACTTGCCAGGCATTGATTCCACCAACCTAATTTGTGATCAGAAATACTTATTAGACATTTGCACAGCCATTAGTTCTGGCGTTGGTTCTTCATATCTAGTGAAGCGTCAACACGGCATGTTGAATTTGGCCCACTGGCAAACTGCAAATCGAATATTGAGGCTTTATATATCAACATCAACCCATCAAATGAGTTGATAACTTTGGTTGTATTCATTCTAAGAGTTTACGCACCCTCATGGTTCCTAATTAAGGTTCATCATTCCATAAGGGATGGTACTAGACACTTGCGGCATTTCATAAGCTCATTTCGATATTTGCCCAAGAAGTATTGTGATATAATTGAACCAGTTACTTCTCGCAATGCTTACTTTGCAGCTACAGAAAACATGCTTTTAGCTATGTTAACTGATGAGAGATGCCATATTAGAACCCTTGCAGCTCAGCGAATTATCAAGGCAAGGGAAATTGGCCCAGATGGTAATTGTGTTCGTAGATTCGTCATTCCTGCTATTAATTTTCGAGCTACAGACTACGTAGATCTCATTCACTGGCAAGCTTGTAATGTCACACCGCCTACAGTTCTCAGACATATCAGTTCTTATGAACTTCTGAAGATGATACAGGATGATGTGCCAATGGACGGCACGGACTTTATTAAATTTCCTTCACACACGCAAGCAGTTGAGAGAATTGTGAAACTCGTCACTGAAGCCTCGAGAAAAAGAGTTGGACTGCAGAACAGGGATGAATTTATCATAGCTACACTAGAACACAGAAAACAAATGTCACAATTTGTGTTCAAAAAAGATCACAAAAAATAGTGCTTTTGTAATTTTGTATGTTTCAAAGGTTAAATCAAGTTTCTATTCGCATTATAATGATAAGTAAAACGTGTATTTATTTAAAAATCCGTCTTTAATTTCCAAAATTCAGTGACGTTGAGGTGGCAGAAGATATTAACCTATAATTCTAAAATTTTGTTAAGGTGCTGTTGTTAATATATATTAACTTTTAAACACTACCGCAAACCGATCAACAAAATCAGTGATTTTTTATTAATTTTTGAATTTTGACCATTTTTAGTCCGATTTTCACAACATTCTGTGACATTAAGGTGACAGAAGATATCAATTCAGAGTTATAAGATACTGCACACTTTTTAATGATGGGAGTTTGCAACTCTTCCGCACTACCGCAAAAAGATCTAAGAAACTTCGACTTTTTCGGCCCACCCTACTATACAATTTAATATAACTATTCAAAGATATAAGTTTAAAAAATATCAATTTGTGTACAACCCCTCATCTTTTAGCTTCTCTTCGATTGGAGCTAAAATCCTGCTTGTCGTAATGACAATATCTTTCTGATACTAATTACATTGAACAGAATTTTTTATATAAGTTGTCCTATATATTTGGCTTTAAAGCTGTGACAGAAAGATTACACTATATTTTATGTATGTGCAGTAAAACATTATTTACTAAAAATGCTCATATTTCCTGCAACATTCAAAAAAAAATTTCTAAATTTTTACAAAATGCTTCTCTAACATTGTCATTTTTTCTGTAAGTTTCGTATAATATAACAGAAAACTCTGCATATTATAAGCAAAAAACATGCAGGAAAATTTGGGATTTTTTAGAAAACCTTTATATCTTCCCAAATATTTGTGCCGAGTTTACGAAAATTCCTGTAAATATTATGCACATTAAGCATAACCATTTCTGAAAGCTTCATCTAGTTATCAGTATTCTGTGAATCTTGGTGGGCCAAAACAGTTTTTGTCTTCATCAGTTTGTAGATGCTCCCCCCCTAATTGCCCTCTGGACCGAATCTTCATTGTAAAATGTGAGTTACAGTCTATTCTTCACATGGTCGAAGTTTAAAGGCAGTCAGTTAAACCTTTCTGAAGAAATTCTAAAGAAATGTAAAAATTTGAAAGTGTCTGGATACTTTTGGGTATATAGTGTATATATGTCAAATGAATTGTTAAATGTTTTTCATAAAAAAAGAGTTTGAGTAAAAATGAAAGGTCCATTATTATTTTTTTAGTACTTTACTGTTTTTACAATTGAAATTGAAAACTGTTCCTATTTACTCCATTTTACTGTAACTATTTTCTTTTTTATTACTACAGTTTGTCTAATATTAAATATCTTCCAATATAGTAAAGAAAAATTCTATCAAGAATCATTTGGGATTTTTTGTTTTTTACAGAAATAACAATTTTCATTTTAAATTCATTAAAAAAATTCTTAACTTATAAAAACTGAAACTAAAAAAATCCTTATTTCAAGTTCAAGAAAAAGGCAACTTACAACATATTCCAGCATGCATGCCAACACTGCTTCTGCAGCATCTTTCACGCGCATAGAAGCTGGTTTTAACTCTTTATCACCTTTCAATTTTGGAGGATCACTTCGTTTTGGCTGTAAAAAAGATTTTGATGTTAGCCACTAAAATAGCAATTATGCTAATCTGAGACACAGAATTCATAAACTAATATAAAGGGTATACAAGTCAATATTTGAGATATTGACTGCAAAAATTATTTATTTAAAGAAAAGCACACTACAGAGGAAACTCCATTTACAGAGTGCAATGGAAAAAAACATACAAAGAACAATAATCACAAAGAGTGAATATTATATTTTTGAGCAGCAACTTATATAAAAAAAAATTTGGTAGACTCTTCCACGAGAGACCCATACATAACAGTCTTCTAATATAATTTTTAACAATAAAAAATAGTACAAATGTCACTATCAGCTTAATATTTTAATTTCTACAACACTTTTTAAGAAAGCTGTAATTAAATGCATAAATTTAACAAACAATTCTAAATTTGCAAACATTGTATAATTAGCTGCCCTCTCTTACACAAAAAAATCTAAACTACTGCTGGTCTCCCATATATACCTCACAAATATAGCTCACTATTTGATGTAGACAATCTTTCAAAGACTGACAAATTTTTTTACAGTTATCATGCATCATTAATTCAAGCAACATTACAGCTGTTAGATTAAGAATATTAAAAGAAATATTTTATTTTTGAGATACCTTTAATTACTTGATTAAGATGAAATAAATAAGAATAGCTTTAAAAATTAAGACACTCTTTTCCCCCTTAAAATAATATTGAAAGAGATACCGACTGAAATGAACTTCAAAACTCTAAATACATTTTTTGCCTTAAAACATATGATAAAGCCAAATTCATGAAAATTATAATATTTAAATCAACTTTATTTTAATCATAAAATTGTCCAAATAAAACTAAAATATATAAGTAAAATAAAAGTATAAACATATATATTTAATGATTATAAGTTATTGCATTTTTGCAAATCAAATTTACTCTCTATAAATTTAAAAAAATAATACCTGAGATTTAGAGCCAGAGATGCCAAGTTCTACCACTTCAAGCACAGTGTGAACTGTTTCCTTATCATTTAAAAGATCGGGATGTTCCACAAGCCAAGTTGTAACACAGTGATAAGCTGCCACAATTGTAGAATGTAAATCCTTTGAATGTGCCGGTGGTGGTCTAGAACACTGGAATACAATGTAATCACAAATCCATTTAACAGCTCGTTTTCCTTCCAATGAATCTATTGTTTGGAAAAGATTATATAAAATACAAGACTAACAATTCTTTCATCAAAAATCAAACAGAACACAATTTTTTAATGAATCAATATTTATTATATAACTATTAAAAAATATTTCAAAATAAAATCAGATTTTTTAAAACCTTAAATGAAAAAGTAAGTTCTATTCAAATTCACATAAGGAAAAAAAATTTAAAACTGATTGTAAACAGATTATTATTCTAATAATAATGGCAACTAACCTGTAGCAATTTTCACTAGTGAAGCATAGAAAAGAGAACACAAATTTTTAGTTTATTTATAATAGTCTACTACAGGCATAAGAATAGTAACTTAAATCTGTTTTGTAATAAAAAATAAAAGAAAAAAAGCTGCTCTAAAAGAGAGCAAGAGAGTTTAAATTATCAGCAAGCTGCAAACAATTTACTCTATTTAAAGGGTTTTGAAAGATAAGGCTAACAATATAGAAAAAAATTAACTTGTACAAGAATATACAAAAATATATTTTGAAGCATTATAATTTACAAACAAATTATGAAAAAGGAATCACCTTCACTTTTAAATAATTTATAAAAGTTATTCAAAAGTAATTCAAAATTTAATACATTAATTTAGTTATATGTTAATAATAAGTAGTAGTTATTGCTAACCACTATAAGATATTAGTAATAATTAAACACTCATGAATATTGAAATTATCATACATTCGAGACTCCAGATTTTATCAATTTTTGACTTGCTGCTTTACAGGTGCAAGTAAGTATAACTAATATTCCAATAAATGTTCTTAAATATGAATTTTGCATAAATATTATGCTAGCAAAAGTTTTTACAGGAAACAAATTTGAGAACAATCTATATATATATATAAAAAACTCAATGTATGTATGTTTGTTCCAATATCACTTCCGAATGGCTAAAGGGATTTCGATGAAATTTGGTGCACATGTTCCTCATTAGCCCACTTGAAGTATAGGAGGGATAAAAAAAGCCCTAACACATTTTCTCAGGGTAGGGTGGGCAAAGTCTCCAAAATGCATGTAACAAATAGGCCGATTGACTCGCTTGTCAATTTCGGCAGCTTGGGCAGATTTTGATGAAATTTAGTACCAGATTTGGTACCAAGAAAACATTGCTAAAGGTATATTTATCGTTACAAACAGTATTGTTATACACAGGTTTCACTGCATTATTTTTGTTTATTTGAAATTTATTTTACACACAATGGCAACAAAATTATAGTTGTAAAATATTATTAAATGAAGAAAAGAAGTTAAATGAAATAAAATTTTTATGAAGATGAATATATAGTCGACTGTCTTACTACTTGATAATTTGAATTGGTAAAATTTAAATACGATTGCTAAGGATACTGACAAAAGGAAGATAACTGAATTAGGATTGAATTTTCTGATTTACTATACACTTTAAAGTGATATTAATCTTTATTTTAAGGGAACTGAGATGTTTCCTGCTATCAAAATGACGATGTTTCATTTGATCTTTATAGAATTGGGTACAATTAATCGATTTCGGAAATGAATAATATGCATGGATTTGGAAAATTCCGAAAGCTCATATCTTAAGATTTAAATATCTAATGAAAAGGATTCCGAAAACTCATAACTTAAGATTTTAAAGAGTAACAAAAAGAAAACAATATAATAAAATATCTATTATTTTGCAATTAAATGTATAGTTTTTGCATTACTTACAAGTTTAAAAAAATTAGGAGCACATGTATGAAATTGTTTTCATTGTTTAGATATTGAAATGTATATTAAAACATATCAGTAAGCATTACGCATTTGAAAAGTTTTTTACTTATTTCTGGGTAATAGTATATTCTTACAATACTTTTCTTAATGAAAAATATCGTAATTTTTCAAATTTTCAAGTTATATGACATTAATATTTTAAAATAACTTTTTTTGTGAGTTAATAAGATGAAAATAAGTTCAACGTTCATACAGAAACTAAATCGTATATTGTGCTAACTTCGGGAGGATTTTATACAAAATTGTTTTTTCTAACCATATTATTTGTGGTCATGTATTTCCAGATAATGGCATCACAACATATTTTCGATTTTCTAGCAGAAAAACAAATACTTTGAGATACAAGTATGTCTAAATTGTTTTATAATGTAAACCTCATATTCTTGCTATATGTATTATATTTTCACACATTGGCCACTGATCAAGCACTTTGACTCACGCTTCTGTTTCACATTTACTATGTAATTAGATTACCCCTTCTTTATTATAGTTAACCCATTAATTGCGGGTGTGGTTTATATATCACATAAGAAAGTACTCGCAGTTTTTTTACAATTTTCCTTTTCCTCTCCATCACAAGGTTTTGATAAGAAAATGACTGGGTAATCTGCTAGTCATCCTATAAAGCCTATTGTTACATCAGCTGTAACAAATGAATCAATGCAACATCAACTCAAAAACATACTGAAAGGAAGTTATTGTATTATAATATTTTAAGAATTTTTAATCTTGTGAAAACAAGCTAACTAGAGCAAAATATGTCTAAACACTATAACTATTCTCAAAGCATATAACACCAACTGACTATTATTGTTTTCATGAGATAAACAAAATAACTTTTATTGTAATATGAACTTAGGCACAAAAGAAAAAATAATAACCTGCTTGAGGTAAATGAATACGAGCTAAGCCAGAAAGTACTTCAAGAGCAGCAAGGGATACATTCAGATCTGTCATCCAAGACGATATCAAACGATGACAGATTAGATATGTAGCACGTAAAAATAAAGCATGAGTAGAATCTACAAAGAAATACATAGAAATGACAAGTTAATATAAAGTGCACTGAAATAAAAAATAAAATAAACAGAATAATTTTTCAATGATATACATTATACAATTTTACACATCAAACTGGTATTTACTTTATCACTAAGATAAAAAAAAAAAAAAAATGCTATATCTTAACCGCTTAAGGACATAACCCGAGTTAACTCATTCTAAATTCCATACCTTACAAAATAAGTAGGTCCTTAAGCTGTTAAAGAGTACTATATCTTTCAGAACACTGTTACCTAAAATGGTCTTTCATATGATAGTATGAATAAGAAAATAAGTAATTAATTGCAATTGACTCTATGTAACACAAAATTTTAATATAATTTTTTTATTATTTATGCAGAATTTATAATAGAAATTTCATAATTTTGCATGCTTCTCATTTAATGCATACAGGAAGTGATATAAGAAATATCAAAAGGATTCCTTGAATTAAGGTGGGGAGAACATATTTAATAGATTAAATCTGTGAAAAGATAGAAAAAAGAGAAGTGTTTCATATAATCAAATAACTTATCCGAGTTCATGAAAAAATAATTTAATTTATGTTAATAATAATATAACACGAAGAAAAATTGCTAACTATTTTGTAAATTGAAAAAATGCCTGGTATCAGACTAATTCTTTCAGTCAAATAAATTCTAAATGATTTCTTAAAATTTTCAGAAATAATTTATAAACAACTGCAATGAAATGCAAATTCTGGAATTTCATGAGCATTATTTTATATAATATATAGCATGTTTAAAATATTATAACACTTCATTATACAAAACTTTCAATTTAATTTTAAGTAATGCAACTGATAATACAATAATGATGAGATTTTAATCATATCAAATGATATATTTCTGAGGAAAAAGCAGACTTTAAAATTATTTTTTAGTTAAAATGCTCAACTTTACAAAAATTATATATCTATATATATATATGTGTGTGTGTGTGTTTAGAAATTCATATTTCAGTAAAATACATAATTTTACATTTAGATATATATATATACAAAAAAGCACTTTTTAACACTTAAGAATTTTTGACAAATAATATTTATACATAAAATAAGGTATGAAACAGAACCACAGCTACAAAAAATAATAAAAAGAATAAAGGAAGGAAGGATAAGGGAAATGCACCACAAAAACCAATAACTTCACAAAACAAAAGTTTCCACAATGCTAAAATCCATCACCAAAGAATTCACAGTAAGTGTGCGTGAAGTAATAAAAAAAGGGGAGACCATAGATCCAAGTTGGAGAAAGAGATTTCTTTGAAATTTTCATATGATAAGTTTCTTATTTTACCATCTATTAGGAGTGGGAAATCTGTGCGAAGTAGGTTGTCGAGATCAGGACCCAAACTGCTGCATTCAGATGAGCCTAGTGAATCACAGCTTTCTGCTACTTCTGTCTGTAGTTCTGAGGGAACCATTAGAATATCCAAAAATGTAAAATTTTCTAAGCTAAGCATTTCATTAAATAGCAATTGAAGAGGAATACCCCTCTTCATTGCATACACATAGAAGATAAATAACAAGGGCTGAATTTCATCACATCACATATTTTTTCACAAGACAAATATATTAGAATACTGCCCCAACATTAATATTCGCTTTTAAAATTTAAGAACCATGATACTAAAAAAAATTTCTTTTAAACTTAATAAATGTTTTAACAGTATTTTTTCACTAGTTTAAAAAAATATTTTATTGCTAATATTTAAAGTTAAAATAAATTATTTATAGTATACCATTAATTATTACTTTTATGTTTATTTATTATAGATTATTTATCCTTATTTTATAAATGTATTGAATGATGATTAACAGAAATATTTAACTTCAATTTGCTCACTTATTTGATCTATTATAAATAGGACATTTTTTTATATTTTATAACACCCAAGATAAAATAATTACACAAGTTCAATTCTTAAAGATTTAATCATATAACTAACAGACATGTAATTACAGTTGTCACAGAACACAATGGATTCCAGTTTACAAATTATTCCACTTCAAATGACAACATAGGTCAGAAAATTGAGGTTGGGGTATATAAACAAAGATCTTACTAGCATCTTTAGAAATAAATAATAATGTTGATAATAATGAATAATAATGTTCATAATGTCATATATTACCAAAACTACATACCAGATGATAAAACACTACTGACAGATTCAACACTGGCATTGTCATTCAAAGGAGGTTGAGTAATTTGTTCCACCTCTTCACTAGCTGCAGAATCCTGAATGTAAAACAGAAGACCACCTACAAATAAAATGAACCACTGTGTGATTAAACGATGTAGAACAGTTACTTGAAATGCATTACATTTTTTAATATTAATTGATACAGACTCGAAACTTAATTATTTTTGTTTCTTTGATATATATATATAAAATTAAAATAGTTTAAATACAAATAATGAAAAATAAAGAATATTGGACAAAAATGAAAAATCTAAATGCATTGATTAGAATGGCAAATGCAATTTTTTAACCAACAAAACACTAAAAATAAATAAATAAAATTCATGAATATCCATATTCAATATTAACTTAGGTCTTAAATTTATAGAAATTTATTGCAGAGAACAGGTAGTAATCCGTTATGATAAAAAATAAATATAAATTTCTCTGAAATTCTAATTTACTATCATGAATTCATATTAAAATTTATGGCAAAGCTAAAAGACATTTTCATATAGACACATACCGACATAAATACACAAGACTTACAACTTAAAAGATGCAAAAATTTATTGTAGAGTAAACACAATCCATTATGTACATAGTTTATATTGCAATATAAATTGTTTTTTTTTATTACCTAATAGCATATGTATATTCAATGACTCAGTTTCAACTTGTAACGCATTAATAAGGAGATTCACTAATCGAATCCTGAGAGACTGAAACGTAAGACTGCTTTTTTCACTAGATGATAGACCTGAAAATATATATATAAAACAAATATTTTTATCATGTGGGGTGATATGTTCATTGTCACTGCAGAACTGCAGCTCTCATCTTTTTTCAATGCATAAACATCAAAGAAAAATTTACAGATCTTTTAGCTGAAAAAATTTTAAAAAATTGATTTTATTTTCAAATAATTACTAATAATACTAATATTTAATTATGTTCATTTTTATTTTCATTATATCATAAAATATTTCTTGTAAATAAATGCTAAAACAATTTCCATACACATATTTTTATTTGAAAAATTACTGCATTCCCTACAACAAATTCAAACTACTACTATTAACCATAAAAAATATAAGATACCTAAAAATATTTTTCAGCTATAGAAATATTAAAATAACATACATTACATTTGAATACGCTCAGAATGGAACAATCAAAACCAAGACTGTACATCAAATTTTGAAAGAAATGAGAAAAATACATAAATATTAAAAAACTGAATATTTGTTCACAATTTTCCATTAATGGTTAGGATCAAACTTTAGCAAAAGTGTTATATAAAATGTATATTAAAACTCAGCTTTTTTTCAATACAGTATTCGAGATCAAGAAAACCATGTTAAATATAAGAAATATATAATTTATAACCACATTGTTTTTGCATGCAAAATCTTTGTTATAAACTATACTTTTCCAGGGTCAATTTAATATAATCAAGCAATTCAGATATTTTCTCACCAAACAAGTTTGTTTGCTTGCAAAAAGGTAGCATTATTGCAAGTGATTAAATAAGTTGCACCAAATACTTTTCAATCACAAATTTCTCTTCAATAACATATTAATGAATCAATAACACTTCCAACACCAAGGTGGAGTCTCAGATTGCCTTCAGACTTCTTATTTTGCCAATAGATGTATGGTGGTATACAACTCTTAGTACTAGTCACTTTGGGAAAAGTCAAAAACAATTTAAAATCTACAATTTCATACAGTTGTTTTGAAGAATCAGTTAAGAAATTTCTTTGTCCATTGAAATGTTATTGAATCTTGAACATAAGTGAAAATAAGGAAGAAATTCCATAAATTCTGAAATTTTATTTAAAAAAAAGGAATTCTGAAAAAAGGGTGTTAAAACAATTTGTGATGCCTATGGGCATGACAAAATTTCATTAAGAAAAGTTGAAAGTTGGTTTAAACATCACTCTAGAAATTGTTATGTCAAATATCATCTTCTCTCTGGTCAATCAATCAATGGAAAAAAGTGATGAAATCCTGGGCAAAGAAGAAAAAAAAAGTCAAGGACCTAAACAATTATTACATCACTATCAAACAAAACATCAACAAAAAATTCTTTTAAACCATTTGAAGAATTCTGGATGAAAAGGACTTCGAAATTTGCATATCATAAGATTTAACAATGAAAAGTTTCATGAACGAATTTCCATAAAAAAAATCATCGATAAACCAAGATAAAATGGATCCATTTTTGACATGTGGATTATGAATGATGAGAATGGATCACACGTTCCAACAATGTTTGAAAAAAAAACTTGTTAGAAGAGATGAGAAATGTAACAAGAAGAGGTTATGCTAAGATAGATGACAATGTGTATATTCTAATGCATGAAGATGCTATGTGTACAGCGAGAATTGAAGACTCATGTGTTATGCACAGCAGCCTGACCAAGGAACTGGGAAAAAAATTACTTGCTTTGATTAACAGAAAAGGCACTGTTTTTCATTCTAACATTACAGTGCATTCAATCTTTGGTAACTGTGAAATTTGATATATTTACTGCATAGTTCTGAATTTGAGCCTCCAGTCTTTCCATGTTAAAAAATGCAAAGAGGCTTTAAAAAAGGCTCGAAAAGAAGTCACTTGGTTAATTTTTCCACCAAAATAAACCAGAAATTCTTAACTGATGGGTTATAGTTTTACAAAAGAAAAAAAACGTTGCCTACCAAAAACAGCAAACATTTGTTTTAATAGATATCAACTAAAGTTTGAAAAATAATGGTTTCAGTTTTATTGCAAAATGTGAAGCAACTTTCTCCTACACCCAATATTTAAAATCAGGCAAGAAATAAATAATAAACCCCAATATATTTATTCCATGTCCATTAAACAAATTCAGCTTAAAACATGCAACCAGCAATCATGACATGAAATCCATGTGCAAGCCACATATAATAGTGAAAAAATATATATTATTTCAGCACTTCTTTTCATAATTCAATATAATTTCCTAGCTTGATACAATTGAAAGCAATGAGCTACAATGACATACGATTTAAAAAATTATTATTATGCTTCAAAATATTAATTTATTGAACCAGTGAATATCTGATTAAATTCTGTAAAATTTTAAGAATTTTTATATGTTTCTAAGTTCTTACAACCCAACTTTAAATTTAAAGAAAAAAAATCATTTCCCTAAAGGGGCAAAATATCTACAAAGAATTGTCTTACTTTTAATAGGTAAATTGAAAAAATGTAGTGGCAAAGGAAGCATGGAGAGAAGCAAATGAATAGCAGAATGTCGAAGTTCAGCATGAGCCACAAAAGGACTTTGCCTAATAAAAATATAAATTAACAATAAGTAATTTAATGAATGACAATAATTTGTTATACCATGAAAATATAAGATTTTAATGTTTTGAAGCACAGAAAACAATACAAATGATAGTGCATAAATTGAAAAAGTAAATTCTCAGTAACGCAATTTTCTTACTTGCATCACAACAAATAAAAAAGTATGTTGATATAAAATATAGGAAATTTCTAAATTATATAATTTTTCAATAACTCATTTCTGAAGTCAGATTGTCACTTCTATCAAATTTGAAAGCACTAGATAATTTATAAAAAATGCTAAAATCAATCACAAAGAAGAATATGAAAAATGCCACCATCCTTTCTAAAAGGCACAATTTAAAATTATGATACAGAATTTAATAGATCGATTACAAGCTTTACAACTATATAAATTTTTGTAAATGTACATACTGTGCATTATTTATGCATTATCAGCTTAACAGTTACTGAAATGACAGAGTAAAATTCTTCAGCTTCTGTTATATTGCACAATTAAAATTAAGTTTTTGTTCTTTACTTCTAAAAATCAGACTCAGGGTGGCCATCATTTTTGCTGTTTCAATTTCCCTGACATTTCCAGGTTTTATAAAAAATTTCCCTGACTTTTTTCGGAGGTAGCCCATCAACCATAGAAAAAAATCACCTGCACATTAGCCATACTAAGTATTCATTCAAGCCAGTATTGTTTGAACAAAAAAACAAAATGTTTGAAAAAAGAACATTTATTTAAAACTTTTAAACAATAAACCATAAAATAACTAATATATCTGTACAATGAACAATTCTACTGTACCGAATTTTCCAGGTTTTTCTGATTAAAAATATAAACTTAAAAAATCTTTAGGACGATCAAAATCTCAATAAAAATATACGTTGGAAAATAAAACATAAAAAGGCAGAAAAAAAATGTAAGAAAATTATTTTTTACTGATGTTTCTAAATTAAAACACAGAAGCACAATATTTTGTCACACGAATGGAATCTAATAGTTTGCAAAAGAAAAAAAAGCAACTTTTTATTCCAACCAACTTCGTTCAATACAGCTCAAAATGGACAATATATAAAGAGAAATAAATAAAATAAAACATCAAAGACAAAAAAGAGAGAAAAATAAAATTCGCGAAAATGGGTGGGAAACCTGAATTTACCATTTAAAATTAAATAAATAAAAATCTAATTTGAATTTTTTTAAAAAAATTACTGTGGCATCAGCTCCCCTCTTGTGCTAATCCATCACTTTGCTAAATTTGATCTCATATGTCAAAGATCTGGGCGTGCGTAAAGAACGAAAAAAAACCCGAACATGCATACATAATACTAAAAAAAATTGTTCTTACATATGTATGGGTAACGGCTGTCCCATACTTTGAAGATCCCATAATTTATCAAAATGATCAGTAATCATAATGTTTTCCAACACTCGGAGAAAAAAATATACACAAAATAAACAAACAAAAAAAAAGCTGAAAGAAAATATTAGCACTAATTTCAAATACTTCATAATTCAACGAAAACATCTCCAGAAATGGAAAAACAAACTAATTCTGGTATAACTCCTATTTGATATTAAATCATCATAAATGCAGGCAGTAGTATGGATGCTAACTTGTAGACAGATAAAGAGAAATTTATGATCTCGTAAGGTATCTGAATTTCTTGGACATATAGACTCATTTGATTATACTATAGTTTTTCATCTCAAGAAGTATCATCAAATTTAACTACCAAAAGGAAAGGGATTCTGTTCATATAGACCAGTCAATGAAGGTCCAAAATGGGGGTGAAAAAACATTAACTTATATAGTTTTGAAAACTGATACACATGCTCGTGAGGGGCTTATTATGAACATACTAGAAGTCCCCGTTCCTGGAGGGTGAGTTCGCAGCACTATCTTGGATTTCATCCCTCCTTTTTTAGTTTTTCCTGAATATCTCGAAAAATATTCAGTTTTCAAATTACAATTGATTAAGCAAATTAAAGAGCATAAAATTCCCTACAAACTATACTTTTATTTTTCTTCCAGCTTTAATTGTTTTCCAGATAATGGGTCTCAAAAGTTGCCGTCATCTTTGATTTCATCTCCCTTTTTTAGTTTCTCTTGAATATCTCAAAATCAATTCAATTTTCAAATTACATGTAATCAGCAAATTAAAGAACCAGGGATGAGATTGGCAAAAAAGCAAAAAGACTGAAATCCTACGCGAGCAAAAAATTTGTACTATATGTTATACGCGAAAGATGTTTTAAGAAGTAAAACATCAGAACATGCAACATGATGAAAAATATTACTCTATAATAATTAATAACTTAATTATTTATAATTCAGTACGTGTAAATAAGAAAAAATATTAAATCATTCACATTAAAAGTTAACAAACAAGTTTAATACATCATCAGGGGCATCATAAAATACAAAATTAAGACATTAAAACATATTTACCACCTGTAGATCACTGAAATGCAATATTCACCCAACAAAAGTCTGAAAATTATATTTAATAGCCTTTTGATAAAAGTTAGCTCAAAAAACAAATAAAAATAAGGACAAATAATTTCTTTTGCTTCATGCAATTGTGAAAAGTGTATTAGCTCTTTATAAATTATAATAATGTATCATATACTGAATTCTGTTTTATTTCTTTTATTTTTATACATTTTTGCCAAAGTAACTGCACGATGATTTTGCACCTTATAAAGTGAGAGGGGTCGAAAAATTGTACATTTACAATGACAGATTCATTTAGCATTAGTGTTATTTGAAACATTTCCTTAATTGTTGAAGAAGTGCTTTTCTTATTTGTGTGGCTTTTGTTGGTAACAGATCTCCATTAACATGCTTCACCCCTTGTTTTGGAGGGCTCCTATCTTTGACAGATTTTTCTTCAATAAAGGATGTGTTTGCATCCTCTGCAAGTTTATTTTCAGTACAGGCTAAAGTTTTTGCACAGTCTTCATTAGTATCCCTCTGTTTAATTACTGGCATAGTTATCGGGACTACATTATCTCTAGAATGCCTAGGTAAATCATGTTTTATTTTTTATTTTGAGAAGATTTGGAAGTTTTTGTCTTATTCTCTGCTTTTTAAATGCCTCTTTTGACAGGAGTTTTTTCTTTTTCTTTATGTAGTTTATTTGTTTTTGCTCAATTTTTTTATTTCTTCATCTTGATACGCCCTACAAGATGACCTTAAGTTTTCAACTAATCTTTCTTCAACATGTTCATGCAATTTTTTTTTTTTTTTTTTTTTTTTTTTTTTGCAAAATGTGCCAATACTTTGAATGGGACGAATGTTGGAATGTTCATCCTTGTAGAGCTTGCTGATATAATGTTGATTCGTCAGTAGAAGATGAATCATCTAGTTTCCTAGCCGGTGGAGTTGAGCCATTCCCACCATATTTTCCCAGAATTTTTTTTTTTTTTTTCCCAAAAACGGAAGATAGGAAGGTTTCTTTTCTCTGTGTAAAAGCAGAATTTTCGGGAGGAAAAGCAAATTTTTGAGGGGGAGGGGAAACGGAAACTGAAAAAAAACGGAATTTTGAGAGAAAAAAGACAAAAAAGCGGAATTTCTCCAAAATAATCAAAAAGCGGAAATCAGCCAAAAAGCGGAAGAATCTCATCCCTGTGCGTAAAATTCCCTACAAACAGATGCCTTTATTTTTGCTTTAGCCTTAATAGTTACCGAGATAATGGATTTAAAAATTTGCCGTCATCTTGGATTTTATCCCCCTTTTTTAGTTTTTCTTTAATATCTCGAAAACCATTTGATTTTCAAATTACATTAAATATAACAAATTAATGATCGTAAAATTCCCAACCAATGCATTCTTTTATTTATTTTCTAGCTTTAATAATTTCAGTGATATTTAAGAAAAACTACAAAGGGGGGGGGGGATAAAATCCAATATGATTGCAAATTTTGAAACCCAATATCCCGAAAACTATTAAAGCTAAAACAAAAATAAAAGCATGCGTTTGTAGGGAATTTTGCGCTCTTTAATTTGCTGACTACACGTTATTTAAAAATTGAATAGATTTCGAGATATTTAGGAGAAACTAAAAAAGGGGAATGAAATCCAAGATGGTGACAACTTTTGAGACCCATTATCTGCGAAACTATTAAAGCTGGCAGAAAAATAAAAGTATATATTTGAAAGGAATTTCACGCTTTTTAATTTGTTAAATCAATTGTAATTTCAGAACTCAATAGTTTTCCGAGATATTCTGGAAAAACTAGAAAAGGGGGATGAAATCCCAGATGGTGCCGTGAGCTTACCCCCCAGAACCGGAGACTTTTAGTATGTTTATCAGAAGCCCCTAGCGGACATGTGTACCAATTTTCAAAACTATACGATTTAATGTTTTTTCAAACCCTTCATTGACTGGACTAATAGCCGAATTTTCGGTCCCTTGGAAATTTAAATGTAAACACCTTGCCTTACATGAACACGAATGGCATTCGTTTTTGACTGTCAGTAAATGACTGATTTTCATTGGTTGCCAATGGTGTTTCATTCTATTTATAAAAAAAGACCAGCGAATTGTCGCCTGCAATAAGAATTATCAAACTAAAAAAATTCCAGATTTAGAATAAATTTCCCTGACTATTCCCAGTTTTCCAGGTTTCCCGGTCGGGTGGCCACCCTGCAGACTGTTTGAACTTCAAACTAGGCAAACTAAACAGTTGAAATATAGCACAGAACATAAAAACCCAATTTAGTAAACTTACAATTTGCATTCAGATACAAAGTATCAAAAACAGAAAATTGTTAGTCAAAAAATAGTTCTTTGATTAATTATCTGATAACCTAAAAATGTTAGTAAGAAAAAAAGGTCTAGAAAGTACAAGATTAATTTTAAAAGAATAATTGAAATTCTACCTTGTTTTCATTTCACCAGGCAACACAAGTTCTAGAGCTTGAAGAAAATCTGGTAATAAAACCATCACACCATCCAAATCTTTGCGAAGTAAATCACTTGAATTCATAAGAATACTGGCTAACATTTGTCCTCTTGCCTAGATAAGCAGTTTAGCATTAAAAAAAAGGAACCATCTTCAAAAAGATCAACCTTCACCGAAAAAAGGAAGGGGAGCATAAATTTATTAACAGGAAAAAAATCTTTATTTAAGTAAATAAAAAAAACTCAATTGGTTATTCTTTTTTTTTTCTTTCATGATATAATGGATGAGATTTCGAAAATATTCAAACAAGGAGACAATGCAAATTACGGCTTTCAAATGCTATTATCTAAATAACAATAAATTGGTTTTAAAAATATGAAAAAGAATGGTTTGATAATCCACAAAAAAGGAAATATTCTTTTTAATCTTCTTAAATTTGTTTCTGAATAGAGTTTACAATAACTTTCAAAATATTGGTTAAAAAGAGCTTGTTTCACCAATGTGAATTTATTATTATGACTGAATATCAAATGAAAAAATAAATGTATTCATTTTGTGCAAAATTTAAAAATTTCTGTTACAAAAAGTTTTGAATTGCTTTTAATAAAACAGACATTTATACTAAAATATAAAATTAAAATGCAATGAAACCTTGCATAAAAAGAAAATAGACATGGTGAAATCAAACTAAAAGACAGCAACACTTTTTTTAAAAATCTGCTTTCAATATTGCTAAATATTTATTGTATTTTTTTCAACTGCCTTAATGAAAAGGAAGTTTAAATCAAGACAATCCATCAAAACCTCATAAATTTTTAATTTTCAATCAAAATGGATAATTTTTTCCTTAGACACAGTTAAATTATTGATTTGATCACTGATAGATTGAACAAACTACAGACTAAAAACAAAATTCTAAAAAAAACATTGATATTTAATACCATAAATCAACAAAAATTATATAGAAAAGATTCATTATCCAATATTACAATTTAAACATCACTAGTTGTGAATTAATTAAAAATTATAAACCAAAAAAAGGATTCTGCAGTTTTCAGTATCATTAGGGCAATGTTCGCTTAGCTATTTTTAAGGCATCCAAGTCAAGTGGACAAGTGATACCTGGCCAGCCATACAGTTAATGCTGTAGGAGACTCCCAGCTGATACGACCACTGTGGTTTCAAAAGTTGCTGTTAATCTTTCATTAACTTTTTGTGAATACTTTTGTGTGTTCAGAATTTAATTTGCGCGTTTCTACACGACTGTCTTAATAAAGCAACTAAAAGAAAAAGTGATGCTGATTCTATAGACAAGTTTGAAAACAAATTATGTTAAAATGACTCAAAAGGATGAAGTAAATGCTATTGAAGCAGACTTAAAATATACTGAACAGCAAAAGGAAACCTCAAGTATGGACGGGATGTTTTTCAGAAGATAGTGTGATATATCGGCTAGAAAACATCAATCTGCAGGAAAACACCTTACTATCACAAACCATTTTTTAAAACCAAATTGTTTTATCTTTATAGATTCATTTTAATGTTATTTTATCATATCCCTAATAAGATAGACTTAAATTAATAGTTTGTTGTTTATAACTTTTCCTTTTATCTTAAATACAACTCTTCATGAAAGATATTAAATATAATAGATGGTACAGTGTATTTTACATAAAAGAGTTATCCCTTTTTCCTAATCAATTGTCAGACATTTCCACTTATCCAACAACGTCAATCCTTATTTATGTCTGATAAGTGAAACTCCACTATATAAGAAATAATAAACAGAAAAAATAATCCATATTGAGGTAAAGTATAGAATATTTTTATGATTGTATATAAATGGAATCTCATTTTTTTAAAATATAAATCTTAGTAATTTGCAGAAAAATTCATGATAGTAAAAATATAATTTCATCTTTTATTTTACTGATATTAGTGGGAGATTTTCCTATGAAAAAACATAATCTAAGGAGCACATATAAAATGTAAAATTATTTTGATTAGATTGATAAAAAATAATAAAGTAAATCATAATTACTGTGCCTCCAGATAAACCATACTGCAATGCAGAATAAAATCTTGCAAGATAAACAGGAAGTATTTCTTCACCAGTTCGCTTTGCACAAAATATCCGACACAAAGAACCTACAGCTTCTGCTTGCCCTGATTCAAAATTTTCTAAGGTTAAATTAGATGGTATTTCAAAGGATTCAAGCATAGGTGCTGAACTCTGTCTACTATCCAAGACTAATGAACTAGGTCTTCGTAAACTATTATCACTCTCTATAAATAAAGAAAATACAAGTTATTTTATTATGAACATCCGAGAAATAGTGCTAAAATTTTCAAAATAAAGGGGAAAAAGGCTCTTTTAATAATCTGTTTCTCCTTTTCATTTACAATAGCTCAACAGTATATAACTCAAATGCAACAGGAAAACAAACACATAGCAAACAGTATTTATATACTTATAAAATAATTCAACTCTACTTTGTAAGATTTTTCTAATAAATATTGTACCATTTTTAACTCCATTATCATAGATAATTAATATGCATAAACTGTTAATCGTATGAAAAATAAATAATATGTTGGCCTATAAAGTGCAACAACTGAAAATTGCTATTACAGAGATATAGACATTTTTAGAGGTTCCTGTGAATTTAGGTTCTTTATACAATTTTGAAATAAAATATCATTTATTATACTGAGTTCCTTCTAACTTGTAAATTTTGAGTCGAAGATATTTATTATGAGAGGTTCCAAAAGACTGAATAAATTGAGAATCTAGACATAATCAAATATTAATTTTTCAAAAATTCTTTACTCCTACAGTGCTTCTAAAATTGTCAAATAAAATAATTTTATTAAAAATTTGAAACTGATTTTATTCAAACATCTGCTTAAAATATTATCAGATGACATATCAGAAATCTCTTTATACTCACGTTCAGAATTTGATGTAAATGATGACATATCCGATCCAACAAGTGCAGCTTCAAATAGCCATGATCCAAAGAGATGAAGCACTGAATTGCACTTGGGGCGAGAAGGGGACAAAGGTGGACGGAGAGGAGGTGCTGATGAAGTAGTTGGGGTAGAAATGGGAGACTGTTGAGGTGTTTGCTGATTTAATGCTTGCTGCTGTGACTGTGACAGAAGGTGAGTCTGATTACTACCAGACTTCACTGATGTCAAATTAGAAATCAGGCTGGTCTTCTGTGTACCTGATCAAAGTAAATAACAGATGATTAAAAAAATGCAGAAATTGGATTGAATGAATTTTTAAAAGCAATATTTATGCCAAAAAATCTATGACACAAAACAAAATGAATCTCTGAGCTCTTAATTTGATCTCCTTCAAAAAAAAAGTATACTGTATAAAAGTACTAAATAAGTGTACTTAATTGTCATATATTTTATGGTTGTACTAGCTGTTATGCCCGGCGTTGCTCGGGATTAAAATACTTTCATGTCTATTATTTTTATGTAAAAAACTACTTTTGTATAGAAAATTACAATACCCAAAATTCTTTTATCGCCTGAAATGTTTTTTAATTAACATGAGAATATCAGTTGAACCAGACGATTTATAAAAACTATCAATAGCTAATTTTCTCCATAAGTTATTAGTATTTATTGCATAGGTACTTCAAATGTTGTTCATAAATCTTGCAGTATAAGAAAGATTTTGACTGATGTTTTGGGACAATTACATAGTAAATTTTTCATTGAGAAAAAGCATTAGAAAAAATATGAATAAAAAAAATATATAATTCGTCTTCATCCAAAATTCTTCTGATGTGATCTAGTAACAGTTCTACTGTATTCTTGTTCTTCACCAATAAAAAAAAAGTATTATAAATTGTAAACTTTATACACAATTTAATTTTTGAAAATTATTAAAATGAGGGCAACGAATTGAACAGAAATGAAAGTTGAGTCATGAAAAGTTATTTTTTAAAACTTTTATTATGTGTAAAAATAGTTTTTGTGACTTAATGCATATTTTTGAAAAATAACACGAAAATGCCAAAATCTTGCTCAGTTTCCAATTAACTGAAATCAGACATGACACAGGCTTGGAACAAAAAAAGCTGAACTTCATAAATACAAAATCGTATCAAACGTAAACACCGAGAAGTAAAATAAGTATGATTAATTGAACAATAAATTAATAAATTTACACAAAAAGTACTTGAGATATTAAAAATATTGAAGAATTATTATCTAAAAAAATTAATGGTTGAAAAATGAATTATGTATAAAGTTTTGTTAAAATAAAAACTATGGCAAAAATTATCTCACTAAAAAATACGGCCATGGTAAAAACTTTTTTTGAGTATACATAATCAAGACTTTTGTTTCTCATTTCTTGAGCTAACAATTCAAACTTTCTTATGCTTCAGTCTGCTATTTTCCTCCATTTTCTAAATTTTGCTCTCTTTCTTTGATTGGGGGGGTTTTCTTTATTTTTTTCTCATATTAAGTTCCTCCTAGTACCATCTGCCTGATGACCTTAAATTTTTGCAAGTTACTATCAATAGTATCACGCAAAAATTTTTTTTTCTAAAAATATTCAAAAGCAGACTGCTTTTTGCTCATCATTTTGTATTTAACACTCAAAATTGAAGAATGTTTCAATATACATTCTTCCTGATCTTTTATCTATCAAATCTGGCATTATTTTGAATGTGCACATGGCGCACAGTTTTTGTTTGCGTGCTATTCACATCTTTTGTGAGCGCACCCCCTCCCCTCCCCCCTCATTACCAAAACTTTTAATGCAAATTTACATCGATCACAAGAATGAAAAAATTCTATGCCAAAAACGCTGAAATCTGCATTTCCGCACAAATGTGTCATGTCTGTGTTGATAGACAAACGTTAAGAAACGAAAACTAAAAAGAATGAAATCGAAATAAATAACAAAAATGAAGAAAAGTATGTTAAAAAGAACGCAAAAATAAAATGACTTCCTTCACGGAAAGCTAACGATTTTTTTTTCTCATGAAATTCGGATCGGAAGAAATTCGTTGATGATTTTCTTTTATCCAATCAGAATTCGAAATGAATTCTGATTGGATGGAACGAAAGATGTTTGGACGAAACGAGAAAGAAAAGAATACAACCTTCAAGCATTCCTCCCAATGCTAAACTTTGACCCCAAAGTGCAGCAAAACGTCGATACATACATAATGCTGAAAAGCTTTCGGCGGGATTACGCAATATCTTATGAATTCGAAACTCTTTACGCCATACGCAAAATTTTCAGAAGGCGCACAGTTTTTGTTTGCGTGAGCAACCCCCCCCCCCCAACACATTAACAAAAATTTTAATGCAGATTTGCATCGATCCCAAGAATGATTAAATTCGATGCCGAAAAAGCAGAAATCCGCGTTTCCTCAGAAATGTGTCATGTCTGTGAAATTTTAATTAGATTTGAGGAAAAAGTTGATTTAAAGTTGACGGTTGACTCTCTTCTTATATAAAACATATTTATAAAAATACGCAAAAATTTCAGAAATAAAGGTAAATTAGTTCAAAGTCTAACAAAGAAGTAGCTGTAAGTTTGCATTATTTCAAAATCGTCTGCATGTAATTAACAATTATTATACTTTAAAAATTAATAAAAATTGAAGGAAAAATGTCACAGATATAAAAATGGTATCATTGAAAAGGTAAAATTTTGAACTTTAAGATGGTATAAAAATATTTTTTGTCGGGCAATTTGCTCCGAACTTACGGCGAAAAAACGGTTTCGGTTAATTTCTAATTAACTTTCGGACTTTGAAAAGTTCAGAAGTGTCTTCCCCTTGTCTTGAATAATAAGTGTGCAAAATTTGGTTGAAAACAGTCCATTGGTTTATAGGAGGAGATGTGAAACATAGCCACAATGACTTTTATTTAAGATAAAATCAAACTGGGAATAACTTTAACTTAATTTTTTAAAAAAGGAATTTTTACTTGAAACTGAATATGATGGTAAAGTTTAAAATTCTCATTTCCAAAATTCATATCTAGGCAAAATCAAATATGAATCCTTTCAACAAAATATCAATTTGATTATATTTCTATGATACAAATATAAACTGCGAACATTCATCTTAAATTTTTAAAAATGAAGATATGCAGATAAACCACAAATTAAAAGCATGCGATTCAAAATAAATTAGCTGTTCAAAAATTGTTAAAATATCCAAATTTTGATTCAACTATTAATCCTTAGTTTATGCGAGGATGAAAACTCGAATATTCTCTTGCAACAGGGATTTCGACTAAGAAATAAGAAATGCCTTCCCTTCTTTTCCAGTAATTGAAAGATAATGTCTGTAGTCTCCCTTAATTCCCATGAGTTTACTATTCTTGCTTTCCCTCATTAGCAATCAATCTGCACATTGCACATGAGAGACTGAAAACTCAGGGGAGTAAAACCATCAGATTATTACAGTAGAGATGGATTAATTAAATGGGGGGAGGGGGATCCTAACTGTTTACTGGTACAGCAGTTGTGCCAGCCTGTAAGGAAAAGGTTAAATTTGAATTTTTCAAGTAATTATTTTATTGGATTTACGATAAGGATTTTCTTCAAATAATTTATGATTAAATTATTGGAGAATTAATTTATGTAAAATATACTTTATAGCTATGCATTTCAAACTACAGACAAAATGCACATTACTTTTATTAGCAGGATCTTTTGGAGCATTTTTTGCAAATCCCCTTCTATTGTGAGGAGGTGTGCTTGATGAAGATGAAATTGTATGGGAATATGTTCTTGGAATGTGAACAGGTTCTTCATTATCTAATTGAGCTATACCTAATTAAATTGAAATGAACATTAAAATACATAACTCATGTGAAAAATAATTCTTAAATAAGAATGAAACATACACCAACTGAAAGAGCAGTATACTTGTAAATTTATATGTATTATGAAATGATTAACATAATATATTTATTACTTCCTACTCTCTACAACAATTTTAGGAATAAAGAAAAAGTTATGTATATCTAATTCAGAGCTAGATTAATTTTAAAATGACATACAAAAGAATATGATTCTCACAAAATTAAGGTTAAAGCAATGTATGAATTCAACACAAAAGCATTCTAACTTTGCATAATAATGTTAACTAGCAGCACACATACGGTGCTGCTCATAGCATCATGACTTCAACATAATTTTAAAAAAGCTCATAATGACATAAAATAAAGTTTTGAAAATGAAATCAAAACAAAAAAATATATAATATTGATTTTGCCCGCTTATTTTTCTACACGACATCAACATTACTGTAGGAAAACAGTACCAAGTATGTTAATCTAAAACAATGTTAAAAAATTACAGTGTTAAATTCATTAGATAGCAAGCAAAATATGCGAGATAAAGAAATATGTTAAGACACTGCTGAAGATTATAATCAAAGTCATTCAGTAAATATATCATTTTGAAAAGGAGGATAAATCTTATTTTGTTACAATTTCCATACGTTGAATGTGAGAGCATATGATATCACCTGCAATTGACAATGCGAACCAATGGGATTGTAAAAATGCATACTTTGAACTTGACCTTGGTTGAAATGCTCCATCACATTTTGCCTCTTCAATGGCAAAGAAACTCTTTGAACTCAACAGATAAACAATGAATTAAAAAAAGGTATTTTAATCATTCTTGTTTTAAATCCAGGAGAAATGTTCCAGTTATTACCACAAAAAATTTGAAAAGATAACGAAATTAGAACGTCAGATGCAGGAATTTTAGTTTTAATTCTTAAATTTTGGAAAAATTTATTATTTTTTAAAAAATTCTTAAAATGCAGTAAATTATGTCAGATGTTCAAAATAAATTTCAATAGAATGAAAATTATTAGTTTTATCCTATGGGTTTTATTTTCTTCCTACAATTATCAGAAACAATATTATGGATAAAAATGTGCAAAAAATCACCCAAAATAACACAAAATATTAAATAAAAAATTTTGTACATTAAATTTTAAAATTCGGGCTTTGAGGTGCAATTTTATGTGCCAAATTTCATGGCTGTATGTGCGATAGATTTGTCTGGACATTGCACACACACAAAACACTTCCTTTTATAACTATTGATGCATGAAAAGAGAAATATAAAACTTACCTAGAAATACATCTACAAGATTGGAAATTCCTTTCATTGCTTTAAAAAATATTTGAGGCAAAACAGCCAAGCATGGATGTTGACACGGATCAATAACCATTTCGCTACTCAAAGCAAAGTGATAAAATTTAGGTGTTTGACTTATAACTTCTGGTCTGCACAAATCTACAGGATTTCCAATAGTATGTAACAGTCTAAACCAAGCTTGAGCAATGCATTCTTTGCTCATGTCAGTAGGCACCAGATGAGAATCCTCATCAGCTACAAGTAAAATAAAAAAAAATTAAAAAATGACACAAAATTGAAATTAAAACATAATTACAGGGAGAATAAATATGAAAGAAATATATTTTTATAGACTCTGAACAGTGCAACACCATATTTTTTTTATAAAAACATATTGAAGAAATCTTAGTCAAATTTAAACCTTAAAATCAAATTACTTCAATAGCTTGAGTAAAAATCCAACATACACATATGTATGTTGGATTTATTATTAGCTGTTATGCCCAGCGATGCTCGGGATTAAAATACTTTTATGTCTAATATTTTTAATGAAAAAACTATTTTTGTATAGAAAGTTATAATACATAAAATTTCCTTTAGGCTCTGGACCATTTTTACTTCAAATTTGGTTCATACATAATGAAGTATAAGAAGGATTTTGACGAATGTTTTGGGACAATTAATTCAATAGTTAAATTTTCATTTTAAAAAAAAGCATTAAAATAAACCTTATCCATAGTTGTTCCCGATATAAATTATGAATCGTCTGATTTTAAACTTTTCTTTAGTATTCTTCCAGAATTTTCTTTATATGTTCTAACAACAACTCTTCATAACGTATTCTTGTTTTTAACAATAAAAAAATACATTGCTACAAATTTTGAATTTTAAACTCAATTGAATTTTTTTAATTATTGAAATGAGAGCAACAATTTGAACGCAAATGAAATTTCTATCACTGAAAAGCTATTTTTAAACTTTAATATAGTATAAAAATAGTTATTGTAACATAACACTTTCAAAATATATTTCGGAAAAACACAAAATCTTGCTTAATTTCTAATTAACTAAAGTTTTAATTAACTTTTGGGCCTTTAAAAGTTGACATTTATCTTTCACCTCTTGTATAAAATATTTACAGAAATAAAAAGAAATTAGTTAAAAATCTCACTGTCGCCTAGCAACGAAGTATCAATAAAAATGCTTTATTTCAAAATCGTTTGCAAGTAATCAATTTATTTAAAAAATTTTAAAAATTCATAAAATTTAAAGGAATAATTGCACAGAAATAAAATTGGTATCATTGAAAAGGAAAAATTTTAAAGTTTAAGATGGTATAAAAATATTTTTTGTCGGACAATTTGCTCCAAACTTAAGACGGAAAAACAGTTTCAGTTAATTTCTAATTAACTGACTGTTTAATTTTTGGATTTAGAAAAGTTCATAAGTGTCTTCCCCTTGTCTTAAATAATAAGTGTGCAAAATTTGGTTGAAAACAGTCCATTGGTTTAGGAGGAGATGTGGAACATAGCCACATACCCACACACATAGATACAATGACTTTTATTTTATTAAGATGAGCAAAGCTTATACACTGCTTGGTATTACAGAACTAGTAAAGCTTGGAAAAGAATTGCTTAATAAATATATCTAATTATCCATAAAGCAATAAAATGAAAACTTAGATCTTTCACATCATACAAGAACATCTTTAATATAAAAATTATCAAACTGATTTAATGAATCAGTAGTATGAATCAGTAGTTAATGGATAAAATCAAATTTTTATTAATCATAAACAAAGCAACCTTCCAACACAATACTAACAGATATGTAAAAAATTGGGAAAATTAGCTACTTATATTCGTAAAATTAATGTCTTTACTAAAACAAATCCTGCTCTAGTTAAGAAAATAAACCTTGAAAGTTTGAAAACAGGTGCTTTGAATATTTTAGAAATTTTTATGATATAAATGAAAATCACAATGAAATATAAAAGGATGTGCATCTTTTGCTATTGGCAGCAATTCAACAGTTCTATTGATTAAAGATTCTCTTCAAAGGGTATGGAGAATGAAAATGGGAGGGAGAGAGAGAGAGAAAGAAAAAAAAACACTTACGAATTTTAGCAGTTGGGAAATGAGATCCATACATAAATTGTAATACTTGAGTTGTAAGAGCTAAATTCACTTTATTCCATTGATCAACCAAAGCTATCCGGTGTCGCCAGCTGCAAGCCAATTCACGAAATGTCTTCCATAAGGATGGTGATGGAAAGGAACGATGACAAGCTAGCAACCACACTTCAATTAACACTCCAAGAATTCTTTCACATAAATGGCTTCCAATGTCATCTGTAAAATTTTTCAAGCCAAACAGTATTTTCACCAAAAAGATCTATATGTCAAATAATGCAACAGAGCAGGAATTAGCAATCACATACCAGGATTAATAAGATGAAAGAATATTTTTGTCGTATTAAAATATATATAATACTCATAAAATGTTTTACTTATAAAGAAAGACAAAATGCATTGAAAAGCTAATTATCTAATACTATCTAGAGCTAAAGCAGCAATGCTGAAAAAGAAGACTGAAAAAGTCCTCTAAGAAAATGCAAGAAAATTAAAATATTTACATTAAAATATTTACAAGACTCTTCTTTCATTTTAATTTTCAAAGCGTTTAATATTTAATGTTCACAGTTAAAATAAAGAAAAAAATTTATAAACAGATAGACATTTGTTCAACAAAAATAATTATAAAATTCAAATAAATTAAATACATATAATTGAAGTGATCCTTATTCACTTAACTATTATTTAAATTTATATGCTGCCAGAATAAGATAAACTTCTCACCAGGAGCAGATGGAGGTGCAAGAAGAGTATCATTAATAGCTAACAGAAATAGTAGAAATGCATCCCAGGTTTCTCTCTCGATAATAATGGACTCTTGAGCGACTGTTTCTATTGTCCTTAAAACTCGATGGCATAGGACAGCTTGTCTGTTTATAATATCAGCACCTATGTAGTTTATTAATAACATATTAATGAGAGTTGAAAACATAATTAAAAATCATATTATTGATCCAAGAACTTGAAAGTAAAGAATCTTAAAAAATTTTAAAATATACCTCCTAACCACATAATTTATCATATGTATTTTTATATTCATAAGCTACAGCAATTTGAATGAAGTATATAAAATCACATAAAAATAGTAACATTAATTAAAAAGAATTCAGAAGAATTTCATACTATTATCATTTCTTGGTAGAAAAAGGTTGTATAAATGGTTCAGCATGTTCCTTGTATACATGTTTGGATCTTCACAAATGCACTTAGGAACACATACTTTTGGTTTTGTTAAGGCTAGCATCCATTCACAATACACATTGACACAATCTCGAATTGCTTCATGTTCCGACAAGGGAAGGCCTAACCCAAAGCAAATTACCTAAAATAAGTAATATAAAGTAGGTAAATACATGTAAAAAATGTCAGTAAAATTAAGAATTGATAAGACTTTATGCATATGTCAAAATATACCAATTTAATAGTATGTTCAAATTATTTTGCAAATCAATTTAACACTGGACATGTCACACCTCTGAAAGTTTAATCATGTGGTGTCCAACAGAACCCACTCTCTATGCTCATTAATTAATCATACATATTTTAGTTTTATTTTAATAATATCCTTCATTTTTTATTTTCATATGTTTATCTATGTTTTCACTATATTTTTATTGGGGAGGAGACCATGTAATGCTAATATACCCAAAGGTAATTGATTTTTTTTTTAAATATTTTTCAGTCTCCTTCATAAATTCATTTCATTCTCCTTGATGACATTTCAAATGTCATCTATTTGTGGATAAGTGAGAATAAATAGCAAAAAAAGATGCTTATCAAAAGATTTATGTAATTCCACCGATGGATTTACTGTGAATGAGTTGGGTCAGGTGGTGTCTGGGAAATTACAACATTGACTAAAATGCACACCACATGACACAGATCATGATTGGAAAAAGATCATTCCAAAGGAGTAAGGGTAGCGGTAGACGGCCCAGTGAAGACAAACTATTTTTCCAACTAGACTCAGCAACGAAATAAAATTTGCATGGCATCTGTCAGACACCCAGAATTCCTCCAGGGTCGAATATCTTCACATAAACTTGTTATCAACGGGTATTCATAGTAATCATAGATCTATATTTAATAACTGATTAAAATTCTAAGAAATATATTAAAATAAAAATATGCTCAAACATTATAATCAACGACAACTAACGTTTACAGTATGGGACAAGCTACATGGTGCATCATTACACATAGTGAAATAGTCCCAATATGATCCTAATCAATTACAAAATAATGGATGCACTCGAATACAATTTAGTTTCAAATGCCAATAATCTGAATCTTGAGAAAGATTTGTGTTTTGAAATTCTATATTTAAAATAAAAGGTGTTGAATGAAAAACTGAGTTATCCCTAGAGTACTAGGATGAATATGTGTGTGTACCAAGTCATTCATTGACAGCAAGGGCACTTTATAGTGTTCTGTGTACTATCAACCCAAGTTGGCAGAAACAAAATATTTTTGTCAATTATGGATTTCATTGATTACAATTCTATTTAAACTTTTAAGCTCATGGAAATCCTAAATTTCTTTATTGTATATTCAGGTTTGACACTGTATCAAAATTATAGTGATAAATAAGAATAGAAGGTCAATTTCAGTACGTGTCAAAAGCAAAATTACATTACCTCCATGCACCAATGAACTTGTTTGTCTGTTACAAGGACACTAGGCTCACATGATGGTGTACTTATGCCAAGGTTACTGGCCAATGGTTTGACAACAGCAATGACTACATCTCTGCCCGCATTTGATGGTAGAGTATGCAAGACACTCCAACGCTTATCTTCAGCATTCCTTGTGGCTGGAACTGATATCCACTCTGAATACATGATGTTCTACTTAAAAAAATAATATACTTTTAAGAATTCCATGTCTTGAAGTTACGAATAATAATTTTTTTAAATGCATGGATGACTAATACTATATTTAAATAATTAGTTGTAAAGGAGTATCAAAACTATACAGAATTTTCAATTAAATTCCATTCATATGCAAGGAAGACATGAAGTTTCAAAATCTAAAAAGTAATATATAAATGGATATACAACATTTCTCTCTATATGATATAATTTTCTGTAATATAATAATAATTACAGAACAATAGTTCTTAAGATTCTGCTCGTGCGGGCTTTTGTCCAACATTTTTTGAAGCATTTCAGTGCAAAATGGTTCCCCACCCCTGCCTTAGCCTAAATTTGACAAATTTGCTGGTCAGATAACAAAAGAAGCCATGGTAGATTGGAGTTCTACAGATGCTCACTTCACATACCACACATAGCATTAAAAACACTATCTTATTAATATTTTCTGACTTCTTAATATAGGCAAGTATTTTATGAATGCTTATTATCAGTGGTGTAATCACAAATTAAGCAGTGCCAGAATGCTCTAACATTCGCGACAAAAATTGCACTATTTTTAAGCAGGTTTTTACAATTTTTTTGTATTTATTTTTCATAAAAAAAAGCAGTGCAGGAACAGCATTCTAGCTCCACTGCACCCCTGTTTATTATGTACATTTCAAAAATGTGTTACAGAAAAAGGAAATCAAAGAATAAAAGTATTGCACACATTTCAAAAAAGGCATCTGCAGGATTTATAATATTAAGTACAGTATGAATATATACACTCTTAAAATACACAAAATATTAGTATAAAATATAGGCTTAATTCTCATAAAAATTATTTTAAAATTAAATGATTACACTAATGTTCAAAGGTTGGCCTAAAATGAAAGCGACAAAACTTTGCATGTCTCAGCCTGTATTACATACATGTAATGTAGAAGGATTGTAACAAAACCCCACAGGAAAGTAAATTACCCTTATTTTACTATTTTTTTTTTTTTTATTAGGCCAAATAGTCAAGAGTCAACTGTATTTATACACCACTAAGATTATTTATCTCTCATGTGTGTTATCAAAATATACCCGAAATCTATATATATTCTCTTTTGCTAATCAAAGATTTTCACCAAGACAGGTAAAAAACTTTAAAAGATCATGTGGTGTTACATTAAATTTAGTCGATTAACATCTTAAATAGTAAAGTAACAAATGAAAACAAATTTATATAAATAAATTTAAAACAATCTTTTAAAATTTTAATTACAAAATTATAAAAGATCTATCTCATTGGCTTTTGTCATTTTCATTTTTTCCTCTCTCTAAATAATGATAGATTTTTTTTTTACATATATATTTCTAATTTAGACAAATAACTTAAGCAAACAACAAAACATATTTTATAGACATCAGTGCTTATACTTTTTTGTTGTCTTCAGAACATTTTAATTCAGCAGTTGCAAAACATATGCAAAATTATCTAAGTATGCCAACCGCAAAGTGATTTTCCTTGTTCATAAAATTATTATCATAAAAAGTAGTTACATGTTAAGTAAAAGTAGTTAAATTCACGATATTTAAATTTTTTCTGATAATCACCATCAGATAAACATACTCATACAATAAGAAAAGGCAAATAGCACTCATATTAAAATACTCACAGAGTAAAAGCACCAAGCCTTGTCTTTATCTACATACTGAATTCCAAATTAGATGCTTTTCTTATAAATTTTGTCACACAGATATAATTTTCTCGACTATATATCCTAAATAAGAAGAAATGTGAGGATTTTTAAAAATAAGAGATCAGAAGAAAAAGGTTTAAAAAAGAATTTTTTTAAATAAATCATTTGTTTGAATTTTTTATTATGGTAAATTTATCATATTTATATATTTCACATGAAGGAAAAAGGTTACTATTTTAATACTGATGGTTTAGAAATGACCTAGACTGCATTATATTCCAGTCAGTTTTGAAAGGATGTCATTTCCATTCATTGCAAAAAAAGTTTCTTTTCCATCAGTTAAAACAGTATTTCCCAACCTTTTTCGTGCAATGCCCTACCGAAGCCTTTCTAAAATTCTTATGTCTCCTATATAACATATACATAATTTTTAATGTTCAAAAATTGAATTGTTCACTGTAGGAACTTAAATGATAGGTTTCAGGAAGAAATCACTAGGAAATTGCTGAGAAACACAAAAAAATTTTCAAAGACAAACTGAAGAACTTTTTTAGAGAACTGAAATTCAAGTATCAAATAATTTTAATGAAAGATTTTTCTATATTATTTTAATTATTTATTTAAATTTAGTGAGATCCTTGCACTTGATGCTTGCTGCAAAGAGATTTTATGTTAGGTTTCAATTTAGTTAGCTTCAGTTTCAAGTCACCTCATTGTGTTATTATCCAGTCAATTTCTTTTTTCCATTATCAAATTACCTTCATTAACAATCAAATTGCCCCACACTGGGAAACACTGAGCTAAACAATACTTGTCACCAAGTAAAAACAATAGTGCAAAGTATCACCTTTAAGCTAGAGTAGTAGCCATCAAAACTGGCACAAGTTCACTAAGTACAGCAAGATTAAATTCGGAAACATGCTATTTTGCACTAACTTTGTAGTATAGTGTTGCTGCATATGTGCTTTGTATTTTGGCTATCATTAGGTTACCAGAAAAAATATGAAAATTTTAACAAAACATTCATTTATTCCATTTAAATTGATAAATTTTAGCATCACTAAACAAGTGTAAACATAAAGAGAAAAAATCTATTGCAAAAGTAACAGGATGATTTTAGGGAGATTTTGTATCATTTTTATTATTCCTATTTATTTTTGTGTAATCTATTAAAGGGCTTTTTTATACTTGCTTTTTAAGAATATTTTAAAGAATTACTAATTCTTTAAATAAATTGTTTAACTAAAAAGTTTTTGAAAGTCATTTACAGTTACATAGACAAATTTGTTTGAATGAAAACCATAAAAGGTTTACAATTTTCAACATTTAAACCCAGATACAGCATGTCGTTTAATTGTATGTTTTTACTTAGAAAATGGTTGATTTGCCTGTTTCTAATGCTGAGTCTGAATAGACATACAAAACTGCATATCACTTTAGTGATTGCAATATCTTAGAATGTCTCTCCTTCTTTAAGAAGGGGAAAATCAAAATTTGAGGAGCAGTGAAATCATTTGCCTAAATTTATTAATTAGGTCATTCAGAACACAAGATAATCAAATCACATAAATAAAATTGTAATTAAAAATAGACATAAAGCTTTTACAGAATGCTTAGTTACAGGAAAAAGTTTACACTGTTTGAAAATATCAGAATAATTGGAGTTACTTCAAATAACACATCATTTCAACTCTAAAGAGTTACATACATATACAGTTCTTAAAGATCAAATATATTCAAAATAATCCAAAATGGACTTGATTTCCCTATGGCAGGAGTAGGGAATTTGGTGTCTGAAGGCCGCATGTTGCCTTTTCGAGTTTCTCATATGGCTTTACCAATTATTTGCATTGGAATAATATAATTGTCTGTAATTAACAATAACCTTTAAGATTCTGCTCCTGTAGCCTTTTGCCCAACTGCCAAATTTCATGTGGCCTTTCAGTGCAAAAAGGTTCCCCATCCCTGCCCTAAGAACTACACACCCAACTGTTCAAAAATACTTTTTTTTTAATCTTTGCTTTTATAGAGTACCTTTACAAATGAGAACAATAAAAGTATCTTATATTTCAGAAAAGATTAAAAGAAAGGTTAAAAATATATAAAAACATAGTATATAATGATTGATGAGATCAGTATTTATAAAATTAGCGTCAATAAGTAGTAATCGTTCTGCAATATTTTTCCTAATTCCTGCATTCATACAGTAACTATGAATCTAGTATATAGAATACCAGTAAAGCATTTCCCAGTAAGTTACTTTGTCCCATTTAGAAGTAACATGAGGGCAATTTTAAGATGGTCCTCATAATTTTGAACATTTTCCAATAAAACAAAATAATACAGAATATGTTAAAACTCAATTTTAGAAATGCAAATGAGAACAATAAAATTACTCCACATTTCAGAAAATGCACACACAAAAAAAAGTTGTAAAAGATTTACCAACATATTACATAATGTTTGATTAGATTAGCATCCCATTTTGAAACTATATTGGGGATATTTCAGTACTTGGTTACATTAAGGACGGTTAGATGATAACATTGCCAGGACTCCCCTCTCCAAACTTTCACACCACAACAGTAGGAGGATTACCCTCAGTGAATTTGATGTACAACAAGCTGATATAGCAGACTTATAAAGGAGTCAGGTCTAAAAACCTACACCTCTGATTTCGAAGCAAAGATCTACCACCAGGAAACTATGGTCAACATATTATATAAACCGATGCGAAAAGGTAGCATGATTACATAAATATATGCTGTCTGAAGTAATTCAAGGTTTAAAAAGTTTCTTGCAAATCAAAAATGTAATTGAAAACTTGGATATTTTATTGCACTTTACATCATGCAACAAAGCAGCATGCTTTAAACAAATGCATTTGAAAGAATGTATGTATGTGTTTCTAATAATTATAGTTATAACATTTAGAACTAATAATTATAAGTACAACAGTATTTCAATATTTTTAGAGGCTGCTTTAGTTTTTCCTGGCAATGAGGATGACATTTAAGCTGCTAAAAATTTTGCTATACACTGAACAAGAATATTGACATCAAGTGAAAATCAAATTGAAAAATTTAATTAATTGAAACTGAATTTTAATATTGAATGGGTGATTTTTCTATTCTGTTTTCATTACATTACAACTTTTGACACACGAATTTAAATAAAAATTTCAAGTTTATGCGCATTAGTATCATATAACATAGAAATATAGATGCAATCCGAAGAAGGTTTTGATGAATTAAACATGTTTATAAACATAATTTTAACCCTTGGATATATAAATACTAAATAATACCTTCATGAAACAATTCAAGGCAACTAAAAAAAATTATTTCATTCAAATGAAGCAAAACATTTCAGTAGAAATTACTCAAACATGATGCTTCTAGACAATGAATTAAATAAACCCCAAAATATAAATAAAGCTAACAGGTGAATATGTAAGCAGACAGCAAAACAAAAATAACTACACTACTATCGCTCATATTCTCGTTTCGAATTCGCCCACTGTAACGATAAAAATACCGATACTGTAAAATTTAATCGATGCACAGATTATTCTTTGGTCATTCATATCAACGTAGATTAACCATTATGGTTAAATAGTTCGTATTGATCTTTTCATTAATTCAGAAAAAATTTGGTAGACATTAGGTTCGAAATATTAAAGTTTTATTCCATGGCCACCATGGCAGTCGAGCGAGTTCGGAAAACGGAATATAAATCGCCAAAAGTAACTTCTCAGTCATTTGAAAATAGTAGAGATTCCTTTAAAAGATTTTTATTAATATCTTCTTTTTTCGTTGTTGTTGTCCTTTATTGAGCAAAAAATATCAGATGACTCACTGTTTAACGGACGAGTTTTCTGTTTTGTTTGTTTGAGAGAAAGTAGGACTTCCGCCTTGCCCATCAACTGTTAATTGGAACCTTCAAAATTTCAACACTCTGAAGATATTAATTAATGTTTAAAGTGGAAACCTTTTCGAGAAAATTTATTACAGATCTGCTTCCTTACGGAACGATTAAGCAGGGAATTACAAAATGATTAAGTTAAACTCAAAAGTATCGATTAGCTATATTCAAAGTTTTGGAGGAATATATACGTGATAAAACTTTTTACCGCCGCCCTTTTTAGTGTAAAAATAAATGCACAGGTTCCTTCCTTCTCTTATCATGATTATCAAAGCAGTTATCCAAATTTGTTTAACAGTATCTGTTTGATTTGTTAAATTAACATTTTTGTATTAGCCATTTCCAGGGCTGATAAAGATGGACTTTGTGACTTTTAAGGTGGTCAACTGGGACCACTAGGGAGGACAGTACTTCTTTTCTAAGTTCTATCCTCCTACATGCCTCCTTTTCGATATTTGAAGACTAATCTATAAATCTCCGTATTCGATGGATGCCAATCCGATGAACTTATTTAAATAATAATTAATAGGCATTTAAATATTTAATAAGGTTAATTACAGTATAAAATGTTACAACTGCATTTATCACATTATAATGCATTCTGTATTATTGTTGTAATGAATAAAGCGTTTATTTGCAATTTTTTTTTTCTCAATTCATTTGTGTCCTCCTTTTCATTGTAGAAAAGTTGATGACCTTATGACTCTGAATCATGGTCACATACATCCCAAGGATGACACTTATAGCTGCCCCCTCTACTAACTCGCTTGCACCAATACAAAAGATCGTTTAACCCACTACAACAGATTTAACTTGCACTACAGTATTTGTAACACAACAATAAAAACCCATTTGTATATTCTGAAGTATTTAAAAATATGCTGATAAAAAAAGGGATAGGTAGTCCTCAAATAATGACAAAAAATAAGATGGTAGTCTCTTTGTAACGTTTAAAATCAGACATGACAAAGGCTCGGAACAAAAAAAGCTGAACTTCATAAATACGGTATGTCAAACGTAAATACCGAGAAGTAAAATAAGTATTATTAATTGAACAATAAGTGAATAAATTTAAACAAAAAGTGCTTGAGATATTAAAAATATTGTAGAATTATTATTTAAAAGAAAATTAATGGATGAAAAATGAATTCGCAAAAAGTTTTGTTAAAATAAAAACTATGGTAAAAATTATCTCACTAAAAAATATGGCCATGTAAAAACTATTTTTGATTATACATAATTATTCAAACTATTGTTTCTCATTTTTTGAACTAACGTTCAAGCTTTCTTTTATACGTCAGTCTGCTATTTTCCTCCTTTTCTAAATTTTGCTTTCTTTCTTTGATTGGGGGTTTTTCTTTATTTTTTTCTCATTGCTATTTTCTTACTATCAAGTTCCTCTTAGTACCATTTGCCTGATGACCTAAAATTTTTGCACATGTTACTTAATAGCATCATGAAAAAAATCTTTTCTCTAAAATATTCAACAGCAGACTGCTCTTTGCTGATCATTTTGTATTTAACACTCTAAATTGAAGAATATGTTTCAATATACATTCTTCCTGATCTTTTATCTATCAAATCTGACATTTTAAATGTGCACACGGCAGGCAGTTTTTGTTTGCGTGTTTTTCACGTCTTTTGTGTGCGCCCCCCCCCCCCCAACACATTACCAAACATTTTAATTTGGATTTACATCGATTCGATCCCAAGAATGACAAAATTCGCTGCCAAAAACGCTGAAATCTGCGTTTGCGCACAAACGTGTCATGTCTGTGTTGATAGACAAACGTTAGGGAACGAAAACTGACAAAAACGAAGAAAAGAATGCGAAAATAAATTGGCTTCAGCAATCTTTTTTTTTCTCACGAAATTCGGATCGGTAGAAATTCGTGGATGATTTTCTTTCATTCAATCAAAATTTGGAATGAATTGTGATTGGATGAAATGAAAGACGATTGGACAAAATGAGAAAGAATACAACCTTTTCAGGCATTCCTCCCAGTGCTAAACTTTGACCCCAAAGCGCGGCAAAACGCCGATACATAACTTTCGGCAGGATTACGCAATATCTTATGAATTCAAAACTCTTTCGCCTTAGAGCCATAAGCAAAATTTTCACATGGTGCACAACTGTTTGCATGAGCACCCCTCCCCCCGAACACATTAACAAAAATTTTAATGCAGATTTGCATTGATTCCAAGAATGATTAAATTCAATGCCGAAAAAGCGGAAATCTGCGTTTCCGCGGAAATGTGTCATGTCTGCTAAAATTCGTGTTTTTCTTTTTGTCTTGATAAAATACTCCCAGTCAATAAGAAGTTAAATTTAAAAAAGTTATTATAGCAAATTATAAAAAAAAAAGATATACAATTTTGGAGACATCTCAATAGTTTCTGGCCTTTCATTGTCTATTTAAAAATATTCATGATTTTAATTAAAATTCCAAAACGAAAAATTTAATGAACTGTATAATTCACAACAATTAATTAAAAATAGCAGAAATTATTTTGAATACATTTCTTTTAAAATTTATTTTCTCCAAGTATTCCCATACACCTGTACCAAGCAGCAAATGGAATTTTAAAAATTTTATCCTAAATTTCTTTCAAACCTTGCTTAAATGAAAAGAAATGCAACTTTCTGAAAAAGAAAGAACATCATGTCAAAGCCTTTTAAATGGAAAATTCTTTTAAAAAATTGAAAATGTAAAAATATTTTCGCAGTTATACATAAAATGTTTTTTTTTTTCCTTATCAGAATACACATAAAAGGATACCAAAATTTATATATATTCTTGTACACCTTTATTAATACAGTTGATGATTTTTGCTCTTAGTACTCATGTTGCCTGTTTAACTATCTGGGGAGGACCATTATTTTTATGATTCAAGATTCAATTGATTACTTGTGTTTTTCCAGATCAACTGAAAGAATTAACAGCACAAAATTGTTGATAGATTTTTTACTCTCTGTTGAAATTGAAATACGAGTCGTACAATGTCCAACTGAAAGCATGGAGGAGGACAGAAAACTGAAATAGCAAAATTCTATAAAAGAGAGGAGGATAATGGATTTTTTTCCTATTGCAATGGGCTTGATATAAAATTATTTTCCTAGAATAAGTTCGAAAATATAACTAGTCTAATGGTGAGAAGAAATACATTTTTCAATTTATACACTTTTCTTTCCCAAAATACATCATACACCATTACATGATTTCACTTAGCATTTATTGATAGGGGCAAGATTAACTTGCCAACCAAGAATATTCCCCAGGTGTTTCAAATAAAGTGTAGTGATTTCTTTTATTTAACCTCAAAATAATGCTATTTTCATACAATGGCAGCGTATAATAAATGATACTGCAGTCAAAAGGCAAGCCATAGCTGCGATTAATGCATATAGTATAAATGCCAGATGAAAAGCCAACTACAAACTAAGTCTATATTTTTTTCAAAAAAAAAAAAAAAAAAAAAAAAAAAAGAGGATTTCACAAATACTATAAATGGAAACTGATATTAAGCATTCCATATAATGTCAAAGGAGGCTAGTCACTACCAAGGAGTGAAGCAATAAATCCAAGAGTTCCCCAAAGAGTGCATGAACACTTTTTTTTCTATACATATATTACTTTAACCATTTTTATCTTGACAGTACTTAAAAGTTCCACTTTAATCGCGCTAATATCTTTGTAATATGACTTTTTTCCTTGAAGGAATTTGCAAAAACATGATGAATGTAGTTTCAACAGCAAGCAGTCAATAGCAGCTGAAGGCAGAAATTTTAAAAAATTAATTTAATTAAGTTATTTTAATTATTTTTTTTTCTCTTTCCTGGGGTTATTCTGCTCCAAAACTTATCTAATGGTTCAAAAATAAAATTGCGAACTTGCTGGTAAAATAATTCGGGATACAAAAGGTTAAAAATTTTTTTTTATCAACTAATTTGTATTAAAATTTATAAATTGTCCTAAAAACTATATGTACTTAAAACAAAATTACGTTCAATACATAGCTCTAAACGTATTTATATTTAGTATAAATATTTCATATAATATGTGATTATCATTTTTTAGTATTATGCAAAAGCATTTAACTGTATAAGCTTTAAAGTGTATCCTCAACAACCATTCAAAATTATCTAAAACCATACCTATTGTATCAAATTAATGTCACATTTAGTTGTGCAATGAGCAACTGAAGATTGCAGCACTGAAGAATCAAACAAAAGAGATGAACACATGTGGTGCATGATACCTTCAAATGAATTGCAGATAACAGGAATCTTAATCAGCAGTGGGAGGCTAAGTTTTTAACATTTCAGTGGGTTAAGATAAAAATTATCTATTTCAGAATGATATTAAGTTTTGAAACAGTTAAAAAAAGCACATCATTAAATGTGAAATGTATGACGTTTATTTCATTTTAATTTGGAAGTAATAAAATATTTTAATCATTTAAAACATTTTCGAAAATATGACCATATGCCAACAAATGCTATGAGCATTTGCCAACTAACACTTTTAATACACAAGTTAATATAAATATATATCAGTGATTGAAAAAAACTTTTAAATAAGATACTGGACCAACTATCTTAATATTGATATATCTCAAAACAATATTCTAAATCTAAACTATAAAATAATTGCAATTGAAGCACATTAAATGTGCGTTTAAGGCATGAAGTTTAATTTTCTGTTGAGGATATCGATGATAAAGTTTGCCAAATAATCCTTTTCCGTATAAGAATATTAAAACCTAATGACACAGTAAAATATTAATTAAAAAGTCAAAACTACATGAAGAGTGCTAAGAAACTTTTATTGATATGAATAACAAAAATACATTAAAAGCAACTGTTAGAAATTCTGTATCACATACAGCCCCCTTACCCTCCCCTCTTTTATCTATATTTTCAGAAATACATTTTAATTTTCCTTTCCTTTTGGCAAAGAACACATATATAAATGATACTGATAACAAAAATATACTAGAAACAACTATTATATATTCTGTTATCACATTAATCTTTATATGCATTCTATTCCGACTACAGGTTTGGAAATATAAGAACTTTTGCAGACAAACACATAAAATAGTTCTTGAATACAGATTGCACAAAAAATTAATTTATTTTAAAGATTATATGAGCATGGTCTAATACTTCACCAATAAAATATTTTCTATGAAAATCAGCATTTATCACAAAAAAAGCAGTTACATTTAAAAACTTTTCAGAGTGAGAATCAACTCTTTCTTAAATTCACTGTATTATCCTTTAAATATCTTTTTATGGTATTCATAATAATAATCAAACTGTATCCATAGCTATAAAAAAATCATGATTGAAATATATCTACTTTAGCAGTTATGAAGAAAGGCATTAAAAAAACTTTCTGTTGAGATTCTAACAAAAATGTTTGTATTATTTTCAGCAGCAAATGACAATTAAAAGAAAGCCCAAATCTTCCTTTAAAGAACTGATTAATATAAATAAAATTATAGAATTTTGAAGTTCATAACATATTATATAAATTACTGCTAAAAATATCATTTTTTTAAACAAAATATGTAGTGATACATTCTCACAAAATATTTATTACATGTGTTACAAATGATAAATATTTATACTTATCATTTTGTAAAATGAAATAACAAAAGTAATGAATCACTTCACTAGTAATGAACTTACTTAGTGAAGAGATAGGAAACCTAGGAGGGGGACCAAATGTTAATGAGCGATTTTAAAAAGGAATGGATATATTTTACTGAAATTAATTATAAAAAAACATATCAAGTATTTTTTTTTTAAAAAAAAAAGAATATATTTTTGATTTCCTAATCGGATGGCAGTAACTCTGAAGAACATTCTTGCGTATTACTATATTTTAAATAAACTGTACTAAAAAATTTAGTGTCAAACATAATATGGTGGAAAAATTAAATATAATAATTTACTAATTTCATTAGTGATTTTATCACACATACTTCAATATATAATCATCTGTTAATAACGAAGGAAGTCATAGGTGTAGGCATTTATATTTTACCTTCAAATTTTTATTCGATTTCATTTCTGCATTATTTTTCAAAGTTAAAATTGCAACTAAAGCAACCTCAATTCATTACAGTGCTTTTCAAGTACACAGAAAATAGAATTTTACATAGCATGATGAGAATTTTAACACTAAAATTATATTTACCAAATAAATCAATACCATTATAAACAAAAAAATTCAGAGCATTTTAACAAGAACAGTTTATTTTGTTGTCATTTCAGTGTGCAATTTTAAGTACAGTCAAACAAAAGAACATTTAGTATTCTTCTCTTACCTTCTTAACTTACAAAGTTTGGTTTTATTTTATTAAAGTAGAGAAACTAATGAATCAATATTTTGTAATAAGCAATTTAGAATTTCAAATATAAGTCAAGGTTTAAAAACTGATAAAATAATAAATAAAAGATCCATAATTAAATAAGATAAACCTAAATAAATAATGACTTGATTAACCTTTATTGCATATAATTATTTGTCATAAAGCTTCACAAAAAAATTATTAGTGATAAATAAGCAGTTGTTGCCTCACATTTTATCAATTCAGTCTAATAAAACAGTTATAAGTCATGCATTTTTGCATAGATAAGGGGGGGGGGGGGGACAGATTGGTGCACAAGAATAAAAAATATTATTAAAAATATAGTTATAAAACTAATTTTACAATAAAAATTAAATGCTACTAACATTTAGTTTTGGAAGCTTCATTTGAATGAAATTCTTATTGTTGCTGACTTTACAAATTTACATCCAAAGTAAAACAAATAATGGTGCGCACACATGTTCATAAGTCACATTAAAATAAATTAGAAAGTAATTCAAACACTGAGATTTTGAAAATTCAAGTGGTAAAACATGTAATGCATGGGGTATACAAAGAAAATATATGATTGGAAAACAATACATATATTTCAGAAATAACATGGAAAAAATTAAAAATAGCAAGTTGAATGAAGGCAAAAGTTATTATTTGAATCTTTAAAGGGGGAGAGAAACAAAAATAGATTAATATTACATGAATCTATTTAAAATTTAGAATAATTACCAGGAAATGTTAATTTCATAATTATTATGGAAAATACATTTTAATAATAAAAAAAACATTTACTAAAATACTAAGTTATTTTTAAAAAATTACATCATGTGGAATTCTTTGCTAATTACAAAATGAAGTGTAGGAAAAAGAAAATTTCTTGTAGACATTTTAAAAGGCCATACAAACAGTTTATGCCATAGAAAAAAACAGGTATATATTATACAATATTTAAGAATCAAACATTAATAATAATAAAAAAAAACAGAACTGAAATATTCATTGCATTAACCCCCAAAGCAAAAATTTATTTATGAATAATATAAAATGATAATATTTTCTTGGTCTCAGAAGTAGTTACTACTACCAAAAGGAATCAATAAACAAAATGAGATTAAAAGGACCGAATTCAGAAGAAGAAAAAAAAAAAAAAAAAGAGGAAACACAGTATAACTTCATGTCCATTATGTACCATGAAAGCACAATAATAGTAAATACTACTCGAGTCTTGATTTAAAATAAGCTTTTAACCGCACAATCTTTTAACTATAAAATATTCAAAAACTCGTAACAAGTTATTAATAAATGATTCCATTGTATTTAAATAATGACAAATTTATTTACATGTGAAAAGTTTTATGAAAAATGCCAAGAAGCATTTTTTAATGGAAAATATAATAATAAATAAACGTAAGGAAACACTGTTAAATCCAACTATTTTACGAGATTTCTTTTTTGATGGAAACAATACTTCTCTTACTCTTTATAGAATTTGAGGCTTAAGAACTTTCATCTGAAAGGAATATAAGGAGAAAACATGATTCCCTTACTACTTGTGAAACAGGGACAAAGCTAAACAGCCTAACAGCAGTTGTAATACACAGACTTTACAGAACACTGAATAGAGAAATTTACTATCAAGTGTATCATTTTATACAAACAAGAGGGAAAACAGGTACAAGTTATATGGTACCAAAAAAAACAAAAAAAAAACAATATAATTTACAATCACATAACAACCCTTTAAAAAAACAAAAATTATAGAATAAAAAATTAATCTTTTTTCTTTTCTTCAATGGGTTTTTCAGAAGCTATAGAAACGGCACCATTAGCTACAGAACGTTGAGTTTCAATTTCGCCACTAGTTCCAAACTCATTCATTCTTTTTGGATCAACACGATAGATCCATCTTTGGTACAAATAAATGAAGAATACAATATCTATAATAAAAATAATAATAGTTACAACACAAATTTATACATAAGTATATAAGAAGTAAGATTTAAAATTCAAAAATAAGTATTATATGCAACAGCAACATGCTTTTTTCATGCAGAATTTAAAACCAAAATTGAAATGAAATATAGGTAAGATAATATTCAAACACGCAAATGCATACTCCCTAATACAATTTCAAATAAATTTACATGATAAAAGCAGAATAAATATTTCACTGATTAATAAATGACGCTATATTTATCATGTCTCTTAGATAAGAATTGAAAATTCATGAAATGAAAATATATCTGAAATCAAAATTTTAATCATATACATATATAAAGCCAATAAATATATGTATCTATAAAAGATGCATGTAATGAACACTTTTGATAACAGACTAGGAAGAATGAATCACTAAGAAGGATGTTAATGATCTTACAGTTACTTTCAACAATACACTTTGCAACAGCTTTGAAGATGGTAATTTATATTTATAAAGAGAAATATTGAATACTAGCAATATTAATAAAAGTTTTAATAACTATCAAAAGCAATAGCATCAACATGTAATATCGTTATTGATTCAAAATCCATTATACATGCTATTTTTTTACAATTTTTCCCGATTGGTTCGTACACACAAAAAAAATAAAAATGTGCAGGCATGATGCACTTACAAATCTATTTGTAACCTCTTATTATGTTCATATTTTTGTTGTAAAAAAGCTTTGAAGAAAAAAATTATTTTAAAATTAATAGATAAATTATAAATTTTTCTTCATTTTTAATAAAAATAAATATTTCACATAACTCAGAAAGATAAGAATCAAACTGTTGAGCAGCAAATAAAAATACATACCATCTCTAAAACAACCTAATCTATACATGGTTGGCATCTTGATAACAAAAGCAAAGATGTCATCAATAAATGTATTAAGGAACTTATAAGACAGCATTCGCCAAGGAAGGTGAGCAACTGACTTCAATTTATAGTTGATGAATAACTGGGGAGTCATCATAATAAAACCTATTTTGAAATATAAGTAATATTAATCAAGGAAGAACTTCACAGCTTTTTTAGACATTAGGTAAAAAATTTCACAGACAATTTTTTGTAATAAAATGTGCAATAAATTTTAAATATAATTCAAATATAAATTCTACATATAAAATTTTTCATGTCATTCTCCAAATATTTATTTAAAAAAATCATACATTTAACATTACACAGAAATCTAGCAAGCAAAAAGTTTACAGAGATGGCATATCTTCATGAAATAGTTCACATCAGTTTGCAATTAACATTAACAATTATGAGTTATAAGCATTTAGCATTTACAAGGAGCTCTACAGAGTGAGCAATCGGTTATAAAGTAGAAACAGCGATACATTTTTTTTTTCACATTTACAATAAAAACAGCAATTTATTAATCTGAAAGGGAAAAAAACAATGAACTTATTTTTTGATATCAGATCATTGGAATAGAATTATCTTTTCTCCACCTCTTCATAGCTTAATATTAATATATCAAAGCTGTCTATATGTATCATAAAATAAATGTAATGCACTACATAATTTACAGAATGGAACAGTAATATACTTCAGAGTTAATTATATGTATTAATTGACACATTCATGTATTTACAGATAACCAAAATACCTTAATGGAGAAATATTAGCACAACTTATTGGTACAAGTATCAAAATTTTTCTGAAAATGTGTACATACCAAATGTTAATAAGAATCCATATAACATGCTTAATACCCATGAGTACCATCCTTTATGTTCCAAATAAAGAAGGGAATACACTGCATAGCACCCTAGTAAAGGGAAGAGCGCCCAAGACAAGTATTTGAATGCCATCTATAGATTAAGAGAAGAAAGTAAAGAAGTAAATCCTTTTAATAAAGAATGCCAAAGGAAGAAATCATGTAAAAAGAGAAAAAAGTTCCAATAAAAACTTGGTTAAAAGAAGACTAAGAAATATGAAATTTCAGAAAATTTTATTTCATATATAAATATTAAAACAAAAATGTGGTAAAATATTTTGAATAATAAAAATATGAATAGTACAATTGAAAACAGATTACAATTCCTCTTTTTAATTTTTATTGGTAAAACATTAAAAGTTTAATGCATTATACCATTAGTTGTACTGAATACATCATGTTAATCTGAATGTCAATAATCTAAAACCTCCATCTAAATAGAATTTGAAAAATCTCTTCAGAGTAATGGGAGACAAAACATATCTAACATATTTATGCTTTGTATTCTTATTATTCCCCTAACTAAGAGCAACATATATTCATAAAAGTTATTATTTCATTACTCAAGTGAATTATGTCACATAACTAGTAACAAAAGCCCAATAAAGGTTAACAATGATCTATGATAAATGGAGACTGAAGATTTCAGTTTCTTTCCAATATTAACAAATAATAACTTGCAAGCAAAAATTCTTTTGTTAATAATGATTCCCATTATTGACAGAGTGAAGCGAAGTAACCATTTTAACTTGACCATTCAACATTTTGTCTGTCTATAAATTTGTTACACAATCATGGCCAAAAACATTGCTCAATTTTCTATGAATTTGGCCCCCATTTAGTTTAATCTAACCTCGTTTTTCCTCTTTTTGTGAAAGGTTTTTCAGTGATTCTACAAAATGGTTCATTTTATAAAAATTTGAAAAAGATTATCTGTTATTTGCGTATTTATAACGGCAATTTTCATATCGTCATGATAAATACGTCACATTATTTCATCAAGAAACTTCTTCCATCTTCATGTGCTTTTTCCACTGTTAAGGTTATGATAGTAAAAACAGCTTTCTTGGGAAATTAATGTCTTATAAAAATTTTATTTCACATGATTTTCATTGTATTTTGCTAAAATATTTTATCACAACGTTTTCTGCATTTCTTAAAGTTTTTGTATTTGTTTGGGAGTAAAATTTGTTCATAATTTTGCTGTGTTGTACACTGATTGTAAATATAACTTTTTAAGACAGTGCGTATATGGGGATAAAGAAGGTGTCTCCTCGAGAGTTAAATTATGACATCCAGTGTCCCTGCAAACAATGCTATCTTCATTTGAATGACAACATTGGCTGAAATTTTTAAGACTGTTGAAAAGCAAATCTTAATTTTTTTTATTAGGGAGAGCGGGCGACGTCTAATGTTCACAGAACTACCTGTGGTAAAAAGTCAATTAAAAGGAAAACAAAAATATTTTAACCATAAACACAAATTATACTCACAGTGTCAAACTGCTTTGTAGAAGACTCAGCATAAGATCCTTTATCTGTCAATCGTATTTTGGGTATGATGCCCAATATTTTCTCTTCTCTATTGATTTCAACATTAGTAACCTTGTGTATCTTCCAAATTTCAATCAAAAGTCCAACAAATACTGATATTCTGACAACCATGTTTGTGTCATTGTCCAGTACATACAAGAGAACAACAATGGATTGGAACACATTGAAAAAGACTGATCGAACTGACAATCCTTCCAAGGATTTTCTGTTGTTCCAAAATTGAATATCTGTTGGAAAAGAAAAAATATTTTAAATAGAAAATCAATAATAATGCATTATTGTTATTAAGACCTAAAAAAAACCCCTATATTTTGGATGTAAATTTTACGTTGCTTTATATATATATATGTAATAATCTCAATTTTATTTCCAATTCTAATATTATATATTTTAAAGTTTTAATGTATTCCAAAATCGCCTTTCTTAAACTCCAGTTTCATTTTATTTCCCACTCTGGAGGTATATTAAATCTCACGTCTTGGCATATTTATTGCTAAAAGAATATTCTAATTGCTTCCACGCGCCAACATAAATCGCGAATTCCTTTCCAGACTTCCCCCCAAAATACTTACGTAATATACTAAAAATAGCTATTATTCCCTTCACTTTGATCATGTGTCTATCTGTTAAATCCCTACCTGAGAAAAAGGAGAGATCTTCTGTCCTCTTTTGGCTTGAAACCTTACACTAAGATGTACGTACATTCCGTCACTCTCCCATAATAAAATGAAATTTAGAATAACTCGGCCTGTGTTTTTTGTTTAATGACTACAACTACGAATACATTTCATAAATATATACTAGTTGCATGGGCAATCTTGAATAATGGGATATTCCCGGGCGGAGAGAAGTGAGATCACGTGAGGCCTTGAGATCCATATTTTCATATGCCCGGCTCCATTTTTTTTTCAACAAATATTGTCACTTACTTTCCCCAACAAATTGTAAATATTCTTTCAAATCTAGTCTTTTTATTACTAATTTTCATATGCCCGCCTCCAGTTTATTTTTTTTTACACATATTGTCGCTAACGTAAATGTTACGTTCCCCCCAAAACGTAAAAAATCCTTTGAATCCTATATTGTTTAATTAAAATTTTTAAATACAACCTTTTAATTAGATTATAGTTAATAACCCAGCATTTCTCGGAATCCACATTTTTTCATATGCCTGCCTCTGTTTTTCCCCTACAAATATTGTCACTAAGCTTCCCCAACAAATGTAAATCTGTTTTGAATCCTCTCATGTTGGATTAAAACTTTCGGTTCTAGCCTTTTTACTACTTTAAAGCAGTTTGGTTTGAATGAAAACGTGAGAATTCTTATGCTTATAAATTAAAACAGATTAGCATGATAATTGTTTTGAAAAAGAAAAAATAAAACGAATAATAATGAGAAAAAAAAACGGATAAAAATGAATAAATATTTTCCCCCAACAAACGTAATGTTGCGAAACACCGTATGACAAAAAAAAGAAAGAAAAATGCAGGAAACGATTTTTTTTCAGTTGTTAATAAATTCAAACACAGAAGATCGCTCAAAAGGAAATACCAACTTCCGTTAAATAAATAAAAAAAAATGCAACGCCGGATGCGAAAACTAATAATAGGGAAAAATGAATCCGCCGTGAATGAATTCACCATTCTGCCAATAAATGGCAGCACATCAATTCATTCATTTTGACGTTTTTAATTAATATCTTTTTAACTAATTGTAATTTCGGATTTTAAATGGCCGAAATGGATTCCTTGGATTATTCCCCATCTTTTGGTACTTTCCGCGTGCTTCTCCGTTCAGCAGTTCGTGAGGAGATAGCCATACATACGTTTGTTTACCTTTGAATTTTAATAGGATAGACTAGAAAATCACCCGTTGTGGTACGACGGGTGCAAATTGCCTCTTCATTTGAGATTTTCCGTGAAATTTGACGTGTTTAAATAGATACATATCCGAGATAAATGTTTAATATTGATTTCAGCTTTGATGTGTCTTCTATAAGTGGCTGCATCTACTGCGCAAATCCTGTCCAGTGATTCCTGGCTTTGCCTCGCTAACCATCTTACTTTTCTTTGTCATCCGACGCATTTTTGCAATCGGTTCTTCATCGGTAATCATCGTAAAAAAATATAGTAAACTAATTTATGATTGTAAAGTATTAAATTATAGTAAAAAATATATACAAAATATGTACACAATAATTCAATAACAATGAAATTCTCAGCTTGTCAAACACAAGTCAAAAGTTAAATTTTCAAAGGAATTCTTTTTCGAAGTTCTAATCAAAACAAAGCACTTCTCTGCTTGTCGAAACGTTGCCAAAAAATATTATCAAATTATATCATCACGATTGCAATAAATAATCAGATTCATCGTGACGTCCAAACTATATCATGCACATGATATACCATTAACGTAATTTACTACTTTCAATTAAAAAATGGAAATTAATTTGAAATATATGACTAATATAATTTAAAATTTCTACGGAACTATTGATCATAGCAAGATCAATTTTATATCAATCGATAGCATTTATTTCACTATTTTAGAGCTATTAAATCTGAAATGATAATTACTTCTTAAAATTTAAAATTACTGAAATTTAGGTGCGCTAACAATGAAATAATGCTGTTTAACGTCTCGCAGTGCTATGGCACGAATTTTATTGTTGGTGACGTCAGAAGCATTACCAGATCAGTGAGAGACAGATCTGGGCTATTATATTAGTAATATAAGAAAATAATTTTAAAATAATCTACAGTCGATACTGCAAAAGTAACTTATGCACCTAAACAAATTAAAAACACAATTAAAATTATCACTCAAAACTTCAACACTGTGCTGAAATATGCTTACCATTTTTAAAAGCAAGAAATTCAAAAATACTATGGACAATAGATACAACAAATGTCAACCCTAAGAGAATGGGTGATGTTTCAAGCAACGCTTCTTTCATGTAGTCCTGATCTTCATCACTTTCTTCCATCAAATCTTGACCCAAAATGGAAGTCCAACGAGACCTCATTGCCTGAGCAGTATACAACTGCCAGCGGAAAAGGGAAAGTGGTTGGAATGTCAAGTGAATCGGCAAACTTCTGCAAAAATTGAAACAAGTCTAAATATACAAACATTTCCATTAACAGGCTATATATATGTAATAAATTAAGACTTTCCTAATTTTAAAAAACGCTACTCAAAATTTAATTAATAAAATTATTTATACTTAAGATTAACACACAATTAACTGTCACTTTAACAGGCTGAAATCCAGTTTCAACTGCTCTAACGCTCGAGAATTCGCCTCTTTTACAATACTATTTAATCTTGCTGCGATGGTGCAACTTCCTCTTTTTTAAAATCATGTAACCATCCTACGAGACACCCGCTTCGGCATGGCTAGTTTCTCCGTCGATGGTGACTGCGCTTCGCATCTCTTAATACTTTAAGTATGGCTTCATATTACTATTAATTATCCCAAAATCAGCTGAAACCTATATATTAAATAAAGAAACTGTTCATCGTTCATCAGCGACTGTTGTCTTCTCTGGAACTGCATTTTTACACTTCACTGAAACCATGATGTTATATATATATATATCCATTATTTGTTGCAAAGAAATTATGTAAAATAGAAAGGTATTTCCCTAGATGTAAATACATTTATTTTGCCATCATTGTCACCTAACCAATGTTTCCAAAAAGTATAAAAAATTTCCTCACAAGATAAAACATTTCCAAATTGCATTCAACTACATTTTTAACACACTGACTATTGATCAAGCACTCACACTTTGATTCACACCTACTATCTAATTAGATAAAAGGTTTAAATCTCAGGCGTGAATAATGGCAGCAAATGTGTTAATCAAAATTGTCTCCATGATTATTGTTTAATTAATATAGACTTATAAAATTTTAAGACCGTTCAGTTCTTTTATATGTCAGAAATAAGGTCAAGATGATAAATTTAAGAATTTTCTTATAATCTTAACTAATCATACTCACATAACAAAGAGAGAGAGAAATGTAATTGTACAATACTGTAAAATTTTAATGTAGATTCTTTTTTATATATTTATCAATATATTGCAGCATATAAAAAATATACAAAATGAATGGATGAATGGACACTCCTTTGCTATTTTCCTTGCAAAAGCAGCCCATTTTCTCAAACTGTCACACCCATCTTGTGACACTGTGAGTGTGAAGCACTTTTTAAAAAAATATGGTCCAAAAAAATTTTGGAATAATAGTTGCTGATGAAGATTTTGAATAAAATAAGCATTTTGAATAACAACTTTTACATTGCTGCCAAATGAAATTATAAAAGTTACAATCTCATATTATATTAGATCTACTGAATAAATTCATTTAAGCAGTCACAAGAATGTTTATTTCCCGCATTATTCAATTTGAATTATCTTGTATATAAAGATAGATCACAGATAACTTATAGAAGCATGAAATAGTAATTAAAATTTCATAATCTAATAATCAACTAATTAAGAAATAAATAAGAAAACAAATGAAAACAAACTTACTTAACAGTTTCATTAATGGGATAATATTCCCGCATTAAATTCCAATAATCATTTATGTACAAAATTGGCAAATAGTCACCAGATGCATGATCAAATTCCACAACTATAAGCAAATAATATCATGAAGTGGTGTTTATGAAAAGTATAACAACTACAGAATATAATTTTTATCTACAAGTTGAAAATATTTTAGGAAAGAAAAACGGAAGAAGCAGAGATCAAGTCAATAAGTTAATCTCTAAAAATTGTGTATTCAATTTCTAATTGAAAATTATAAAAGTCACCAATTTGTAACAAACTTAAAATGTTCAGGTTTTAAGATAGAATATAAACACTCTAAGGATTGGCACATAATAAAACAAACAGAGATTGCAAGATTTTCTAAAAAAAATTATTTGTTCTCTCAAATCCTTAAACATAGAATTTGACTGAATTTTTCTTATTGTAAAATTATGTTTGCAGAGTAAAATTAATATTCACCAAAATTTGTCAATGATTTATTCTTTATAATTTTTTAAAATTTTGTTAGCTTGCTTTGTTGTGATATACACCAATTTAAATTTTCCAGAAAGATAATGGTAATAGAGAATTATAAAGGTACTGAAAATGTCATCATATGATGAAAAAAAAAAATGCAAACAATCTCAAAAATAAATGAAAAGATCTATTATTTTTACTTCAAGAACAGTATCTTTGTCACTTATTCTGTAGGTTAAATCAATTACGTTGGCCTTAATTTTTATTTCCTCATAGAAAATTCTACAAGATTAAGATGTTATTATTGACTGAGCACATCACTTACATTCATCTAAAGGTGGAGGAACATGACCTTGTACCCAAGCAGTGTGATCATCAATAATATTAATAGTCATATTTGGATGCCAATGAGACAAAATTTCCAAAGGACTTTCCTCTGCTTTCTGTAGGAGGGGAAAAAATGTATCAATTTCCATAAATATAATTCAGCTGCAGATGATTAAAAGTAAAAATATTACATTTACTGCTTCTTAAAAACTCATTAAATTTTGCAGTGCATAGCTTTTTTTAATTTTATTTCTCACATAAAACAGAAATGCAACACACAACTTAATATATTATTAGTGCTGCAGAAAATACAACAGTGCTGAAAAGCATGTCAATGGGGATTAAAGGAACGGAAGTTTTGTATGCAAAGTGCATTGTTGCCCAAATTTTGTTCAAAAAATTAATTTCTAAAAACAAATCATGCATTAAAAAGCCACTACCAAAGTTTCGATAACCATGTTATGAAAATGACAATCTAAAAGTGGACAATTTTTTTAATGAAAAAAGAAAGATTCTTTAAAAAATTAAAAGAAAAAGAAATCTTCTGTTCTGCGATAATTAGCAAACAAAGTAATTAGGAAAAAAATAAATAAGCCAAAGATTATTTGCATCACATTTTAGAGTTAGACTTGAAAATATATTTTAAAATAGACAAATTAAAGTTAAAAAAGTTTAGGAATGGTGCAAATTAAAAATTGCAAGATATGGAAAATAGACTTGAGTGTGTATCAGACACATTTTTTACTTTAAAATCTCTCACCTTTATATCTTCAGCACTTGCAGCTGTCTCCCCAGTCAATAAATTATGTGTACGTTGATATCGAAGCTTTTTATACTTATTCATTTCTGCAAAGTAAGAAAATTATAAAAAACTTTCTAAATAAATAATTTATTGAAGAAATATTTATTTGTTATTTATTCCTTTTCCAATCATAGCAATGTTATAATTCATAAGGATTACTGTCGCAGCTGATATATTCCAGATGAGTACTTTTCTTTAATTAATATATTTCTGCAATAATAGCCACCCAATCTATCAATACTGTATGCTTTATTTTATATAATCAATGCAAAATACGTAATCTGATATAAACAAAAAAATTACAAAAGAGAAAAACAGTTGGGCATTTTTTTTATTACTAGTGTATTATATATATAGCATATATCTGAGTGAAAATAAATCAATTAAAAATTGAATTAACACAAACAATTACATGGGATTCACTGGTTAGTTCAACTCTTAGTTTTCATATAAAAACCTAAATAATTTGCATGAAGACATTTTATTAAATGTTTCAACTTCTCTAGAAAGTCAAAATGTAATGTCGTTCAATTTTAAAACCATGTTTATTTTTGGAAACACTTTTCCTTCGACAAGGACAAACAATGGAACTTTCTTGCAAATAATTTCATTGTTTAAAAAAATGTTCCAAATTAGTCATACAATTTTTTATAAATCAAGCTATATAGAAATTGGTATTTACTTTCATAGTTTTATCTCTTCTTTTACAAAGGATTCAAGTGCTTAAACTGTAGGAATAGATTTTGTGTAAAATTTGCAATCGTGTACATTAAAAATCATAATAATTGAAGTAAAAAATTATCCTTTTTCAATTTAAACATAACATTCCGAATTCATTAGTAACAAAACCCTTTGAAACAAACAAAAGTTTTCATACTTAATTAAATCTCTAGTAGGAGAAAAAAAAAAACCTCAGACAATTACATATATTCCAACTCCATGCACAAAGCATAAATATACTACACAAAGAAATTTGTAAGATCATCATAATCAAGGGCAGTTTGTGTACAGGAATGTGGAACTGCAGTACCTTCAACTTCTTTCGGAGAATAATTTATTTAATTTTGAATGCAATAACTAAACCTATCACTAACAACCTAATATGATTTTCCTTCTAATTTGATTAACATAATAATAAAAATTAATTAATAAATAAAATATTTGAACCTCTATAGTCTGAAATATCCTAACATGTTCATGCTTTAGAAGGCTGTTTTCATATTATTTTTAAAAAGTTACTCTTAATTATAATAATTATTCTTGCAAACAAATATGAATAAAAATTCCCTAAATGTAAATCTTCATAAGGAGGTAAGAAGTTCAAGAAAAATTATTTGGGCCTTAGACTTCAAACTAAAATTAATTAGAAATTTACTTCCTTTAAGAAGAAGGGGGGGGGGAAACATAAAAGTGAATTATTTTATTAACTAAGTATCAAATTATTCAAGATTGTTTAAGAAAGGTGGAAACATAAATGGTACAAAAATGCAGCACTGAGGAATGTTGGGGAGGGACAAGCAGCATTCCCATAATTATAATGTTTGAGATTCACATTTACTAATGTAACAAACAATGCAGACAGATAAATAAAATCTTAAAACTATATAAAAAATGCATTGCCTGCATATTGCATATCATAATTAATCTGTAGTCTTGGATAAGTTGATTTTCTGTCAAACTCAAAAGTATGTAAACATTAATGGACGAACATTTAATTACAATCATATAAGTTTCAAAGTTTTTTTCTTAAATTTACCTTAATTATAATACTCCTTTTTCAATGATATGCAGTTATATAGATGAAAAATGACAAGAATGATTCAAGTTTAATTATCAGAAGGGGAGGTAGAACTCTGATTAAAATTTATGTACTTAAATCTTTTCTGTATTTATATGATAATCCTCTTAAATTAAATTTTAAAATCTCATTACATAATATATTAAAAATCAAATATACAAAGAAGAAAAGAAATGCTAATTCTATAACAAAAGTAACATTCAGATCATTTTAAAAATAAAGATTTTAACAAAAAGAATAGCTGTATCAATTATTATCAAACAAAATCTTACTTTTAGATTTACATATACCATCATGCCAAGCCAGTCTTTTCTTGATCCTTGAAGCAGGAGACTTCCCATGCCTAACAACACATGTATGTAGCCAAATGCTACTATTTCTTTGCATATTCTATTATAGTAAAAAAAATAAATAAAAAGCCAGCTTTACAATATTGAAAAATATGGCAACATATTTTTAACTTGCAAAAGTAGGTTGCATACAGTCAATGGAGGGCGTTTTTTTTTTTTTTTTTAAAGAATAAGTATATTACATAGGGGAAATCATTCAACAAAAAAAAATTGATGAAGAACCTTTTTATACTCCAAAATAAAATTAATTTAAATGCCCAAAATAACCACATAGAATCCGTGAAAAGAATTTTAAGTATTCAATATAAAACTTATGTTTAACATTAGATCAATTTTATAATTCTAACAAAGCTAGTTTTTAATTAAAATCACAACATTTTCAAATGCAACTTCAAAGTAAAAAAAGACAAAAAAAAAATTAGTTTTTTAAACAGCATAATAACTAATTAGTTCATTTCATTGGAATTTCCTAACAAAGAACTAGAAGCATATCCACCCTCTAAAATTAGACTGACATAGGAAAGAATTTTAATTGAGGAATTAATTTTTCTAAATACAATGTTTTTCATATTAATTCATTTAAAAGAAAGTAAGAATTTCTATTATAGCTCCTTTATAAATGCAAAGAAGGAAGTTTGCTAAAATAGAACAGGAGAATGTCTTGTTAATCAAAAAGCAATTCTACAAATTATGTCATGAAATTCGGCATTCAATATTCATCTCTCTTCAGTGGGGTTACCAACTCCAATTCCACTACTTTTAATTAAATCAAAATGCATTTGTAAGTGCAGAAATCCATTTTGAGTATTAATAAACTTTTCAACTTTATATCTAACAAGGCTATGCAGCAAAATGTCCCTAAGAAATATTTACTTCAGGCCTGCTAAAAAAAGGTGTTATTTCGAATAAACATCTGATATTAAATAGAAATGAAGACAACACATTTAATCTTGTCACATTGTAAAAAAAAAATGAATGGTATGCAGCATTTATGAAGACTTTAGTTTTCAAAAGAAAATATAATTATAATAACCATAACTTTACATATTTGTGATAGATCAGTTTTTCATAAATGTTAATAGAAACTTACTTCAGTGGTATCAATTTTGGTTTCAAGAGTATAAGTTCCATCTCCATTAGGGCCACCATACCAATCACCATATATAATATTTGGTTGAAACCAAATTAAAGAGTCTTCCTTAAAGGAAGGTTTTTGCTCTTCAGAAAGATAAATATACAGATCCTGTAAAGATCACAGAAATAAATAATTTATATAACTGCAATATATATATATAAATTACTTCAAATTAAAATAAGGCTGCTATTCATTTTATACTAGCCGCCTTCAGTGACTTAGAAAGTCTATCAGTCTAAAGAAAAGTCTATCCAACACCTTCATAGGAAATCCAGTTTAGTAGTATGCTTATAAAGATTTTGACAGTAAAATTTAGAAATCGTCAAGATAGTCAATGAGAGAATGAAATGCAGATAAGCTTTCAGAGTAGGTGTCAAGACTTTGCCAGTAGGAATACAACAAATATGGATTCAATGAAAAGTTAATGTTCTCTACTATCTAGAAAAGAGCCATGGTCTGGCAACCAAACGGTTACGAACTGGTGAGAGTTTCTGATTTAACACAGAATCTCTAATAGCCGCCTGTGAGTTAATGAAGATAATATTTAATTCAAGTATTAAGATATAGCAGATCCAAGTATTAAGATACTAGCAGTACGCGCACGGCGTTGCCCGTGGAATCAGGACTTTAACAAAATGAAAAAAGAAAAAAAAGAACCGCCCACAATGACATGAAAAAGTTTTGAAAACAAAATCAAAACAAAAGATACACATTTTTTGATTTTCCTGCTTATTTTTTTTTCACGCTACAGTACAGAGTACGTTAATCCAAAACAATATTACAAAATTGAAACGTGAAAATGATTATTATACAGCAAGCAAAATATAAATAAAATCCGAAAATAACAATCGAAGTAATTCATTCAGGTGAAGGTCATGACGTATCCTACGCGTCCGCCAATCAAAATTGGCATCAACGTTCGGAAGAAGTGCCGCTTTTGGAACTCGATCGAGAAAAATAACTCGCAACGGCCCAGAAAAAAATTAATTTAAAAAAAACGATAAAAGATATTTTAACCATTCTTGTTTTAAATCCGACAGAACCGTTCTAGTTATAAGCTGAAAAAAATTGAAATTAATAGTGTTATTAGAAAGTCGGATGCAACAAATTTAAAATCAAAAGTAACATCTTGATGCCAAAACTGGGTATTTTTTAAAAATTTCTCAAAATTCAGTAAATTACGTTAGAAATTCAAAACTAACTTCATTAGAACGGAAATCGCGTGCTCTTTCCGATGGTGTATCTATTTTTGTCGTACAATTATTCGAAACCAATCTATTGAGAAATTAGTGCGAAAAATCAACCAAAACAACACAAAACATTAAATAAAAAAAATTCTAGATTAAAATTTAAAATTTCGGCTTCAAGGTGCATTCAGTCACCATTACGACTACCTGTGTGCCAAATTTCATGGCTGTAAGTGCGATAGATTCGTCTGGACATCGCAGACAAACACACACACACACACGCACACAAACATTGCCTTTTATATATATTAGAGATTAAAGATATAGCAGCCACTTCCATCAAAATTATAACATAAGTTTCAAACAATTAGTTTAGTGCAGTTTCCACTGCAATTCACAGCTGATTTATTAGCCAGCATTCAGCAAGATGTTTTTCTTTAACAATAGAAAAGACAACCATCCTTGCCTATTTTTAAGAAAAGCTTTTTGCTCAAATGGAGAGTCAGAAACAAACTATAGATAATAATCTGAATAAAGTCTAAATAATAATCTAATCTAGAGCCTCTACCAATAATAAAAAAGAATGTGTCTGCTGGCACTCTACAGGTCAGACCGCTAGACCTAGAGCTACGAAATTTGGCACAAACATACTTTGGAGGGTGGGGATGTGCACCTCGGAGCCCTTTTTTTCAGAATTAATTAAAAATTAAGTGAAATTTTGGCATTTCTCCTTAATAACTTCCAAACATATTACAGCATAAAAATCATTTTTATACCATCTGAAAGTGCAAAAAATTACCTTTCCAATGATATCAATTACAATTCCGTACAATGTTTTCTTGAGTGTTATAAATTTTTAAAAATATTCTTTGACATAGTTCACAACAATTCTTTTCATTGTTGAAATGCAATCAAACTATTTTCTTTGTTTAAACAAATATTCAATTGCATATTTCTCTTTCATTGTTGGAATCTGAGATAGGATCCTAATATATTTTGCTTTCATATTTTATTTCATCAAGATTTTTGTGAAATCTGTAAACCAAGCTCTGTGCAATATTGCTTTGCTTACATCAAGTCGAATGGTTGTGGTTGCTATGTTTTCATTCTTTTCTCAGCATGTTATAATCCAGCTAACATGCCACTGGCCAAAAAATGTGTTGCATCATTTTAATGTTGAAATCAAATGCATATTTTACAAAAGGAATAAGAAAGTGAAAATAGTGCCGACAACATGGAATTAGAGGTTACATGACATGGTCAGTTATTTGACTCTAGTAGGAATATTTATGTAGACAATGAACAGAAAAGGTCCAAGGTCACTAATAGAACATGGGTTAAATATCTACCATAATCTGAAGTTTAAAATTAAGTTGTTAAGAGAACCATGAATATAAAATAATGCAAGATTAAATTGAAATTATATTTCTGCCGAACAAGCTGGTCGTTGAAGGCAGCTAGTAAGTAATAAGCTTGAAATCAAGGACTAAAAGACAGGCACTTTGAATTCTAGTATAATCTCATTAGCTTTATTCAATATTTTGTGAATTTTCATATGGTAAAGCAGATTTGTATTATGATCAAAATCCAAGTTACGAGGTGCGTCCGGAAAGTAAGTACCATTTTGGAAAAAATCACATAAAAAATGTTTTTTCAAAACAAAATTTTTTTTTACATGAAAGAGCATTTCGGAAACTATTTTTCTACATAGTTACCACCATTGTTCAGACATTTGTCATAGCGGGAAACCAACTTGTCTATACCCTCTTCAAAGAAAGATGCCGCCAGTGAAGATAGCCACTGCTGAACACAGTTTTTTGCACCATCATCACTGTCAAAGTGCCTCCCTCCAAAATCATGCTTCAAGTTCAAGAACAAGTGGTAGTCTGAAGGTGTGAGGTCGGGGCTGTACGGCGGGTGATTGAACTGCTCCCAACCGAATGGTTGAATAAGGTTTTGAGCGACACCAGCAGAATGGGGAACGTTGTCATGAAGCAACACAATGCCTTGACTGAGCATTCCTCGCCTTTTGTTTTGAATTGCACGACGCAGTTTTTGCAATGTTTCACAATATTGTACGGCATTGATGGTTTCACCTCTGGGAAGGAACTCAACAAGCAGAATGCCCTGTCTGTCCCACAACACAGTGCACATGATTTTGTGTGATGACAAGTTTTTTTTTTTTTTTTGTGGGGGTACTGTGTTGATTCTGGAGTGACATGACAAACCCAAGTTTCATCACTTGTCACAATTTTGTTTAGGAATTCATTGCCCTCTTCACTGTATCGGGTAAGAAATGTCAAAACACTGCCAAGTCTATTCGTTTTGTGGACATCCGTAAGCATTCTCGGAACCCAACGGGAACACAATTTGCGATAACTTAAGCAATTTGTGACAATCTCACGCAAAACAGTTTTTGAAATTTGTGGAAATTCATCAAAGTATTCTTATTGCGAATATCCGAGGCTTTCCGGAGATGCCTCGTATCTCGTCAGTTCCTAAAAATTTAAGGAATATCTCTGCTTCTAAAGTGACTTGGAACAACAGTAAGTACTACTTGGGATTAAAATAAGAAAATTGCTATAAGCAATTTTTAACTGAGTCAGTAATCCTAAGTCACAAACTATATTTAATAGCAGATCTAAAAAAGTTGTGCAGAGAAAACCCTGCAAGTCACCTCACCTCACACAAACTAGACTTTTTTAATAAATTACTTTTAGGTACTACCTATCTCAAAAATTTTACGAATATATTTATAAATCACAGTACAAATATATAAAAGAATGCAAGGGGTAACATCGCATACGAAATTAACACTTCAAAAATTTTGACTAAACACATGTAAATAATTAAAAAGGTTCAAAAAGAAGAAATATTTTCATAATTCCAGAACTACAGCAATAATAAAACTGGCTGCTTACAAAGGATCACTTCAAAGTTCAGTCACTCTTATTGAATTAACAACTAGGGATGTAACGAGTAGCAATTTGAAAGAATATTTGGCCAAATACTGAATATTCGGCAGCTGAATACCAAATATTAAAAAACATTACACTTTTGATCGTTAATGAAATATTTTTCAAATTTTAAATGAAAAAAATTTAGATTAAATAAAACTGATTTTTTATTATTTGTATATTTTTAAAAAATGTTAATGCTATTATGTATATTTGTAATATTTTAAATACCTTAATTCCAATAATAAGAAATGAGAAACCATCTTCATTATGGGATTACTTCAAAGGAACAAAAGAGTCATCATTGTTTGCATGACAATGCAACACAGAAGAAAATTATATGGATAAGTTAAAATTATTGGAAGTAAATTACTATTTTGATAAAGAAATTCTAATAGATAGGATGGAGTGTCCACTTAATTGGTAGGGGGAAAAATGCAGAAAAATTTCCAAGGTTCGCAAATTTAGCAAGAAAATATCTTTCAGTACCTGTGAGCATTATATAGTAACCATTTTTCTGAAGCTGGTAATATATATGAAACATGGTTTGTACACTTAAGAACAAAAAAATTTCAAGGACTTTTCAAGGAATGTCAAAACATAGACATAATGCAGCACACCGCAAGTTATAATGATGGTTATAGAATAAGCTTCATTCAATACATAAGAAAACGTCACATTTCCTGTCTATTTAAAAGAATTCTTATTACTTCATTTAAAGAACTGTGACGCATAATTTGAATTCAACAGACACTTTATTGTTAGAGAATTTTTAAATATCATTTTAACTTAGAAATAACACGCATTTTGAAATTAACAGACATGACACAGGCTTGGAACAAAAAAAGCTGAACTTTATAAATACTGAATCGTGTCAAACATAAACACCGAAAAGTAAAATAAGTATGATTAATTGAACAATAAATGAATAAATTTATACAAAAAGTGCATGAGATATTAAAAATATTAATGGATGAAAAATGAATTACGTAAAAAGTTTTGCTAAAATAAAAACTATGGTAAAAATTATCTCACTAAAAAATATGGCCATTTATAAACTTTTTTTTGATTATACATAATTATTAAGACTTTTGTTTCTCATTTTTTGAGCTAACAGTTCAAGCTTTATTTTATGCTTCAGTATGCTATTTTCCTCCATTTTCTAAATTTTGCTCTCTTTCTTTCATTGGGGGTTTTTCTTTATTTTTTTATAATTGCTATTTTCTTACTATCAAGTTCCTCTTAGTACCATTTGCCTGATGACTTTAAATTTTTGCTCATGTTACTTTCAATAGCATCACGCAAAAAATCTTTTTTCTAAAACAGCAGGCTGCTCTTTGCTCATCATTTTGTATTTAACACTCTAAATTGAAAAACATGTTTCAATATACATTCTTCCTGATCTTTTATCTATCAAATCCGACATTATTTTGAATGTGCACATGGCGCACACTTTTTGTTTGCGTGTTATTCACGTCTTTTGTGTGCGCACCCCCTCTCCCCCACCAACCCATTACCAAAAATTTTAATGCAGATTTACATCCATCCCAAGAATGACAAACTTCAATGCCAAAAACACTGAAATCCGCACAAATGTGTCATGTCTGTGTTGATAGATAAACATTAGGGAACAAAAACTAATAAAAATTAAATCGAAATAACTAACAAAAAGAATGTTAAAAAGAACGCGAAAATAAAATGGCTTCTTTCACAGAGAGCTGACGATCTTTTTTTCTCACGAAATTCGGATTGGAAGAAATTCGTGGATGATTTTCTTTCATCCAATCGGAATTCATTCCGAATTCTGATTGGATGAAACAAAAGACGATTGGACGAAACGAGAAAGAGAAGAATAAAACCTTCAGGCATTCTTCCCATTGCTAAACTTTGACCCCAAAACATTCAATATCTTATGGATTCGAAACTCTTTCTCCTTAGAGCCATATGCAAAATTTTTACATGTCGCTCAGTTTTTGTTTGCATGAGCAACCCCCCCCCCCCCCAACACATTAACAAAAATTTTAATGTAAATTTGCATCGATCCCAAGAATGATTGAATTTGACGCCGAAAAAGCGGAAATGCGCGTTTCCGCGGAAATGTGTCATGTCTGAATTAAGTTACATATTTCTCAATACAGTTGAACCTCGTTAACGCGAACACGCTTAACGCAAATTACTGACAGCATGAATGGTTAAAAGTCAAAATATGAAAAGTTTAGTAAAAAAAGGTAAAGTTATTTAGCCAATTTTCTTTTCCAAATCTTATATTGCATTAGATATTTCAAGTAATTTCTCTTCTTTTGCTTTAGCAGATCTTAAACTATTAGATTTGCAAATTGAAGTCACAGCATTATTCTCCTCAGCTTTTTCTGCAAATTCATCTGCAGACCTTATCAAAGCCTTGATATCTTTTTCCAAGCATATTTTTTTGTTTTTCAGTTCTTGTATTTCATCAAAAGTTAGGCTTTTTCTCTTTTTGTTCTAGGATGGCAGCAGTTTCTGATCCTCTAAGTATTTCATATATTTTTGCATAACATTAGACACATAGGTGCGCATTATGTTTGTTATTTTAATATTATGGATACTGTCACCTGTTGAATTTATGTAATCACATACAAGTCTCTGGGAAACATACGAAACATCTATACATCCTTCATATTCTCAACTTCTACTTTCTTGTTGATACTAAAACCTTTTTCAACAGTTACTTGCCCATGGCTGAGTAGTAATAACATTTTTACCACTTTCCACAAATTTCTATATTTACTGGTGTTCATTGTCTCATAGAAAAATTCATCAACTCTCGAGTTTTCTGGAGAAATTTCAGAAAAATCTGAATGCTTCAAAGCCACATTATCTAAATAGTCATCGAATTCCATTAAAATCTCATCACATACATTTTCATCAATATATTTTGCTTCAATCATTGAATTCAAGATATGGTTCATTTTATTTAAACATTTCTTTTTTATCTGTCATATTCCTAGGATCTAAACAGGATAATTTCCTTACAATACTGTATTGCAGTGGAGATTTTTCATGCAGCTTCATTGTTAACTTTATCAGCAACCTTTTTTGCAATCCATTTTTAAATCAAAAATTTCACAGTCAGAAATTACAAGGACTGGACCTTATTTTTCTGCAGAAAACCCCAGATCAATATTTTGAATTGGTTTGTGAATTTTGGAATTATTAATATCCAAACATAAAAGCTTTTGCAAAGCACTTGCAGTGTTTAAATTCTTGGATAATATAAAACACTGCAGTAGAAGGTTTACAATTTTTTCAAATCTTCTGGCGGAAAGAACAGCATTGGTTTTTCAGCCAGATATCTTGTTAAAAAGGGCAACAAAACCTTTGCTATGGAGTGGAAAACTTTCAACTTCACAAAAAGTAGATTGTCACTCACGTGAGTTTTAACACAGGCATATGACTCGCAATTTGGTTGGTTATGCTCTCCCTTATCAACAGAATTCAATGTACTTTTTAATGTTGGGGAGAAGATTTATAGCAGATACACTAGTTGGCACATTTTCAAGCCACCTATGCTGTATAAATGTTTTTGGTAATGCTCCTTCTGATTCTTTCAGGAAATCATCTCTGCGAGCAGGTGAATTTTTAAACAAATAATACAATGCAGTTAAAAAATCCACAAGTCCCCATGTGCTTGCAATACATCCTGCCTTGAAGGCATTGTGCATGATATGAAGACCACAGCTACCAATATTAAGCAAGTTTTTTCCAAATTCCTTAAAATAATAATCTTGTAGCATGCTATAAAACTTCCAATTCACATTGGGCCCATCCATCAATATTTGTATGGTTTTGGAAAATTTCAATTTTGCTATTGCAGATAGGAACTTTTCAAATATGTCAGATGACCTGCTATGCCCCAAAACTACAGAATTAAAATATATGGTACTAACTCTGTTCTGGTGCCAATACCAGACAAGAATGTCCATTTGTTTTTCTTGTCTCATCATATTGAGACTTTCATCAAATAGCAACACAAAATTCTTTTTGTTTAAATTTTCTTGCAAGAGATTTTCCAAATAAGGTGCGATGCGAAATGCTGCATAATATGCAGGTTTTTTTTTCTCCACACGAAAATTTTGATGCGATGGCACTATCGAGGAACCTACGATGAAACATTTTTTCAATGTTCTCATTCGCTTTTTAAGAGCCGTAATTTTTTACAGTCTCTCCACAAAATTTCAGTATCTAAGACATCGTTTTTAACTACATGAGATTCAATATTGCCAATATTTGAAGTTGAAGATGCAGCAGATAGAGACGGTGAGTGCTGTGGTTGATGTATGCTTTCTGGGGTATTTTTATCATTAAAATAACTTCCGACCACGTTCATTGAGGTTCCTTCTTGTTGACTGTAAATCAATGTGCTTTTGGCTCTTCGCATGGCTTTTCACAGTGTTTTCGCACATCGACGCAACACTGAAATTTTTATAACACATTGTGCATCATGCTGAATGTACATCCGACACATTTCTTCACAAACCACATTTTGTATGCAGGCATTTCCAGCCATGCCATTATCTACATATAATTTTAAATCATATATGAAAACAAAAACACGCGGAAGGTGAAACAGTGAAAAAAGAATCACATTATGGGAATACACTTTCACCCACCACACTACAAGAGATACCTAAGCAGAGATAGCACGATACACTAAGAAAGGAGAAAAAGGTCACATCACCCATTATTGAATGGGGGAGAAGGTGGTTTTAACTAATGTAAAATGAATGGCAGGGAAAATACATTTCAATAAGAATTTTTTTGACTCTCCTGAATTTTTTGAAGAAATCCTAAAATTCAAGGACTTTAAACACATTTTTTTGTTTTTTAAGGTTTTCAAACACCTTGAAAATAAAATTTTTTGTTCAAGCACTTTTCAAGGTTTTTTAAAAGCGTACAAACCATGTGAAACCATATGGAACACGCTTCTATAAATCGTATGCAACATCATTAAAAACACCTTATGTACTATGCAACTTAAAATTGGATAAATATTAGGTTTTTTTTAATAAAATGTACCAAATATTAGGTTTTTTTAATAAAATGTACCGGAATGTAATTCTGCAATATTCTTTATTAAATATATTTAAAACAATATTGTTCTAAAAACATTTTATCCTGAATTTATTTTGACCATTATCTGTGTAGCATTCGGTCAGATCGAATATTTGGGAAAGGGCCGAATAGGTCTAATACTGAATATTTGTTACATCCTTAGTTGGAATTAAGGTAAATGCTACAGTAGTGGGCCACTTAAGAGTATTTCCTCAATTATCATCTAAACTTTTGCGAAGTTTTCCTAATCTATATTTTTTTATGGTTGTTTAAACTTTTATCTAAAATAATAATCACATGAAATATCAAAATAATTGTAATACAATTTTTTAAAAATTAAAAACTTAGCTCACTCCCATGCACCAGAAGTGGGCATAGCAAACTTTTGATGTACCAGTAGTGGGCATACCAAAAGTGGGGCACCCAGATTTGTCAATTGTGACAAAGAAAAAAGAATAAAATCATTATATATAGTAAAAATAATAGTACATTAACATTATACAGTATAAAAAAATGTAATAAAAATGGCTTGATATAGGTGAAATCTTTTATTTATAGATTCTAGTTACATGAGATTTACATTTTTTCTCTTAACAGCCAATTTTTTATTAAAGGTATATGCTAATTATCGATCTTTCATTTTAAGTTCTGTTTGGGGCATTATGGATATTAAATCTTGATATTTTATGTTGAATAAATCTTTTTTTCTTTTATCATCTTCTCTCTGCAGCCAGAAAAGAGCCCTTTTAAATGGTGATGGAATATTTTTCGATGGTCCAGCAACGTGATAGTTATTATTGTTTGCCTCGTTACAGAGCCCAACTAATTCTTGAATATCAGTCTTTTCCTCAACAGTACTATAAAATATTTATTACTTAAGTAATTGGTCAGAATGTTCCATTAGTGTACCAGTAGTGGGCCATTAGTGTATCCGAAGTGGGCCACATGGTCCACTACTGGTTCTGATAAAAATAAAGCAAATCTAATTAAATAAAAAGACTTTACAAGATATAACCTTCTTATTAAACATCACAAAACAATCTCTTTGAGAGAAAGCATGTGCTCCAGTACTGGCCCCCAGGCCCACTACTGGAGCATTTAGTAAAACATTGATCCAAAGTGGGCCACCCTTCACTATCCATAAATTATCAATATTATTTAATTTAAAGATAGTTTATAATACATTCATTATATAATCAAATAATATCAATGACAATTCATTTTGAAAACAAATAAAATTTTTTCCTAAAAAAATTGAATGAAGAGTTGCCTCTTAAGGAAATCACTAAGAATAATTCTCTCAGAGACTAACTTCAGCAACAAACTTTCTAGCTCCTAACTAAACAGGAAATAAAGGCTGTGCCTTTGGTATTTAGTTGATAAGGGTTTCAGCCTACCAGAGGCAGATCTCTTATTTCATTGGAATGTTGGAATTTCTTGTTTTTCAACTTAAAAATTCAAGTGGTCCACTACTGGAACACTTATCTTATATGTGTATGAAATCAAACGGAACAGACTTCATCCTGAAGAATTACTGTTCTTGTATCACAATTTTAGGTTTTGAAATGATAAATTATGTAACTTTATTAAATATACCTATGCACTGTGCAACTGATATGCAATTCTGCAATATTCTTTGTTAAATGTGTAATTAAAAGCACATTTAAAAAAATTATCATCCTGAATATATTCAGCCGAATATCTGCTTAGTATTCGGCCAGCCGAATATTCGTTACATCCCTCTTAACAACCAAAATCCTAATATAAACCATATAGTACCTAACAAACAGTTTTATAAAAAACAGCTGAATGGGGAAAGCAATTAGAAGCAAATAATTTTAAACAAAAATTACATTAAATTGTAGTGTTTCATAATACAATTTTCTAAACTTGATTTTGAGTCAAACAAATATTTTATTTCGATTCAATACTTTAGCTTAGAAAAATTCTATTGAATATCACATTACAACAAAATTTCAGTTGACAGTTAAAAAAAAAACTCAATTATTCTCATGATCCATATGACAAGATTTAATAAATGGCTACAACGTACAACTATAAACAATATCAAAATACTCTTTTAAGAAATAGACTCATATGTATACTTACCATTATTGTTCCATTTTGAAAGAGATTTTGAGATGTTTTTGTAGGCATGCTACTATTACTCTCTGTATTTTGAGTAGGTGTTTGTGGGCGTCTGAAAAAACTGGTTATAAAATAAATTATAACTGCTCGTAATATTATTCCTTTTAAGATTGACCAGAAAGAATGCTGAGCAGCAGGTGGATTTTGAGCTGGAGGTGACTGAGATGCTTGTCCACCACCCTCCTGTAAAAAGAATTATAAAGTTTTAAAAATGGAAAATAATAATAAGCAGAAAAATGACAAAACAAAAATAATTTCTTCTTAAAAAGAAAAATCTAAATCTTACTCTACAAAAATACTTTTACTTGTCATGGAAAACAGTGAAAAACACAATATGATTTAAAAAATTGCTTTTTGGCAGGTCAGAAAGTAGATGCCTTTTGCCCAGAGATAAGGAAAAGAAAATTACAACCTCTCCGCCATTAATTTTTCAAATTTCATAAGGGTTGAAGCTATGAGGATGAGAAAATACAACTGACAAGATCTTTTCAACAAGATGTCACATGCATAGGTTAAAAAGCAGTTGAAGTTAGGGGTTGAAGAGTGATTTTGAACCCCTAACTTCTAAGCAATTGCAGCTATTCAAAAACTTTCAGTACAGAACTTGTTCACTATGATGAAGTAATAATTTGCCTAACTTGAATTGTCTTTCAATCTACAATCGCAAGGGAGTTCTAGGGAAATGAAAATTTCCAACCCTTAGAGCTAGATAGTCCATTGATAAACCCATCTGAGATTTTCACCCTTCCAGCAAAAAATTCTACTTGGTACATTTACAAGATAATATGGGCAAAGCGTTACAGATAAGCATATATAAACCTTGTAACAAGGGCTGGTTTTGCGGACCCCGATCAGAGAAGTATTGCAGAATTTTTTCGAAGCCATCTCATGAGAATCGTTGCAATAGGTAGTATATCTATCCTTATAAGGAATCCACCTAAAATGGAGATGGTCAATAAGAGTTGTAATGAAAGTAATGCAAAATATTCCATAATTTTTTATATTAATTCATATAGGGTCAGTTGAGGACGAATTTTGCAGACTCTGACATTTTTTTTCTCTTTAAAAGGGTAGTATGTGATGGAGAAGAAGTCTATATTTTTTGTGAGTGCATAAACATATTCTGCAGGGTTCATTAAACAATACCTCCTTTCAAAAATAATTTAATAATTAACTAACAACACTTTTAGGAGTGTTCTTATTTTACCCCGAAGTGTTCCCAATTACCCGAGAGACTATGAGGTAATTGGGAACAAGTATTTCGGCTACTGTATATTGCCTCATAATGCATTTAATTGTCTTTTCCTAATTATCACAAAATGATGTTTTCTGAATGCTTTTCAGCAAAAATACCTTCTATTTCATAGAATATTGCATAATAAACTATTAGAACTATTTACTACTTCTAATTTGGTGTAATTTATAATCATTCTAACTCAAGTTTTGTCGGGGGGGGGGGGGGAATTCGGGAAATGAATCGTTATAAAAACTGAAAATTAAGAAACACTAGATGGAAATAGGCAAGACTTAAAAAAATGCATACATAAAAATTAAGAAACATATTCAGGGTTCATACACATTTCCTTAAAAGAAAATCAAAGACTTTTAAGGACTTACAAAACCAAAAAATAAGGACCTCTAAACTGAATAAACTTAACGAATTGTCACACACATCTTTAAATAAGATGTCTCATTTTTGCAAATTCAACCTATTAGATGATAAAGTATAATATAAAACAGATAGAAGATACATTACAAATTTAACACAACAAAAATTCTTAAAAATATGAGTTAATAAATTGATGAAAAAAAAACCATGAAATTGGTAATCAAATTAAATATCTTTTAATTCCAAACTTTTTTCATTCAATTTTACACCCAAGGTATTTATTTTAATTTCTTTTCAATAATTGTTTTTCTTAGTTCATGCGATTGAATAAATAAATTTATGTCCTTAGACTTTTCAGCCTCATTAGGTAAATCATTTGCTTTCTCATTTGTTTAGTGTATGTCCGTTTGGAGGAACATTTTATTTTGTTTTAAAAAATCTATTTCCTTGTCTAGAGCTTTTCGTTTCAGTTGTTTTGTTTCAGTCTTTTCTTTGGATCTTTCACTTTCTGAATACTGCATGTATTTTGCTCTAGCTGATGTGGCAAAAAGTAAGGACTTTTTAAAAATGGGGCATAAAAATAAGGATTTGTAAGGACTTTTAAGGACTAAATGTAAAAGTAAGGACTTTTAAGGACGCATACGAACCCTGATATTGTTCAATTTAGTAGCAGAAACTAGATTTTTCACTTGAAATAGACCGTTCAATTCACTATTCTACTAATTTTTCTTTGGCATTTACACTACATGAAAATCAAATACTTCTTTCCTACAATCTACTTCAAAGATACGATCTGGGAGAATACCTTTTAACTGACATCGGAAATGGCAAACTGGTCACCAGTGAGCACTGTAGTCGCTGTTCCCAATTACCCCACCTGACCCTACTTCATTCAAATTCTACATGTTTGTGGAGTAACACTTCCTCTATAATAACTCTCCATTTTCATTGTGGGTAACGAACGGATTCCAAGTAGAAGCAATAGTCTGCGATTGAATTTTTGATGAAGGAGAGATGTAGGATGTCCAACATTCACAGAAGGCTACTGAATATTTATTGAGATGAGAGCAATGTGCACAGAAGGCTGAAGAAGTTTAAAGAAAGAAAAACCAGCATTGAAGACAAACCACACAATAGGAAAGCATCAACTATGACGACTCATATGGACCTTCAGCAAATGGATGAAATGATTTATGTGGCGATTGCAAGTGGACAATGATGAAAGAGCATGGAAAGATGAGTCTCAATCTAAGAGCTTGCTGCACAATTAGACTATGTCCATAATGTCATACAGAAGATATAGGAAAACTTAAGGTATTGAAAAGTGAGTATTTTGGTAGTTAACACCCATATGAAAGACAGAAGAGTGGAAGGTTGCTCTAATCAAATAGCCTTTGAAACTAACAGACATGTTTCTTCCCAATCTGGCAACATAGAATAAAACATGACCATATCATTAAGATCCAGAAATGAAGAAACAATCTATGGAATGGCATTGCACTTTTTCTCCAATGCCTAAAAAATTCAAGAGCCAGTAATCAACACAGAAAGTCATGGCGACGGTTTTTTGGGATGACAGCGGTGTTATTCTGCTCGATTTTCTGGCAATTAGCTATACTGTGACCACAAGAAATATATTAAGACACTTCAGAAGCTTAGAAAAGCCATAAGGAAGAAGAGACTGAACAAAAATCTAAAGAGTACCTATGATCATTATGACAATACACAACCACACATGTCTTTGGCAACAAATCAAGCAGCCATCACCAATTAGGCTGGTTGGTGCTCCTCCATCCACTGTATAGCCCAGAACTGGCAACATTCAACTTCTATCTGTTCAGTCTTGTAAAAGAAAATCTTCAGGGACAATGGTTTGGGGGAAATTGATGAGGTGAAAGCAGCTGTGAAGGAGTATATGTACAAACAGTGCTTCCTTAATTTTTTCAAAGATCACTCAAGAATTGAGCTCAAAATTTTCACAAATGTATCACTTGTGACTGAGATTATATTAAATAGAACCTTTGTATTGAGAAAAAATTGCTTTACAAACATACAGAATTTACACAACTTTTGTCAATAAATAAAATAGTTATGTCAATTTTCACATGACTTTTAGTACAACTCTCATAAAATGCATACAAACTTCAAAGGGGAGAAAAAGCTTAATGAAAAAATACATGAATCTCAACAATAAAATTATGCACACTACTGAAATTAAAGAGAGGAATGCATGTACATTTGCAGCTGGAAATGATTTCTGAATTATAAGAATCGGATTTTTTAAAAATTTTACTGCAATGTTATGAAAAGCAAATCATCTAATTATGAACTAAAATTTTAAAAGTTCATTGATTTATTTGGAAGATATAAATAAGTTAGAAATTTTATACAGATATCCTAAGTAATATTACACTTTGTTTATTGCCAGTGAATTTATTTCGGAATATTAACACTTTTTCCTCTGTTAATCATAAAACTATTCTATGACAAATACTTACAAATTTTTGTTCATGAGGGGGAAAAAACACCACTGAATGAGATGGTAAAGAAGAAAAATAACACGATTTTTATTAGGGATGTAACAAATGGCGATTTGGCTGAACATTGAATATCTACTTTTTAAAAAATTGAAGATTAATAAAATTGATTTTTTTTATTATTTACATATTTAAAAAAATAATTGTCCACTAATAAGAAACCTCTTTGAGATAGCTTCATAGAAATAAAAAAGTCATTAATGCAGAACTTCGCAATGACAATTTAGAAGAAAAGTTGGTGGATAAATTAAAATCATTAGAAGTAAATTCCTATTTTGATAGAGAACTTCTTATAGCTAGGACCGAGAGTCCACTTAATGGTGGAGAAAAAAATGTGGAAAAATTTCCAAGGCTTGCAAATTTAGCAGGAAAATATCTTCCAGCTCCTACAAGCACAGCATATAGTGAGTATCTTTTTTTGAAACTGGTAATATAGTAGTATATGTTAAACCAAATGGAATGGAAGAGACTTTTTCCTGAAAACATTCAAAATTTTTTATTCTTGCATTATAATTTCAGGCTTTACACAATGACAAATAATATGCATCATTATTAAATACACTTACATGCCTACTATGCTAGAAAAATTAGGAAACTGGGATCATAAATGTATTGAAATGCAATTCTGTAGCATTCTTTGTTAAATATATTTAAAAGCACATTTAAAAAAATTTATGATCCTGAATTTTAATCGGATGAATATCTGTTTAGTTTTTGGTAAAAAGGCTGAATACCGAATATCTGTTTTATCCTTAATTTTCATACAACTATGTATGCTTCATTTTTTTCCCCTTATGTATATTCTTACTAGCTGAAAACACAGCGTTGCTCAGGATCCATATTTTTTCATATGCCGGCCTCCTGTTTTTTTTTTTTTTGTTGTTGTTGTTGTTTTGAAAATGGCATTTTAGCTCATAGCTTCTAAAAAATTGCAGCTATCAAAAAAGTTTCAATACAAAAGTTGTTTATTATGAAGAGGCAATAATTCTCCTATTCTGAATTCTATCTTCAATCGTTAAGGAATTATGGGAAAATGAAATTGTCAGTCCCCCACCATTTCCACCCCCTTTTAGCTGGTTAGCCCATCTACAAACTCGGCCGATATTTTCACCGACCTTAAGACATATCCCTTGCCAATTAATCTAATCCGATTAAAATCTAATCAAAATTTCTCTAATTATCATGTTCACAAAATAATATGGGCAAAAGCGTTATATATATATATGTCTCTACTAATAATAAGGAAAAGAACATTTCGCCCTCTATTCTCATAAGGATTAGAGCTGCAAGAATTAAAGCTGGTGGAAAAGACTGAGAATGACGAGAGCTTTCCAACAAGGGGTAACATGCATAGGTTAAAACGTACTTTAAGTTAGGGGGAGGGGAAGTGGAGGGTGGGGAAATCACTTTTCAGCTCATAACTCCTAAGCAATTGTAGCTATTGAAAAAGTTTAAATTCAAAAATTGTTCGTTACAATAAGGTAATAATTCGCCTAATTTGAATTTTCTTTCAATTTACAATTGTAAAGGAATTATGGGAAAATAAAAATTTCCATTCCCCACCATTTCCACCCCCTTTGAGCTGGATAGCCCATCTCGAACTCGACCAAAATTTTCACCATCCTTACAACATATCCTATGCTGGTTAAATTTAAATCAAAATTACTCCAGTTATTGTGTTCACAAGATAACATGGGAAAAAGCGTTACACACATATATATACCATATATATATATATATATAAACTTTCTAATGAAGGGTGGTTTGGGGTTCTAGGGGTCATGATCGGGGAAGATATTCAGAAATTTTCTGAAAGCCGTGTCATGAGAACCATTGCAATAGGTAGACTTCCTATAAGGAATCTACCTAAAAGAAAAGGTCATAACTAGTACCATCCAACTTTAATGCGTTAAGATTATGAAGGCCCAAATGGTGCATCAGCTGAAATATGTCAATAATGTTTTAGTACCTTATCATAATTTTGTAGTGAATAACACAAAATAATAAAAACAATGAAAGAGCGAGAAAGGAAGTGAAATTATAAAGGTGATTATGAAAAATACCAACTCCGCAAACCAAGTAATGTGAATTACATACATTAAAAGGACTTTCACAATTTTGAAAAGCTAGACTAACTAATCAAGCTGACAAAGCAAATACCTAATTAATGTAGTAAACATTTTTATTTAAAAGAATATAACTTTGCTTCAGGAATTTACTATAATGACACCATATAATTAATACAATAATAGATTAATATCAACTGTATAAGTTTTATTTTTCTTGGAATTTTCACCTTCATAATTTTTAATTAAATACCACCACTTACATAAGAAAAGATGAAAGGTAACTCATTATAAGAGTTATAATTACTAATTAAATATACAAATACTCATAAAAATTGTAAGTTATCATTACTTTTGGTATGATTGACAAAAGGCCTTCTGTAATAATAATGTTTGTTTTTCTTTCTCAGGAAAGACAACAATTTAAATTTATGTTGGATGATGTGAAACACTGCTTTTCATTCAACATTCATTTTCTAAGATTCTATACAATTTTTAACAACCTATTTCATTCTGATAATTTTATATATATATATATATTTCTCCTTCTTCAAAATTACGAAATCGTCTGAAAGAAATTAACTTAATTCATAATACGGAATAGACAAAGTTTTTTAAAGAAAACAATACAAATTATCGATCACTTAGATATCCATTAGAATGTTTTAAATTTTGTAAATTTACATGCTATTATTTTATTTAGGGAGATTAACTCAAGTTGAGATAAATGTATTTCATAATGTGTTCGAATTACAATTTTAAGCTGAAATTATAGTAAAGAATCTTTTTTTTTTATAGCAGTAATCAAATGCAAACATTCTGCTTATTTTTAATACCGCTACTTTTTCTTTCCGTATAATATTAATTTTCTTCAATAAATTTTATTTTTCTCAATTCTCTCTAAGTCGCCGACACGTACTTTGAAACCACAATATTAGTTAAACCAGAAAAGTTTAAGAAAAAAAGATCTATGCATGAGCAAACAACAAGGGAAAATTACTTCCGAAACAAACTTTCACTGATTTCACAATATATTACATTAACCTAGATTTTACTGATGCATGCGGCTTAAGAACGAAATTTCCATTTAATAAAATGATCATTACCTGGGCTTGAGGAGTATTTGCATTTTCAGAAACAGGCATTACGGCTGTATTGTCTTCCGAACTCATTTTCAGAGATCGCTGGTGAAAAGTATTTATAAATGGAGAAAGTTTTCAGGTTAGTATCAATACTTTTCTAGCAACTCATTCGAAACTCATATACTTCATGATTGAGATTTACGATTTGGTAATCTTTTTTTACAATGCGATGACGAAACGGTTTGCAGTTTGCAGTTAAACTTCTTAACGGTTACTAATTGCTGTATTTCTCTTATTTTAATCAAGAATATGACATTTCAAAACAATTTTTCAAATGTTTATTGAACCCAAAAATATTTTTACGCCTACGAACTTTCGTCGATCTGTGACAAAAAATAATTGTAAGAAGCGAGATTTCGATTTTTTCATTGTCGTATTTTACATACTATACGATACGTAATCGATATGTTGAGTTTGGTGACTTTCTGACCGAGGACGTTCGTTTTCTGTTTTCTCGTGTCGTAATTTTTGCACTTATTTACTTTAAATTTGTGGCTTGAACGACATTTCTCTTTTTATATTAATTGAAATATGAATGCATTACGGGTAATTTCTGTTTTTATTTCTATTAGATGATATTTTGTTTGTATCTATACAACATTGTGATTTAAACCGTACATGCTCTAAGTTTGGTGTGTTTAAATTTATTTGCAATTATTTGATATGTATGTTATACATTCATAAATGCACTCCTTAATTTGTTAAAGCTTGATGCACTGTTTATTAATCAAGTAATTAAACTCGAAAGTAGACAATTAACACTTCTGTTCCTGTTTTCTAAGTGAGTAATCAATATGAATGAAAGAACTAAATTCATTTCTACAAGCATTTGCTGTCTATAAAATTTATTAATCAGTTAATTCTTGTAATTAATAATTACCATTTTGTTTAAAAGTATTATGCTATTCTTACTTTCAATGATATTTTGATTATCTGTATAGTTTTGGTTCTTGCTCTTCACATTCTTATTTAAATAGGGATGATACCAGTAGGAAATACTAACTTTGTGTTCTTCTGAATTACATTGTTTTTGCCATTTCATATTTGAAACTTTTATATTTTTATGCAAACCTATTAATAGTAATGTTTTCATAATATTTTTTGTCTATATGCTGACCTGAAAAGGTTTTTTTTTTTTTTTTTCTCCTTGCTTTCTGTGTTGCAGTATTTTTCTTATATTATGTCATATAAATATTCTGCCTAAAATGGAATGTTAGTTACTCCAGAAGTATATTGACTCTCTTAGGTTAAAAATAAGATATATCTTAAAACTCTTACGCAGTAATTTTTTAGAGTTACATATTTAAACAGTTGTGCATAGAACTAAAATGATGTAATTTTCTTTCAAAATCGAGATATTAAAGTTGCCTATTTATTCAAAAGTTTCATTTATATTTTAAAAAATTAACTAAGCAAAGGTCAACAAAATTGGACTTACAAATAGACTATCACTCTGAAAAATTTTGGATGGTTTATCATTAGAATGATTTATAATAGATTTTTTAGTACATTTTGAAAAATGTGCAGCCAGTCCAAAAGTTAAGCAATCAAGTGGGTTGGGGTGTGTCAGATAATATAAAAGTTATTTTATCGAAGTCGGTCAAACCTTCACAGTTCATGGGACAGAATACGATAAATTAGTTTAGATATTATGAAGGAAATGCTCAATAAATGATTATATAATACAGGTAGCACAAAAGTAGAAGTTTTGATGGCAAAAAAAGTTCAATGGTAGATGTTTGTCATTATGGAATGTGATTATCTCTGTTGGTAGCACTTGCCCAACAACATCAATTCATTCCAAGAATGAAATTTTCTTTGAAGGTTTGAGTTGACTTTCCCCATGTACAGAGAAGATATGTTTGTAGCTCTAAAAGGTTTTGAGATGATCAGCAAGTGAATGCAAACGCCTTCATGGCATGGCCCATATATATTCAGTTGACTGATTCTGGTAATCATTCCATAAGAAGCATTGTTTCAGATTCTGAGTATTGTCTAAGAATGCCATCTTGAGCATTATTGTCTATAAACCTTCAGGACCTATAGCTGTGTAGAATGGGTAAACACACTGTACAAGGATATCATTTCGATGGCTGCCAGTGCAGTCATTGTGTCATAAGGATAGGCGTGGAGATCAGTGCAGCTCCTGATAAAAATCCAGGGCATAAACCAATGCCTCTGTGTGCATATAATTTGCAGATATTGCTGGCCTAATATTGATTTCCTGCAGATTGAAATTCTGTCTGTTAACTAAACTGGGAGTTGTCAGTGAAGAGCAAAGTACTCTATTGTTGTTTCCAGTTTGAAGCAATTTCAATCCCAGTTTAACAGATCTTCTTGTCTATCCTCGTGTCATTATGACTGTGGTGTGATGTGATGATAATATCATTTCACAGTATGTTTTATTTCTTACATCCAAGGGTCATGATTCTGTTTTTATGGAGGATAATTCTTGAATTCATTATCTGCCATTATTTAGAATGCATTGCTTTGTATGGAATGACCATGATGATCACCTGACTATAGTTTCATTTGAATGTTTATAGGATATATTAGAAAGGCATATTTGTTCGCTATCTTTCCTTGCCGCCTTTTCAAGCTAAGAGAGTGGACACTGTGCATGGGCACTGATTCCCCAAGCCTTCATTAATGAGTTTATTCTTGGGATGATTCGATTGGGAGATTTCAACCTTCATCATCCTCTTTGGGGGGGGGGGGGGAAGTTCGCAGTCATTGCTCAGTGAAAGCTTTGTTGATTGGCTTAATAATTCAGATTTTTCTATGCTTCACACCTCTGCTCCACTCATATTTCTAATCCTCATACTTCATTGATCATTGACCTAACTTTGTGCTCAGCTTCGATTTACAATGAAATTGATTGTTACGTTTTTGACTGTACTTTTGAAGGCGATCATATCTCCATCGTAATTTCCTGGTCAAAATTTCAGAACACAATCCATTCTATTAAAACTATAATCTGGAAACCAATCATTACAAAATCAATTGAAATGTTTAATACAACAAGCCAACCTAACATTGATATGATAACAGACCAAATTTCAAGAACCATCAGTGCCCATACATCAAACAAAATTCTAGTTGATAAAGATTATCCACCTTGGTGGAATGCCGCTTGTCATAATTTTAGTCATCTGAAAAAAACATGCCTGGAATAAAGCCAGAAGAAATATTGTGATTACAGAGTGAATTAAATATAAGAAATACAGAAGTAAGTTTAAATTTCATTTCAAAAAAGCCAAAGAAAATTACTGGGATAACATCAGTAAAATTTCTCGAAACCCACGTATGTTTTTCAAAATACTGAACAAATTATCAAATCATACAAATCCTAATGTTAAAAATCATGAGATCATTTTTCATAACAATGGGTATGTAACCAACCCCATAAAGCAGAGCAACTTATTCACCAATCACTTTTCAAGTTATTCTCATGAAGTACAGCCTATTCCCTTGGATTATAGCACTGAAAATGAATTTTTGAATAGAAATATAGAATTTTGGGAGCTCAAAAGAGCAATTAGTAAGACAAAAAACTCCACTCCAGGTGCAGATAAGATTCCATCAATCTGGTTCAAAAATCTTGATGATGCTTCCCTTTTAAAAATTCTGGGTATGTTGCAACAACAGCTTGATTCTTCTGTTCTTCCCAAAGCCTGGAAGCACACCATCATTATCCCAATTCCTAAACCTAATAAAGATAAAACTAAATTAACTTCATACAGACCAATGGCCCTTACTTCTGTAAAATCTTCGAGCGTATTTTAGCACATCGTATAACCCATTTCCTCACTAGTCGGAAAAAGTTGAACCCAAACCAACATGGATTCCTCCCTTTTAGAGATAACCATACAGCAATTTATAAAATTTATTCAGCGATTTCCGAGGCCCGGAAAAACAAGAAATTTTTTGTTGCTGTCAGCCTGGATATCAAAAGTGCTTACGACTCTGTTCATGTTGATGATCTCATTCTCAAATGCCTTCAACTAGGTATATCTGGTAAAGTTACTAAATGGATGCACCACTTCTTACAGGAACGGTCTTTCCAGATTAAATGGCGAAACTTTCTTTCAAATACAAAATCTAGTTTTAAAGGCTTACCACAAGGATCCGTGCTTTCACCCATTCTTTATGTAATTTTTATGAATGACTTTTTCGAAACTCTGGATAATAATGTTGAATGTTCAATTTTTGCCAATGATATTTTTGTTTATTGCTCCCACCACTCTTTAACCTATATCCAAACTAAAATTCAGAATACTTTGGAACTTATTTATAAATGGTGTTGTTATTGGAAATTAACAATCTGCCCTGAAAAAAGCACAATAATTGAATTGTCAAACAAACAGGTCACCTCCTTTCCGCGTATAGCTTGTGCTGGTATTCCACTTCCATGGAGTGAATCGATCAAATACCTTGGAATCCAGTTCTCAAAATATAATGAAAATGGACATATTCTCAGAAGTTTATGAAATAAAGCGCTTAAAATAATTAATGGTCTTAAGATGCTTGGTTATGAAAGAAATGGTCCTAGAACCAAACATTTAATCACAATTACTAATAACAGTATCCTTAGCCTTTTTTTCTATAGGTCTCCAATCATTAATAAATTTTCAGAAACACACCTCAAAGCCTGCAATGTCATACAAACTACATCCCTTAGAATAGCCCTCGGAGTTCCAATTTGGTCTCCTAATGTTATCTTGCTAAAGCTAGCAGGGCAGGAAATACTGTCTGGAAAAATTAAGCAGTTAGCAATATAATTTTTTATTCAACCAATCGAGACTCAACCCTTTTCTGCATTATTCCATACCCCTGATAAAATTTACTCACAACTGGTCGAAAAAGATGCAGAGGCTCTCAGAATCACTTTTCGCAACCTCAATTGCCTTCCATACCATATAATTTCTCTTCCCATTTTTCCACACTCCAACCTAAATGTATGTGAAATTTTTCTTAAAGACTTTTATTTTCAAAACAAAGAACTTCCTTCTTCAATAATCTCCTCTGATGTCATTGAATGCATCCAAAGATTTTTCCCAAATCATTTTATCATTGCCATTGACGGTTCTAAATCTCACTGTCACACCTCCATTACAGGTTTTTCTTGTTTACAGCAATTTTGCTATTGTATTCACCCTCTAAATTCTGTTTTCACTGCTGATGTCTTAGCATTATGCCAAGCATTGGATGAACTCATTATTCTGGAAACAGATATTTTAATCCTCTCGGACAGTTTTTTGGCACTTTCGTCTCTGAAAAACATATCTTTCCACTCCCCTAAAGTCATACATCGCCTGGCTGCAAAAATCCATATCCGGAAAAATCTTAATCAAAAAATTGCACTTTTGTGGGTTCCTGGTCATTCTGGGGTTTCTTGGAATGAAAAGGCAAACTCTATCACAAAGCAAGTATCAGATTTTTCACCTTATGTAGATTGGATTGCCTCAGAAGACATTCTTTCCCACCTTAAAAAGCAATCATTCCAAATAACTGAAGAAAACTACCATAAAAGTAAATATCAATTATTAATTGGAAACATCCCGGACATTCTAACCATTTCTAAATGGACTGGTAACCGAGTACAAGATAGATTAATTGCTCGCATTATTAGCAAATCTATTACAACCCCAGGTCTTCGTTCTAAATTCAACCTCCATCCCGATCCTTTGTGCAGAGTATGCAACGAAATAAATGACATCTCTCACATTCTACTAAGGTGCCAAAAATATGCATCTGTTAGAGTTTTACACTCTGGAGAAAATTAAATATAGTTTCTGCAAACATCACTTATGATGTACTTTTGTTTCATGTTCTAGTCAACAAGAATCATCTTTGTTCAAACTCTGAAGTACTTCGACATTGATTAGCTGCATCCATTTGGCAACAAGTGTTTCGAATCCATTCATTTTTTCTTCTCCATTTCGACGTCCTCTGAATTACCGCTGGGATTGATTTAATACTGTCAAGGACTGTTTTAACTTTTGCTATGGAACTACCTGCTCAAGTTTTTCTGGAACGATCAGCACTGCATCTAATTTTAAGTAGGGGATAATAGCCGTTGTTGCTTCAAATCCTGTAACACTAATTCAAGTTCAAGAATGGATACTGTCGAGTGTTTGCAACCAGAAGAGATAATTGCAATATGTATTGGCAAGCCTCCATCATTGAACCTTTATGCAATTAATAATCCTAGTTCAGTCTTACTCTGTGTTTTTATTTACCTAGCATTTTCTTTGTATTGTTGCAAAAATTGTTCTGTGGGTGTATGGTGTAAACAGTCCAACACGTAGGATAATGGAGGATGAAGGTTTATTCACAAATGTGCAGGAAAACACGTAGCACAGGTAACTGGAAACAAGGTCTTGCACATATTAGCAACGTAAACAGATAACAATTCACAGGTAATAATAGTTCAGCCCTTCAAGATTTAGCAACACAAACAGTCAGCAAGTCACTAATAACAACCATAACAGCACTTTCAATAGCGCTCAGCTAACCGGATTCATAGCTCGCACTGCAGACGAAACTCCAAAGCTGTTCCAGTGGGTCAACACACTGCTCTCTGATCCAAGTGCTGCCCTCACATATTCTCCCCTACAGACCGTGACGTCACATGGAGTTTTCTCCTACATTCGAGCGTATTTTCTTTCTTAATAGAGATATTGAGAAAAGGGTCGCATTGTCTGGAATCATCGATTTGTTGCCAAGGTCGGGGTTCCCGGAATGGCCGCTGCTCGTCACTCCATGCTTACCCCTGTAAAACTCCCTCCCCAACTCTAAGACTAGTGAGGCAGGAAAGCGACTTTACATCTTTGTAACAGTATATTTCTAGAATAGCGTCTTTTATCCAACCTTATAATTTGAGCAAGTTTAACTAATTTGAAATAAATAGTTTTCATGTTACTTGCTTTTTCAATTTGTTTCTTAACTGTTGGACATCCGTGTATTTGAATAGCTTGATAAGGAAACTTGTCCTTGATTATGAAACATATTTTATAGGAATATTACCTATTGCAATATTGCTCACGGCACAAGTTTGTGAAAATTTTTGGTTATTTTCTCCATTTGTGATCCCTAGAACCCAAAAACACCCTTTTGTTCGAAATTTTATTTTATGACCATGATAACTAGAGTAATAATGATTGCATGCAAACTGACAAGCAATATGGTGTAGGAAGGGTGAAAATCTCGGCTAAGTTTGTAGATGAGCAATCCAGCTCAAAGAGGATGAAAATAGTGATAATTAAAATATGCATTCCCCTGGGACTGAATGTAGAAAAGTAATTTAAATTAGGTAAATTTTTTTCTCATCATAATGGACAAATTTTGTACTTAAAATTTTTCGATATTTGTTATTGCTTGGTACTTAGTAGGGATGTAACGAGTATTCGGACCTTTTGCCGAATACTAAGCAGATATTCGGACGAATATATTCAGGATAATAATTTTTTATGTGTTTTTAAATACAACAAAAGATATTACAGGATTACATTTTGGTACTGTTGAAACAAACCAAGATTTCACAGAAATCTCTGCTAAATTTAATTAATGTTTCACCTTTTTAAAAAAGTAAAACTGCTCAAGATGTTAATTCACTCGAGTTAAGTAAATATACTTCTGAGTCCCTTACTCAACAGAAAGTAGTTTCAATCAAAAAAATAGCTCCTTTGCAAAACTGAAAATGGACATTTATTTTACAGAAGCATTATCCATGAATTTTTACATCGGAATCAAAAACTTGAGTAGAAAATGCCAGGTTCACAACTCTTAAAACAAATATATAAATACAGCAATGCGTGCTTTACCAGTGCTATGAATTGTATGAACCCAGCAAGTACATTTATTATCAAAAAATCTTCTAGCATTTACTCAATTTTAAGTTGCATAGTGCAGGGTATTTAATAAAAATACATATAAGTTATCATTGCAAAGCCTGAAAATTATGATGCAAGAATAATAATTTTTCAGCATTTTCAAGAGGCAGTCTGTTCTGTATGATTTCATACACATGCGATACCAACTAGGGATGTAATGAATGTTCAATATTAGGCCTATTCGGCCCTTTCCCGGATATATAATCTCGCCGAATACTAAACAGATATTTTGCAGGATTACATTCCGATACATTTATATTTTTAAGAAACCAATATTTATCCAATTTTAAGTTGCATAGTGCAAAAGGTGTTTTTAATAATGTTGCATATCAATATATATAATGCATATGGTTTCATATATTTTACCAGCTTCAGAAAATAAATTGGTCGCTATATAATGCTTGCAGTTGCTGAAAGATATTTTCTTACTAAATTTTTGAACCTGGGAAATTTTTTCTACCAATTAAGTAGGTTTGTAACGAATAGTGATTTGTCCAAATACTGAATATTCGGTCAAATTTCAGGCCGAATACCAAATTTTTAAAAACATTTCACTTTTGATTGTAAATGAAATTTTTTTAAATTTAAAAAATTAATTAAATAAGATTGATTTATTATTTGTATAATTAAGAAAATGTTAATGCTTTTACATATATTTGTATTATTTTAAATATCTTAATTCCAATAATAAGAAATGAGAAACACTCTTCATTTTGGAATTTCTTCAAAGAAATAAAAGATCCATCGTTACAGAACATGACAGTTACAAACACTGAAGAAAATTGAATAGATAATTTAAAACTAGCAAGGGTGCAAAAGATGTCATTTCCCCTCCCTCCAGCTTGGATTAAAAATCCGAAGCTACTGTAACCCAGAATGCTTTGGCTATCTACTAGTTTCCTTCAGTGTGCGCCAAGGTCACAAGTATCGCTAAGTGTTCGGCAATACTAAAAATGACCTTGAGTCATAGTAAGAAAATTTAATATGTAATTTGAACTCCTTTTTTTTTCAACCGATTGAAACAAAAAAAAAAAAAAAAATTGGAAACAAATCTACAATTAAGATTAGAAGGCCACATAGCAAATTTCAGTTATCTAAGTCATTGTTTTAAAGAGTTATAGTGTTTACGAGCTTGAGATTATACAGACCAACAGACAGTCAATGCTTTGACGGATTTGGCCCAAACTTTTATAGAGACCTACATTCCTGATGATAAAACTGTGTACCAAATTTTATCTATCTGGCTATTCAAGTTCTTGAGTTATATTGTTCACATGAGCTCAGACAGACTTCCCATAGATGGATTTTGTCCAAAATTTAATAGAAACCCACAAATTATGTGTCAAGATCACATACCAAATTTCATCCCCGTAGCTCTAATAGTTTTCGAGTTATCATGTTCACAGATGGACATAATTCCAAAATTGTGTTTTTCGGACTCAGGGAGGTCTGAAACGTGGAGATTCATCAAAATCTCGAGTTCGAATATTTTGACGATTACAATACTTCATATACGAGAAAGTAATTACTAGAAGTAAATTCCTATTTTAGTAAAGAACTTCTAATAGGTAAGATGGAGTGTCCACTGAGTTGGAAAAAAATGCAGAAAAATATCCAAGGTTTGCAAATTTAGCAAGAAAATGTCTTTCAGCACCTGCAAGCATTAATATACTAGTGACCGTTTTTTCCTGGTGCTGGTAATATATATGAAGCCATATGGAACAGACTTCTATAAATGATTTGCAGCATTATTAAATACACCTTATGTACAATGTAGCTTAAAATTAGATAAATATTAGATTTTTTATAATAAATGTATTGGAATGCAATTTTACAATATTCTTTATTAAATATATTTAAAATAGCATTTTTTAAAAACATTTTGCCCTGAATTTATTCTGCTGAATATCTGTGTAGCCTTCAGCCAGACCAAATATTCGAGGAAGGGACAAATAGGCTTAATATTGAATATTCATTACATCTCTAGGTTGGTATTATATGTGTATGAAAGCAAACGGATTAGACTTTCTTCTGAAGATGCTGAAAAATTATTGTTCTTGCGTCATAATTTCAGGCTTTGCAATGATAAATTATATGCAATTTTATTAAATACACCTATGCACTATGCAACTGATATGTAATTCTGCAATATTCTTTGTTAAATGTGTATTTAAAAGCACATTTTAAAAAAATTATTTTCGTGACCATTCGACAAAAGAGCTGAATGTCGAATATTCGTTTCATCCCTACACTTTTGTGGCTACTCTATCCTACGTATTAGAAATTCTTTACCCAAATAGGAATTTACTTCTAGTAATTTTTTTAATTTATCCATTCAGTTTTTTTCTGTGTTTGTCATAGCCATGTTCTGTAATGATGGCACTTTTATTTCTTTAAAGCAATCCCAAAATGATGAGAGTTTCTTATTATTGGAATTAAGGTATTTAAAATATTACAAATATACATAAAGGTTAAATTTTTTTTATATACAAATAATAAAAAAATCAGATTTATTTAATCTTAAATTTTTTTCATCTAAAATTTGAAAAATATTTCATGTACAATCAAAAGTAAAATGCTTTTAAAAATTGAGTGTTCGGCCAAATCACTATTCGTTACATCCCTAGTAGTTAGGGTCAAAGAGTGGTTTTCAACCCCTAACTTCCATTGCCTTTTAACCTTTGCATGAAACACCTTGATAGAAAGCTCTCATCTAGTTGAATTCTCTTCCATCCTGTTTCATCATCATAGCTCCAACCCTTATGAAATTAGAGGAGGAAATGGAAGAGGGGGTGAAATTTTCTTTTCCTTATATCTCTGGACAAATATAATCTACCTTTGCCTTCTGGCCAATAGGAATTTTTTTTTAATATAAAAAACCATTTTATATAGTGTTTGAAATGTAAGCTCGAGTATTTTTCTGAAGCATTTTAAATATATCTGTGTAAAAATAAAACATTCCTGATTATTGTTTAATTGTGGGAAAGGCTTAAGAAAATCTTATTTTCTCTTGGTTCTTACTTGCAACCAATCCATTTTTTACATAAATTGAAGATCTTACAATGACAGTACACATATTTCATCTTCCTTTTATGATGAATTTAAAGCCACATAAATGATTTAAAATAATGTTACCAAATTACATAGTATTTATATATAAATACTATTTATAATAAAAGTCAAAATGCTTCAAATGGATGTCCTTGTTTCAAGTTAGACGGTTGGAAGTAGTATATTGCTTGTTTTTTCTCCTTATATTTGAAAATAGTATCTTAGCTGTGCTGTTAAAAGACCTGTATATGATGTATAGACTGTAGGATAAACAGGAGGGGTCCAGAGCCCTCCTGTCATGGATGCTGTACCACCCCTCATCAGGACAAATTTTTGTACCCCGTTCACACAACTGGTTATGCAACTAGTAGATATATAAAGATGTGGCAAAAATTTGAGAGTTTCATCATTATGGGCCCCCCCCCCCCTTTTTACAGCAGGCTGTGTCTCTCGTCCCGTCAGATGGACTCTAACGCCACTCCTGAGAATGAATATATATTAGATACATCTTTGAAACTATTGGTATCTTTATTTAGTAGTATTTAAGTTACATAATTTAATTTTTGATGGCAGTTGGCTTCTGGATTTTTCCGTCTACATTTGTAATCTTCTGTGCTGTTATCAGTAACTGTAATGTTTGATCGGTCTTTTTATGTGCTCCTCTGTTATCTGCAACAAACCTTAGTAATAATTAAATAATGTGCAAGATAAACAGATTCAAATTTTGTAAAGAATTGGTTATATAACTTTTATTGCCACTGAAAAGCAGATGTGTTTTTTCAACCATTTACAAAGCTATAAAATTTTTAAAAAATTCTTGTGAGTTTTAAATATTGTTTATCCTATTGTCTCTTTACTTTTTCACAACATTTGATCAGTTTCTTTTATGATGCAAATATTGATTTTTCCTATGCATGTACATTTCAATAGTTTCATAAGGGCAATTCCATGTCAAATCAACCAATGGCCGAAACATCATGTCTTTAGATTTTGTTGTTTTTTTGGCTCAGAAGTAGTACTAGTACACTAGATGAAAAATACCAATTTTCAGATTACTTGAGTGATTTGTGTCCGAGTTATGGATCTTTGTGAAATTTTGAAAATTTCATAATCTTTAAGCAATTTTAACTCAAGAACTATTTGACTTAAAGAGCTGAAATCTGTGTCATTTTGTTCAGTTTTGTATGGTGTTTTATAAAATATATAATATTCATAATATATATAAATAAAAATATATAATAATAATTATTATTTTAAAAAATTTTATTTAAAAAAATTAAATTTTTAAAAATTTCAAAATTGGAATTTTTAATTTTTTTAAAAAATATATTTTTTATTTAACCTCATATTAGCAACAACTATACCAAATTTCATGGTGATTACTCTTTGGTATCATTAAGAAGAAAAAAAATTTTCAGTATTCATATTATAGTCCAGTCAATGGAGGGTTTGAAAAAAAAACATTAAATCATATAGCTTTGAAAATTGGTACACATGTTTGTGAGGGGCTCCTGATGAACATACCAAAAGTCCCTGGCCCTGGAATCCATCTTGTCCCTGCGTCGGCATCTTGGCTTTCATCCCCCCCCCCCTCCCTTTTTTTTTATTAAATTTTTCTTGAATATCTTGAAAACTATTCAGTTTTCTGATTACAATTGATTTAAGAAATTAAAGAGCGTAGAATTCCCTACAAATACATGCTTTTATTTTTCAAGTTTACTACCATCTTGAATTTCATCCCCTCCCTTTAGTTTTTCTTAAATATCTGAAACTACTAAAGCTAGAAGAAAAATAAAACCATATGTTTGTAGGGAATTTTATAATCAATAATTTGTTGTATTACATGTAATAGATAATTGAATAGTTTTCTAGATATTAAAAAAAGATTAAAAAAGGGGAATGAAATCCAAGATGGTGACGAACTTTGCGACCCATTATCTGCAAAACTATTAAAGCTAGAGGAAAAATAAAAGCATGTATTTGTAGGGAATTCCACACTCTTTAATTTCTTAAATCAATTGTAATCAGAAAACTGAATAGTTTTCAAGATATTCAAGAAAAATTTAAAAAGGGGAGGGGGATGAAAGCCAAGATGGCGATGCAGTCTCCCCCCCCCCCCCCCCAGGACCGGGGACTTTTAATATGATCATCAGGAGCCCCTCACAAACATGTGTACCAATTTTCAAAACTATAGGATTTAAATTTTTTTTCAAACCCTTCGTTGACTGGACTATAATATACGAATATTGAAAAGGAAAATTTTTTTCTTAATGATGCCAAAGAGAGATACCATCATGAAATTCGTCATAAATGTTGTTAATATGAGGTTAAATAAAAAAAAATTTCAAAAAATATAAATTCTGATTTTGAAATTTCTAAAAAGTTAAATTTATTTTTTAAAATAAAGTTTAAAAAAAAATAATTTGGTCATGTTATATATTTTATGAAACACCATACAAAACTGAACACAATGACACAGATTTCAGCTCTTTAAGTCAAATAGTTCTTTAGTTACAATCGTTGAAAGATTATGAATTTTTCAAAATTTCACAAAGATCCATAACTCGGACACGGATCCTTCAAATAATCTGAAAATTGATGTTTTTCATTTTGGAGACAACAAACAGGCAAAATATCGTTGCAATCTAAAACATTGATGTCAAAAATTATCTTTTTTGTTGATTTGACATGGAATTTACCCATAAGCTAAGTTGTCTTCTACATCAGTGTTATTTATTTTGACAGTATTCAACTCGCCTGTGTCGTAATTTTGGCACATCTAGTAAAAAGATGAGAGATATGGCAGAAATGAAAGAGTTGCAGAGGCAATTCCAAGTATGAAATGTTTCTTCTCTTAATATTTTTACAAAAACAAAATATGCATGTAAATTATGATTTTATTCATTTAAGTACTTATTTTAGTTAACTTTTATTACAACTTTAACTTTTTTTTAACTACTTTATATTAACTTTTTTATAACTTATGGAGCAATTAGAGAAGTATTTTTATTTTTTTCATGTTTGGTAATGTATACTGCAAACATTTTCAAAACATGAAAATGTGTACAATTAGAACCCCGGGAATACGAACACCTTTTTTTTAATTTTCTGAAAAATGAAAGAAAAATAACAATTACAAATCAGAAACAAAGCTAATGTTTATTCCTAACTCAAAAGAAGCATTAAAATTGGTCTCTAACAATGAATATAGCACCTTAATTAGTAGAAACAAACTCTTATCTTCTTTTTACCCTCAACTTGTTTGCCACTGTGCCATGCAAATTATCACATGCTCTTTCCATACGCCTTCACAGAGCACTCTGAATCAATACTCTGCTCCATTTGGTATATCAAGAGTATTTACTGGATTTCCGAGATAATCCGAATTCCCTGAAATCTGAACAAAGGTCAGCCCCAATTAGTTTGGATTCCCGGGATTCTGCTGTATATGGTTTTATAGCATTTCATGATATCTATAGACCTCTGCTCTTAGTTAACTAGCAATTTTTGTTTCTTCCTGCTTTGTATTAGCACAGAATATTTTATAGTGCATCATTTGGTTGAAAATATTGTGCAAGAAGAGAAATATAAACTGCATCAATTCATATATGTGAAAATTGTTATCATAGTTGTACAATTGAGATTCCAAAGGCAATTTAACATATCATTGTAATAGTTTTAATATGATATGGAGAATATAATTGAGTTATTATTACAAGAAAAAGTGTCTTCACCTCTCATCCCCAGAAATAATTGCATAAACATTTTTTACCTTTAGCCTAAAAAATACTTTTGTGTGTGGGGGGGGGGGGTTTTTTTTGTCCTAAGTCTCCTTCATCTAAGCATGTTTTAAAAGCTTCATATATCTGTTGTTGAAAATAAGATATTTTTTCTTTCGTTGAATACTATAAATGTTTGCAAATGAAAGTGCTTGATGTTTAATTTAGTTATGAAATGTTCTTCACTTTTTAAATGTATCTTCTTTCATTTTGTTTGATACTAACTTATTAAAAATGGTCAATCATATTGAATCAAGTTGTCAATTTTGTAGAGAGATCTGTATTCAAAGATTAATACAGCAATAGCTGCTGTGTGGAATAGTCATGGGAGACATTGGTTTCTAATCATCTCAATTAGACTTTTTTCAACCCCTTCTGGACGAGTGCCGCATATGTGCGTTTCAGCTTGACTCATCTCAGGGTCGAGCGCCGCATCCTTGCGTTACGGCGAAAGTGCTGCTGTGGACCGAGAGCCGCATTTGGCTTTTGGAACAAAATGTTTTCTATCAGATGGTGTTACTATTCCATGTTTGTTTCAAAAGATTGCTCCCGTACATTAGCATTTCTCTCTCCGAGATCAGATTGTAGTCGGCCACGTGTCTGTGAATCATTCTATTAGAATTATTTGATTTTTGAGAGTATAAACAGAAACATGTGCTGGCGAGTGTAAATAGAAGCATGCGGTAAAGAGCTCTTTAACTCATTTTGGAGCTATTGTGTATAGTTTCTCCTTCTCGCTTGGATTGAGATTTTATGGGAGATATTCCTTCAAGGGTTTTTATGCCTCTCTGTTTTATTTTTTCAGATATTGCTAAAAGAACGTGCTAACTTTCCGAGGTGGAAATATGTAAATTTTTAAATGACAAATCTATGGATTTTTCCAATGATAGTGATAAAGCAATAAATTATTAGAGTTCTTTACATAGTTATGAATCATCAAATTCTGAATTAGAAGAGGATAGTACTAATATATCGATTCCAATTCCGTCATGTCAGTGGAGTCCTAAAATAGAAGATTTTTCAGAAGGCTTTGAAGAGTTAATTATTACAATTTTCTTGAACTAGTTTATAATATTGAATGTAAATATTTATTTTTTCCTATATTTTTGAATTTTGCATCAATAATCTAGTGTTTATTTAGGTACTTTCAATTATAGGGAAATACACTATATTTTCATTTATTATTAAAAATCAAGTATTTTAATTAAACTTTTTTATGATTTAGAATAAATCATTTACCACATATTTAAAAATGGTTTCATTTCTATGTAAAGGACACTTTTTATGCATTATTATGTAACACGCACTTTTGACGAAATTTAATGCTTAGGGAGAGAACATGCTTCAGCCGGTGGGCACAGAATGCGCTTGCTATCTCCTGGCCGGTGGGCACATTTCCTTCAGCGAGCAGCCGTCCCGAAAGGGGTTAACACTATTTATTACTATATATGTTGAAACTAGATGGGGACACTACAACATTCATGAAAAGAATAGCAAAGTATTCAGAAAAAGAACTTCCAATGACATATTTAATTAGTCTCGGTTTATATGTCTGGACTACTACATTGGCTTAAAATAGAGTGAAGTAAGCAACCATCCAAAATGGATGAATTCTGTTTATTATGATTCTTTCAGCAGATGATCACCCTTATTGGAAAGTAAACATTTGTAGTTCAGTTTTGATTATCAACTCTTTAAACTAATGGAATTCACAGTGTAATGGCTAAAAAATGTATAAGAATCAATGACTGCTCTTTAAACTTATTGTAACTCAGTCTTGGTCTATTTATACTAATTTATTTTTGTTGCTTTCATATGCTTTTGCTGTTCATTTAAGGCTTGCCAGAAATCTAAGCTTCAATTCTATAAAAATAAAACACTGTGTGTGTGTGTGTGCGTGCGTGCGTGTGTTATAGAAATACAGTCTACTGACCAGATTTTCTTTCACATTTTTCAATAAGTCATGAAACAATACCACTGTTATTTTTTTGTTAAAAAATTCTTTATAGATATATACAATTCCTTCAACAGATTCTTAAATGGATCATTTTAAAAGACTGAATTCCTAAGATATATTTTTGTTAAGTGGAATCATCACTTTGTGAACTGTAACATTTGTGAAAGGCTGTAAAATATATTTATTAAATTAGAGTTGGAAAAAAAGTATAGATGAAATTATTTGCTCTTCTAACTAGATAATACTGTTAAAGAGAATATTGTGAAGATTTTAAAATGTAGAGCATGTGTTTTAGTTTCATAGTTGAGATTATAGGGATGTTTTGTATACATAAATAATTTATTGTTTTCTGTTTCCAATGTATTAGGTTGATGATGGAGTTCCTGTCTTTTTAAAGAGAGGCCCAAGGGACAAGATTTTCTTCTCTATGGTCTGCCTTGGATTAACTATTTGCGTGGCTGATGCATTAACTACTGTTTACAAGCTGATATATCCCCCTAAACCTTCATAATTTTGGAATTATTAGTGTTTACCTCTTGATGTTTATAGTACTTTGTTCCACAAAATGTGTAACAGCATAAAACTGATGATTCATAACTGATAGAAAATAAAAAAATTATATATCGTCTAATGAAAGATATGTGTTTTATTCTTATTTTGAATACAGTGAAACCTGTGTATAAACATACTGTCTGTATCCATAAACCTGCATATAACGATATTTTCTTGGGTCCTGGCGGAATTCCTATTTACCCAATGTATTTTTAACCTGCCTACAACGATAATCACTTTTTAGACTTGCCTGTGTATAATGATAATTTTACCTCTTTAGAAAGCTGGTAGGGGAAACTAGGAATACTTGATCCTACGCAATTTTCTTGGTTTGTGAGATAGTGGTAATTTGTGTGTGACATTTTTATTTGGCCACATGGTCTGTTGGAGGGGATTTTCATTACAATCTGAAAGGTCATTGTAATGGTGTGTTGGTAAATATGTTTTGGGGATCCAAAAGTAAATTTTCTCTTTTTCATTCCTCAGTGGATAGGAAGTTTACTATTGAAGATATTATGAATTAAAATATTTCTGAGCTTCAAGCATACTTCTAGCTGTAATTTGATATGTGATGTTTTGCAGTATCTTAATTCTAAGTGGTTAAATTTTTAGATTATTTAGAAACAGTAAATTTAAGGATACATGACCCCAAAAAGTTAGGGATACTTAACCCTATCTAAAGCTATTGCAGCTTCGGTGTCGTAACCGACCGAAGCACATTTAGTGGTTGGGATCAGTTTTCTGGTGCTTGGAGTTTGTTGGCGATATGGCAACTGAAATATAGATAATAATTAAAAATAGTTTTTTAGTAATTATTTAATGAATAAAATTTCTTTTTAATATGATAATGTCAAATAATTATTTCGGTAGTAAGAATTATAATAAGAATTGAAATTTAATTAATCTGCAGGGAAACCGGGAATGGTCAGAGAAAGTCGGGGAAATTTATTCTAAAACTGGAAATTTTTTATTTTGATAAATCTTATTGGACGCGACAATTCACCGATCTTTTTTTATAAATAGAATGAAACACCATTGGCAACCAATAAAAATCAGTTATTTACTGACAGTCTAAAAGAGATGCCATTCGCTTTTCTGCACCCTCGCCAGGGGACGAAGTGTTTGCATTTAAACTTCCGAGGGACCAAAATTTCGGCTGTTAGTCTAGTCAATGAAGGGTTTGAAAAAAACATTTAATCATATAGTTTTGAAAATTGGTGCGCATGTTCGTGAGGGGTTTCTGATAAACATACTAAAAGTCCCTGGTCCTGGGGGGGGTAAGCTCACGGCGCCATCTTGGATCCCCCGTCTTAGTTTTTCCTGAATATCTCGGAAACCATTGATTTAACAAGTTAAAGAACGTAAAATTGCCTACAAATATATACTTTTATTTTTCTTCCAGCCTTAATAGTTTCCCAGATAATGGGTCTCAAAAGTTGTCACCATCTTGGATTTCATCCTCCTTTTTAGTTCCTCTTAAATATCTCGAAATCTGTTCAATTTTCAAATAACATGTTATCAACAAATTAAAGAGAGTAAAATTTCCTACAAACACATGCTTTTACTTTTGTTTTGGCTTTAATAGTTTCCGATATAATGTATTTCAAAATTTGCAACCATCTTGGATTTTATTCCCCCCCCCCCATCTTAGTTTTTCTTGCATATCTCAGAAACTATTAAAGCTAGAAAATAAATAAAAGCATGCATTGGTTGGGAATTTTACGATCATTTATTTGTTGTATTTAATGTAATTTGAAAATCAAATAGTTTTCTAGATATTATATTAAAGATTTGAAATTGGTTTGACTTTCAATACAGCATTATTGTAAATTATACATAAAAATTTTTAAAAAAATTGTCAAATTTAAGAAAAAATTATTAAGGGAAATATTAAATTACATCAAATCTTTAATTTAATATTTCCCTTAATGTTTCTCTTGTGTTAAAAAAACGTGATATAAAAATTTATTTTGATTATTACAATACAAAACCTTCTTTTGTTGTAATGAAATGCTGCCATTTTCGTTGCTTTTCCAGTTTTTTCAGTCTAATTTTTTGTTAATTCTTTGCTACTTGAAATAAATTTACTTTTTAATAAATTTACTATATTATTTTGATAGATTTACTTATTAGCTATGATTTAAGATTCATTTTTTTCACTCAGGACAGATAATCTTCAATGGAAACCATACCATCTATTTATATGTAATAATTAGATAAAAAAATTCAAGTTATAGTCAGATAAATAAAGTGTAATAAATGTAATTTAAATTCTGCTAAAAAAAATTAATTTTCATTGAGTTAATGATATTAAAGAGCCATTCAGCCTGAGACTCTTTTTAAGAATTGAATGTAAAAATCAAAGTCATTAATTTTATTAGATTCAAAACATATTGCCTTAAACTTTAATTCAAATTAGCTTGAGAAAAATTAAATAAGTTGATGTTTTTTTAATTGATTGGCATAAATAATATATAATTAATAGAATGTGCGAATCAACTGGCAGTAGAAGGCGGATAGTATTTAATATAACAAAAGCAATTTAAAAATACAGAAATAAATTTAGCTTACCTCTTTAAAACTAATTTATATCCTTAGAAAAGAATGAAAATGCACAAGTATTTCTTTATGCTCCCACTCTCTGATGAAACAAAAACAGAAAAGCAACATTTTCTTCGTATTATTTGTCATTAAAGAAACACCCAAGGACCATTTGTACAATAAAGACAATTAGACAGACTTTATTCTTCCTACAATATAGTAAATAAGACCTCCACACCCTAAAACACAAAACTCTAAGAAAAAGCGCGATTCCCCTTTTGCTTTCAGCTTTTAATAGTTAAATTATGTACATTTTTTGTCCTCCCTTCTTATGAGCGTCTTGGAGGTTCGAAAAAGATTCTTAGGGCAGGTGAGTTCCCTTTTCCATCTATTTTACGACTGTAAAATGAGATGCAAAACAAAGAAGAAAAACCATGTAGTTTTGTCATCTCTAGGCAAGAACCACACCCATGGTCAAAGAAGGACCCTTTTCGCCTTGCTGGAGGGACATTTTTTTCCTGCGGAAGCAAGAAACTCGGTGATCATTGTCGCATCAGTTTGTAACATAAAACTACTTGCCTAGAAAAGGCGCAGGCCCTTTCTCTCTGTAAGGGGGTCACAAGCTGGCAACTTGACCACTGGACAAAACAACTAACCACTCCTGTAATGTTTAATAAGCCACTGAAGACTTATTCTCAGATTCTTTTTTATTTGCACAGCAGATCGTACCAATCTAACTATTAAACTAAATTTTTAAATGGTCATTTTTGCGCCCCCGTTCTGCCTGCGCCATTGGCGGGACCAATGTCACCACCCCCTCGGTACGGCCTTGGCCGTTACCTATATATATAAAAGAACAATTTTTTTAGTATTATATATGCATTGTTCGTTGTTTTTTTTTTTTTTTTTTTTTCTTTGCGTACGCCTAGACCTTTGGCTTATGAGATTAAATTTAGCAAAGTGATGAATTAGCTCAAGAGGGGAGCTGAGGCCGCAGTAAATTTTTTTAGAATTCAAATTAGATTTTTATTTATTTAATTTTAAGTGGTAAATTCAGGTTTTTTAACCCCCATTTTCGCAAATTTTATTTTTCTATAATTATACACTCGACTTCTGGTATTATAATTTATAAATTCTTGCATTTTTTCTCTCTTTTTTGTCTTTGATGTTTTATTTTATTTATATTTCTGTATATGTTGTTCTTTTCGAGCCGTATTGGTAAAGTTGGTTGGAATAAAAAGTTGCTTTTTTTTCTTTTACAAAGGATTCGATTTGTGTGATTATGCATCTGTGTTTTAATTTATAAACATCAGTAAAAAATCGTTTTCTTACATTTGTTTTATCTTTTTTTTTTTTTGTCTTTTTTTCTGTTTTATTTTGCAACATATATTTTTATTGAGATTTTGATCATTCTAAAGATTTTTTTAAAGTTTATCTTTTTAATCCGAAATGCCTGGAAAATTCGGTACAGTAGAACTGATCATTGTAAAGATGTATTGGTTATTTTATGGTTTATTGTTTAAAAGTTTTAAATAAATGTTCTTTTTTCAAACATTTTGCTTTTTTATTCAAACCATACTGGCTTGAATGAAAACTTAGTATGGCAAATGAATACTTAGTATGGTCAAAGTGCAGGTGATTTTTTTCTATGGTTGATGGGCTACCTCCGAAAAAAGTCACTGAAATTTTTTTATAAAACCTGGAAATGTCGGGGAAACTCAAACAGCAAAAATGATGAACACCTTGATCTGTTTTGTGCTCATCTGAGAAAGAAAGATTTATTATTTTAATAAAATCTTTTGCTCGAACTATTTATTTTTTTATTTAACGTTTTGCCATTTCTGTTGAGTTTTGCTTTCTTTCTTGATATGAATTTTCTCCTAAAATATATTTTTATTATTTTGCTTTTATTTTTGACTAGCTGCCTTCGGTGACCAGCTTGTTCAAACTGGAATATGATTTCAATTAAATCTTGCATCATTTTATATCCATGGTTCTCTGAACAACATAATTTTATACTTCAGATTGTGGTAGATTTTTAACCCATGTTCTATAAGTGACCTTGGACCACTTCTGTTCATTGTCTATATAAATGTTCCTAATTGAGTCATGTAACTGACCATGTCATGTAACCTCTAATTCCATGTTGTCGGCACTATCTTCACTTTCTTATTCCTCTTGTAAAATCTGCATTTGATTTCAACATTAAAATCATGCAGCACATTTTATGACTAGCGGCATGATAGCTGGATTAAAACATGCCAAAAAAGAATGAAAAGATAACAACCATAGTCATTCAGGTTAATATATTTCTTAATATACGTAATATCTCGGAGCTTGGTTTACAGATTCCGCAAAAATTTTCATGAAATTATGAAAGCAAAATGTATTGGGATATTACCTCGTCTTTCAACAATGAAAGCGAAGCGCACAATTAATTATTTGTTTAAAAAATGAAAACAAATAATTAATTGTGAATTGTGTTGCAACAATTAAAAGCATTGTTGTAAATTAGGCCAAAAAACATTTTTAAAAATTCATTAAAATTCGAGAAAATATTGTATGGCAACTTAATTGATATCATTGGGAAGGTAATTTTTTGCACTTGCAGACAGTGTGAAAGTAATTTTTGTGCTATAATATTTTCGGAAGTTATTAAGTAAAAACGCCAAAATTTTGCTTAATTTTTAATTAATTTCCAAAAAAGTTCTCGGAGGTGCACATTCCCACCCTCCAAAGTATGTTTGTGCCAAATTTCGTAGCTCTTGCTCCAGCGGTCTTCCCTGTGGAGTACCAACACACACATACATTCTCCTTTATTATTAGTAGAGATTAAATATTAGAACAACCGAGTAAGTCTATTAAGCTTCTCAATTTCTTGTTTTGCACAGCACTTTTTAGATTTTTTTTTGTGTGTGTCTTGGTGCTATTCTGTTTTTTATTTGATTTTTCAAAACCATCAATTCTTTAACGCACTAATAACGTTGCTAGGTTTCCAGTTCCATTGCTGTAATTTTTTCCATTTAATTATATCAATATTTTAATTGCTTATTAAATGTTGAATTAATTTAATCACTGGTTTTAATGTAATGACTTAAAGAATTTAATTTATTAACTAGATTATATTAATAACTGTGTTTTATACTAACCATATTATTTCATTTTTAATATTATTTGATAATTAGCATTATAACTACTTCATTGTGGAAAATGCCTGTGTTAAAAGATTCAGAGTCCTTTGGATCGGATAAAGCAGTTTTTATTTGCAGCATGGTCTATCATACATGAAAAGCCGAATCACAGTGAGGATAAAATGAAAGTCACTTACATATATATAGATTTTCAAAAGGATTGAAAAGATAGGAAGGCAGCCAATGGGGATTCATATGGATACAGTGAAACAGGGAATAGAAAACATTAATACGACAACCAATCAGCTCTATTTGAAAAGGTTTGTGAAACTGAGTGATGAATACTCTATCTAACAATAATAAAGAGGTTTTCAATTCAGTAATTGTAACCTTATATCTGAATTTCGCTTATATACAAATTATCAAGAGAATTTAAGTAAGTTTTGCAAGTAGGGTCATGTATCCCTAAAGGTAGGGATACACCCTACGTGATTTCATGAAATGTATTTATTTTTTGATTAAATGAGATATCAATTTAGAACAAGTATATTATCTCATTTTTAAAACCAAATCCTTTTATTATACTTACAATTCAAATATTCGAGAAATATAAGAAAAAGTAAAAGTAGGGTCAATTAATCCCTAGTTTTCCCTACAGTACAATCTCGGTTTTTTTCCTTTTTCTCGGTAAACAACATCATATGTTCAAGAATGTCAGACAACATGGGAATCGGAGGGGGCTATTAACCATAGCCTTTTGTAACAGAAAGATCTGGGGGAGGGGGGCTAGCGACTGGAATGTGCACAGATATTTGTTGCTCTGACTCCTGGTGGGCATAATTCTGTTCATTTGCATTTATCAATTTCAGCTGAGCACTTGTTCCTTGAAATTCGCTTTTGATGTGTTAACACTTTTAATCTAGGAAGGAGCACGTAAAACATTGACAAAAAAATATGATTTGTCAGTCAATATCTAATTTTGAAATAAAAAGAAAAGGCCTTGAAAATGATGTGGAAAAAAAGTAAATTGGATAAACAATCGAAAACGATCCAAAGGTACCGTACATGACGATGCTGACAAAGTTTTCGACTAAAATTTTCATTTCGAAGTTTTTAATAAAGGATAGAGTTATTTGCAGGTACTGTACCTGCGGATAAAACGTTATTTGCAGGTACTGTACCTATGAATAATTCGTTATTTGCAGGTACTGTACCTACGAATAAAACGTTATTTGCAGGCACACTAACTACGAATTATAGGATATTTGTAAGTATTGTAGCAATGGATAAAACGTTATTTACAGGTATTTGCCATTCTGTTATTTTGCACACTTGTGAATTTTAGATGAGAGTACAATATTTTAATATTTTTAGGGCTTAATTATGAGTAAATTCAATTAAACATTCAATATGGGTGGCGCCATCTATTAGTGAATTTGAGAACAAATCAGCAAATTTTTTTCTATTTTATAGTCTTTAATATATAACGCATTTTGTTTGTAATAAAGAATTATAAATTGACTAAAGTGCAGAAAATAAATGTAATTAAACAATTCTACTTTTTTACTACTACACACTAATAAAAGAGTGCTTTTAAAAACCGCTTTTAATCTTTTTAATTTAGAACTTATGCATTTATTAGAAGGAAATTGGAATAAAAGTTATTTTAAATTTGTCTGATAATAATTTGGGCTTCGAAAAAGGAGTAAAATTAAAGGAAATACTGAATTTCACAAGCATAATTTTAAAAAACATTATCCGAAAAGCAAACTGCCACACAAGTTGCAATAACAACATCCGACAAGATTCGAACCAGCGTTCTGCAAAACGTGAAGCCCGTGCTCTAACAACCGTACCAGCCAAACTTCTACTTAGAGTCGTACGTGGATAGTTGCTTTCATATTTTTAGCTCTGTTATTCGTTAAAGCTTTAAATGGCAGTTAATTCAGCCCTTTTTTCAAAGAAAATTCAAATTTTTGTTGAAGTTTTAAAACAATTTACATTGGTGTTAAAGAAGATTTATACTATTGACTTTGGATCTCCGTTCACTCCATGGAGTTTTTAAAATTCCTTGATGATGAATAACTCATGTTTTAGGATATACAGCTATTCATAACTAGAAATTTGATTTTTTTTATTAAATAGCTGCAATTTCATCAACAAACGCTTCAAAAATATTTTGACACGTTTACCGAAATCAGAATCATGGGAAACCAGATAACAGAAACCAAAAGCTGAAATAACAAAAAACCTCGTTAAAATAACGTTAAATTTCATAATCTCAAGTATAAAAAAGAACAATCTTGTAGAAAAGAGGGAAAATAAACTCTCTAAAAAAAGTCTTACAGAAGGATTTTGAATTTAACAGTACCTGTAAATAATGTTTTATCCGCAGGTACAGTACCTGCAAATAACGAATTATTCGTAGGTATAGTACCTACAAATAACGTTTTATCCGCAAGTTCAGTACTTGCAAATAATTACTTCCTTTAATAAAAGCTTAAATATATTTCAGCTATTTATTTGTAAGATAAATACTAGTAGTAGTTAATTTTTTACTGCGCATGCGCGAAAGGTAGCGTAATTTTTCTTTTATAACTTCACAGCCAGATATATAGAGCAACTTATATAAAATTTCCAGTTCAATACCGTTAATATTCAGAAAGATGTCTGTATTACAGCTAGGTGAATTTCGGCACAATCTTATGAGAAGCTAAATGATAAGGGTCCATGTAAACAAACTGAAATGTATTAATCTTTAAACAGAAGCTGGATATTCTGCATACACATGTAAACTAATAAATTAAATAATTTAAATTGCATTTCGATGATAACTATTCGAGGATTCAAGTTTAATAAATTTCAGTTCCCAGGTAGCACGTAAGTTTGTAGCAAGTTTGATTTTGACTTGATATTACCTTGTCATGGCAAATTTGACGCGTCAAGCTTGAAGTGAACGTGGCAAACTAACAATGCAGAATCGCCACCCCTCCTTGCAATGCAAGCTTGCTGTAAGTTTGCAAAACAAGCTTGATGCAAAGATGATAGCACAATAAGAGATAATTATCTTTGTCTCTGTTTTAAAAAAACATCCGATTTTTAATAGCATCTCCTAGACCGTCCTCCTTTCTATTAATTCAATAAATCAATGATAATTTGTGAAAAAACTAACTTTTTTATAAAAAAAATTTTGAAACATTTTCCTTCTTTTTATTAAATATAGAACTCGCACTTTAAACAAAACTATATCGCCTTTTTCTTAATGTTGAAATTTTAACGTTTATAAACTAAATTAAACCTGAAAAACAGTCAATGTTTGTTGAAAAATAATAACTTACATTTTGTCCCATTTTAAAAGAAATTACTTTTGAAACCTAATCTCATAGTTTATTTTACTAGAAAAACGTAGTTATTAGCGAAAATCTCTCTCTCTTTGATTTCAAATTATGTTCTCAACACAAAATTTAAAAAATTAATGAAATCAAGAAAAAAGAGTTTAAAATAAATCGTATGCGCGATGTATTAGCGAAATCTATCTTTTCTCAGGGTTTATCTGGCCGAGTGGTTAAAGCGTCCGCTTTAGAAGAGGTAGATCGCGAGTTCTAATTCTTTGTGGTTTTTGCTATGTTTGCGATGAATTTGACGTCGCAAGCTTGCTGCAAGTTCGTCGCGTGGTGACTTTGTCGCTTCTGCAAACTTGTTTCAAGCTTGCACTCTTGTCATGTCAACCTTGCTGAAAGCTTGCAGATTTGCAGTGCAAGTTTGATGCAAACTAAAATTTCTCTCTGGGTTTGTCCATGGACCCTTATCATTTAGCTTCTCTTAGTGTGTACGGAAATTCGCATCGCTGCAATACCGATATCTTTCTGAATATTAACGGTATTGACCTGGAATTTTTATATAACCCAGATAGCAATTTTAGTTTGCAGCAAGCTTGCAACAAATTTGACATGACAAGAGTGCAAGCTTGAAACAAGTTTGACGTGACAAGAGTGCAAGCTTGCAAAAAGTTTGAAACAAGTTAACGCAAGCTTCGAAGTCACCATCGGACAGCTTGTCGCGTCAAATTCATTGCAAATTATAGCAAAAACAGAGTACGAACACAACCCGGATTAGCACTCGCGACCTAGCGCTCGGGAAGCGGACTCTCTAACCATTCGGCCAGTTAAACTCTGAGAGGCGAAGATAGATTTCGCTAATACACTGTTCGATTCGATTCGCATACGATTTATTTTAAACTATTTTCTTGATTTCGTTAATTTTTGAGTTGAGAATATGATTTGAAGTCAAAGAGAGAGCGATTTTCGCTAATAACTACGTTTTGTTAGTAGAATAAATTATGAAATTTGAGTTCAAAAGTAATTACTTTAAAATGGGACAAAATGTATAAGTTTATTTTTCAACAAACATTGACTGTTTTGTCGGTCTAATTTTGTTTATAAACGTTAAAATTTCAACATTAAGAAAAAGGCGATATAGTTTTTTTTAAAGTGCGAGTGTTATATTTAGTAAAAAGATGGAAAATGTTTCAAAAATTTTTTTTTATAAAAAAGTTAGTTTTTTTGTAAATTATCATTGATTTATTGAATTATTAAAAAGAAGGACGGTCTAGGACAGAGGTTCTCAACCTGTGGTACGCGCAGTGACGAAACAAGAGGGGGGCAACCGGGGCAGTTGCCCCGGGCGCCAGTCAGCAGGGGGCGCCAGCCCAGAGGAGGTGAAAAATAAAAAAAAATAGTATAAAAATATATTTTACTAAATGTCAATTTTATGTTTAAATTCTAGTCCGGAAACAAAACCAGTTGTAATGTTATTAAATAATTAAGTAAAATTAAGATGTGTCTGTTGATAAAACCCAAGCAACGCCAGCGCAACGAGACGCAAGGCACTGAGGGGTGTGCCTGATGGATTCGCGTAGGAATGTGGGTACGTATCGCACTACAGCCTCCTTCCGCGTATGCGCCTGTCCGGACTCTGGAAATGGACTCATATTACACCCCCTATCACCCCTTTACTGAGTAAGATCGTCCAAAAGGGGCAATCTTCGGATATTGAGACGGACGGTAGAAGACAATTACGTAACGTAACCTCACTCTGCTACTCAACGAAAGATGTCCAGAAAATTGTCGGGCGCTGAAAACCGTAAAAAAGCTAAAGAGAGAGAGAGAAACAAAGTCATTTGTCCTCCTCATTTTTGTCATCGTGGCTAAAATCAAATACCAATAAAGGTAAGTGGTGTTAATATGCTCGTGTAACATCTGCCCCTGGACTCCAAAATCTGGGCAGACTAACCAAAGAATTTATAAGACATTACATTCTTTGGACTAACCTCCCCGCCCCCTGGCGGAGGAAAGAACGAAAAAAGAGATGTTGGACTGGGAAGAGAGACGAACGCTGGGTGATGGAAGCGAAATGGCGGCCTGCTATGTTTGAAGTTTTCTTTAAAATGTTTCGCTCGGTAATGTGTGTCATGTCTTCATGTGAGAATAAAATCCTGAAAAGGCACATGGTGAAGTCATACTTCCCTACAACACATCACATCGGTACACTCGTTTTCTTTGTTGAGTATTAGTTTTTCAAAACTATCATTGGGCAAGTTGTTGTCCTTTTGAATTTTGTCTACATTAGGCACACATTGAAGCAGTGGTTCTCAAAAGGTGCGCCCTAGAAGATTTTCGAGTGAGCCTGCGGTATTTCAGATAAATACATGTCCAGATATAAAAACAAATATATTTACTATTTTTGTTATCAATTCTCCAGTCCAAAGAGAGTTTTCATTGCAAGGAGCTAACCTTTCTGGTTGCTTTTTTCCCCTTATGATTAAACACAAGGAATTGTCTCTTGAAACCTTTTTGGCAGGGCCGGCCCGAGGCTTGGCCAAACCGGGCAACTGCCCGTGGCGCCGAAGCGGGAGCTTGAAGGGAAAAAATTGTTTAATAGACACGAGAGCTCCGGAAAAACGGCAAATATTGTATTTTTAAAATAAATTTGTTAAATTATTTCAAATTAAATAAGACCACTATAGAATCTTAAATATATCTGGAGTTTATAAATTTTCGTCATGATATTGTTAAGTCATATTTGCAGGTAAAACATGCATATTTCTATGTTCTAAAAAATTATATTTGTTCAACTTTTAGAATACAGACATTATAGAATTAAAAAAAAATAGCATGGTTTTGTATGTGGGGGTGGCGCCATATTGTTGCTTTACCCTGTTGGTAAAGTTACCAACCGGGCCGCTTCTGCTTTTTGGTCTTCCATAAAAGAAGAATATGTGTCAATATCTAAAAAAGCTTTAAACTTTTTACTACAATTTTCAACATATTTATGTGAATTAGGATATTTTCCTTTCACCACCATTATGTGTAAAAAGAGAGGAAATCTTCAATGCATTGATGAGGAAATGAGTGTGCCTTCCAAATATATGTCCAAACATCGAATAAATCGCTAGGACACATCAGGCTGGTGTTTCTCATAATCACAAGAATGAATAAACTTAAGGTGTGTTTCATTTATCTTTTATCATCGCTTTATTTTTTGTTATATTTGACTTAATTATTAGAACTATAACAAATTTCTTTTGCCTATAAAAGATTGTAGAGGTACAATTGTGAATGAAGTCCTTGAAGAAGCAGAACAATCTTGTAAGGAGGTAAGGAAGAGAAAGAAGAAAAGATTTTTTGACAAAAAATGTAAAGATGAAAGCTCTGAAATTTTTCAACATAAAAAATTCAAACTTGCCTTACTGCAAGTGAATGATAGAATAGAAGCTGAGTTAGAGAGACGATTCCAATCAATGCAAAAGGTGAACGAAATTTTCGGATTCTTGTCTCCCAAACAACTGACGACTCTTGATAATAAAACTTTAAGAGAGAAGGCTAGTACTTTGAGAAATTTGTATCGAGACGACCTGGACGAGGATGAACTGTCTGTTGAAATAGAGAGTTTTAAGTATACTGTGGTATGTAGCGACAATTTAGCTGGAAATGAATCAAAAAAGAGTAAGCTGAATTCTACTGCCCTTGACTTTTAAAATTATTTATATACAACTGGTCTTCATGAAAACTATTCAAATTTGACCACGACCCTAAGAATCTACTTGACTCTACCAGATTCTGTCGCATCGAATGAGAGAAGTTTTAGCAAACTTAAAATCATAAAAAAACTATTTAAGAAACTTAACCAAGCAAGACCGCATTTCTAATCTTGCAGTGATTTATATTGAGCATGAGAAGGCATCAAAGATTTCTTACGATGATGTGATAAAAACTTTTAAAGCAAAGAGGAAAATTAAATTAAATAATTTGAGTGTTTAATGGTTAACAGAGTAAACTAACCTATCCATCTGAAAAATTGTTTGAAACATTAATTTTTCAAGTGGAACACTTAGTTAGGATATTATCATTGTTATATTATTGCACATGTTTTTTCTAACGTACGCTATGCAAAATTTGAACTTGGCGCATTTGTATTAGGTGAAACAAAATTAATTTATACACGTGTTTTTTTTCTTTATTAAATATTACAACCATAGTAGTATTTTCCTTTTCTTATTTTTAGGCGCCAGTCCTTTTTCAGTATAGAACGGTAGATTTTAATTAAGATTTTAAGCAAACTAATCTATGTGTTATTTGTTGGTGTTGGGGGCGCTAATCGCAGATTTTGCCCCGGGCGCCAAAATGCCTAGTTTCGTCGCTGGGTACGCGTACCCACAAGAGGTACCGAAGGGCCAGTTGAGGGTACGCGAAATCAAAGTCGGTAATGGCGGACACAAGAAAATATTAAGAATTAAGAAAGTTACAGTATTTTGTTTCCTTAAGTTCGTGTGAAAAGTAAAAGTGAAAGTTGTGCTAGTCTAAAACCTACGATCAAAATAAGAAAATTATTTTTAAAAAATAAAAATTTTAATAGACCACGTTTTTAAAACGGACTAAAAAGTATAAAATAATTTCTTCTAGCCCCATACAGATTTATAACCCCATACAGATTTAAAACGAAAAACGTGGGGCGCATGCAATATTTAATAGTAAGGAGTGTAGGGAGTAGCTGTCGTTGAGAAAACTCACACAACAGTTCATATCATTTCCATTGCAAGAAAATTGTTAGTGAGTGAAATAAACTATTTATACATCAATTATCTATTACATGCGCCCCACGTTTTTCGTTTTAAATCTGTATGGGGCTAGAAGAAATTATTTTATACTTTTTAGTCCGTTTTAAAAACGTGGTCTATTAAAATTTTTATTTTTTAAAATAATTATTTTCTGCTTTTTAGTCTTCTGTGTGTGAAATTTTGCAATCGATTTTAAACATCTTGATGAGATTATGACGGAGACATGTGGCAAATTTCAGGTTTATTTCAGTTTCTCTTCACCTGATCATAAATAAAAAATTGTTATTTTCCTGAAAAAGTAAGTTATGTGACGCAGAGACCTTTGAGATATAATGAAAAACGTACTGCGCATGCGCAAAGATATAGTTAAAATATGGGGTGCTTCGATGGCCCCATGGGCCATCCTTATACCCAAGAACCAAGTCTGTAATGTTAATAGTTTTCGAGATATAATGAAAAACGTCCTGCGCATGCTCAAAGATATGGCCAAAATATGGGGTGCTTCGATGGTCCCATGGGCCATCCTTATACCCAGGAACCAAGTCTGTCAATGTTAATAGTTTTCGAGATATAATGAAAAACGTCCTGCGCATGCTCAAACATATGGCTAAAATATGGGGGTGCTTCGAAGATCCCATGGTCCATCCATATACCCAAGAACCAAGTCTGTAATACATTAGTTTTCGAGATATAATAAAACGTACTGCGCATGCACAAAGATATGCTAAATATGGGTGCTTCGAGATCCCAAGGTCATCCATATATCCAAGAACCAAGTCTGTAATGTTAATAGTTTTGAGATATAATGAAAACGTAGATCTGCGCATGCAAAGATATGGATAAAATATAGTGCTTCTGATGATCCCATAGGGTCATCCATATACCCAAGAACCAAGTCTGTAATGTTAATAGTTTTCAAGATATAATGAAAAACGTACTGCGCATGCGCAAAGATATGGATAAAATATGGGGTGCTTCGATGATCCCATGGGTCATCCATATACCCAAGAACCAAGTCTGTAATGTTAATAGTTTTCGAGGTATAATGAAATACGTACTGCGCATGCGTCATGCAAAATATGAAATGACAGACAAACGGACAGACAGACAGACAAGAAAGCGAATTAATAATGCATTGTCATTTAGTTCTGAACTATGTTTAAAGGTTCCAAGTCTCCAGCTCATCGGGAAGTTAGTTTAAAATCGATCGCAAGATTTGTACCGAACAGACAGACAGACAAGAAAGCGAGTTAATAAAAACGTGGTAAAAAAGGAAGCAAAAGAAAACCTGGTATTTTGTCTTCGCTAACCCCGGTTATGCGTGAATTAACAGTGTGTTCGCAAAAGCTGTAGCTTCCCAATGTAGTATGCGTTTTGTTTTTCTAGTTTAGGCTTATCGAGAGCAATCCGGAATCCTCTCGAAGATTCTTGTTCTGACGTTTTTACTTTCTCGTATACGAAGTATACAAAGAGAAAGTATTGTAATCGTCAAAAAATTTGAACTCGAGATTTTGACAAATCTCCACGTTTTAGACTTTCCTGAGTCCGAAAAACACAATTTTGGAATTATGTGTGTCTGTATGTCTGTGTGTGTGTCTGTGAACACGATAACTCGAAAACTATTAGAGATAAAGGGATGAAATTTGGTATGTGAACTTGAAACATAATTTGTAGGTTTCTATCAAACTTTGGACAAAATCTGTCAACGGGAAGTCTGTCAATCTGTACGTCCGCGGTCATGTGAGCACTATAACTCAAAAACTTGAATAGCTAGATGGATAAAATTTGGTACACAGTTTTATCGTCATGTTTGTAGGTCCGTATAAAATTTTGGGCCAAATCCGTCAAAGGGTTGACTGTCTGTCGGTCTGTATAATCGCATACTTGTTCAGTTATGAAAATAACTCCCTGCGCATGCCTACTGGTGGCAATGCCTGTGCAAAGAAGAAGGGACGCTCCGAAAACTTGGCAGTTTGTTAAAAAACAATTCTGGCGCGATTTTGTAAGGAAGCAAACATTTAGGGAGTCTCGCTAAGTCCTGTTGCGCAAAAGAATGCACAGGGGATTTGAATTTGTTTTGATCCTTCAAACCACGCGTGGTTCCAACTTTGGTTTACTTGCGACGGAAGTTTATTTGACGTCTTTTATTATTCTAGTTTTCTCTACATGTGTTAGGAGTATACGAGAAAGTTTAGGGGAGACCACTCCCGCTGGTTATTAAAAGCGTGATTAAACGCAGGCGTCATTACTTGCTCGATTGGGATGCATAATGAATAACGACTGTTCATATAAATCTATGTATTTGGTGCTCTATTTGATTGGTTCGATTTGTTTTGTGGCATAAAACTGGTGTTTGTAGGCTATGCTTGCTCAATTTGAAGTACTTTTCTTTAGAGTGACTTCAATTCGATATTGTTTGATTTGTCAAAATGGACAAGTGGTTGAAAACTGGAACTCTTAAGAGATCGGCATCTAGAACTGAAATTTGAACCACCGATTTGGCAGCTATGGAGATAACTGTGGATCAGCAAGATGATAATCATGAAGTGCAAAGGCCGACTGATTGGCCCGTTCAGGTAAGAAATAAAATTGATTTTGTTACAAAAAAAAAACTCAAAGCATTAGTGCGCCTCCGAAGAAGAGAAAATATTCTAACGGATACTTAAAATATGGATTTTCCGTCACGGGTGATGAAGATTGTTCAAAACCACTCTGCATTGTTTGCGGAGAGATATTGTCAAATGGCAGCATGAAACCATCTGTATTAATGCACCATTTAGAAACAAAACATCCAACTTATAAGCAAAGAAATATTAGTTTTTTCCAACGACTATCCAACAGCCATAATTTAAATTCTTGTTTAATATCCACAAACAAAGCAAATGAGGCTGCGATTGAAGCATCATATAGAATAAGAATATCATATAGAAAAAATCATACTATCGCTGAAAATTTGGTATTTCCGTGTATCAAGGATGCGGTTGTATGCATGTTCTGTGAAGACCATTTCCAAAAAATCAAAAATATTCCCTTATCTAACAGCGCAGTTTCTCGGAGAATTAAGGACATGTATATTGACATTGAAGCTACAATAAATGAAAGAATAAAAAAGATCCCCTTCTTTTCAATACAGGTGGATGAAAGCACTATGTTTCCGATCTATCAATTTTGGTTGTTATTGCAAGATAATTGAATTTTAACGAACTTGAAGAAAACCTCTTATCGTGTTATCCTCTCACTAAAAGATGTACTGGCGAGGACATATTTAATGTCATTCAGGGTTATTTCTGTGAAAACGAAATAGATTAGTCTAAGTGCTGTGGTGTTTGCACCAATGCACAAGTGTGTTATTTTCGTAATCTAGAGGGACAAAAGTCAATTTTCTCACTTTTCTGCGCAGGTGAAATTTTTGTTTATTTGCAAAGGGAATAAACCATATTTTCTGGAACTAATGTTTATATTTCAAGAAACCGCACCAAACATAAGACAAAAGAGTCGGAACGGCCGACCACCTGCCCTCTACGGCCCCTTTCACATTATACGGTTTAACCGTTACGGCAAGAATGCATTAGGCCGCCTCTTGGTGGTAAACTGAAGAAATGAGTGGGAGCTTTCACATTAGCCGATCGCGGTTTGAGTCCGTTTGTTGGGGTTTAAACCAGCCGCGTACGCGACTGGAAAAAACGGCGCCGTTACGACTTCGTCTTAGTAGTAATGTATGAAAATATGCTGACGCTTTCATACTGCACGAATTCCATCCGGCTGCCGTCCGTCACCTTCACAAGGTCACTTGTTCTTTTTGCCTTCTCGAAGCTTTTGCAGTTAATTAATGATTCCATTATTTTTATAGAATGCTTCAAAATTTAATTTTACTATTGCCTTTCTCATTTTAAAATGATTTCATTGTTATTATAGAACGCACTTTCGTTTAATTTGAGTGTTGACTGTGTAATTTTTTAATGTTTTCGTTATTTTTTTCCTATTTAAAATTTAGCTGTTTTATTTTATTACGAAATATGCCAATGCTGACTAATTTTTATATTGTGTAAGATCAGGGCCGTCTTAAGATTTTACAGTGCTTGCCGCCCAAACAAAATATCTAGCTAAAAAATAATTCAGGAGCATTATAATGTTTTGATAACATTATATTCTCCTAGGTTATTTTATTAACTAGGTTCTATACCATATTATAACATATAAAATTGTATAACATATTTAAAATTACAATTAAATAAATATTTTTGGTTCAAAATCAGTATAGAAAGTTTTTATGATCCCTTGGATCAATAGCGCACTGTTCTTCTGCCTAATTTGCCCATTGGATAAGACGGCCATGTATAAGGTATTGGAAACGAATATACTATTTCATATAAATTAATAAAAATCTGGATAGCAGTGTCTAATAATCATGACTGAATTCTAAGATAACAACACACACACACACATGTTTTATTTCTGAAGTCGCAATTTCAAGAAACTTTTAACCTTTCATAAGTAATTCCGACAGTCTTATAGATTTCTTCAGTATTTTGAACTCTTTACGGAGATTCCATTAAAGTTTCCGATTTTTTTATGATTTTATTTGAAAATTTAAATCATGAACATGTCATGATATTGCACATGAGTGTACTTTAAATAATTGAGAAGATATAGTCAAAACCCATCTCAATATAAAGAGATGTTTGGTGAGTGATTTATATATTAAATACTTACACACAGGATTTTTAAAATATTGTTCATCAAACACACAGAAATTTCCCTGCTATGCTTATATAACCACAATGAAAAAACATACAAAATCAAAACATTGCGGTATAGTTTTTTTCAATGCGTGGTATCTTGCATATAATTTTCAAGAAAAAGGTATACTATTTTAACGTCATAAAAAGTGATTAAAGCATATCTGATTATTTACCATGTTAAATTATTTTAAAGCTGTGATATTTCGAAGGGAATTTTCATAACATTTGTTTGCAATGGGTTGTTTAGTTTTTTTTAAATCCTGCGCGCAAATGAAATCCATGTTCCACAACTTATGTATAATCGATTTACGTAATATGTTATTAATATACATTTGCAATGCTTAAAATTATTACACTAACCTTAAAATCCGTATCTAGGGATGAACTTATTTTATGTAATTATGGTAAAAACAAAATCTATAAGTTTTTGCTAAGTAATAAACAGTCGCACTTTCGCTATTGCTTTTTCCTTGTTAAAAGGTCCTATAACACTTTATGTTTTAAACACAAACGATTAAGATTTAAAAATAAGTGTCAGTTACTGGCAATTTTGTTTAGTTATATTAACGTCCCGTTTTGAAGCAACACGAGGGCTATTTTAGGACGGACCTCGTCATTTTGAACCGCTATCACATGACTAGGACGACACCTGAGCTGGCACCCCCTCTCCAAACTTTCGTCTCACAGCAGAGGGTGGACGTTTCATCCCTACCTATGATTTAACAGACGGCGCAGTTACTTCAGAGTCACAGCTATCATTTTTGTCGGTTGAATGCAGTTCCAAATGTTAGTATTTTGCCGCAGAGTGTAATTTTTTATTCGATTGTGGAATTCAACAAAAGATGCTACAGACATTCCGACATTCATCTGCACGTTGTTCTTCCAAAAGTGAGGTGATTATAGTCTCGTTTTTTTTTATTGATGGGTGCAAGACCATATTGCTGCTATTTGCTTCCGATCCATACTGAAACAGCTATGAAATTAGAAACCGCACTCAAATACTGACGGCGCAAATCGTAAAGTGTGAAAGCAAACATGACACGGCAAAGAAAATAAACAAATTTGCGCCGTAACGGTTAAACCGCATAATGTGAAAGGGGCCTACCTGTCAAGTGTTTTAGGCGTTCGTTTCAATCAATGGAGTTTGCTCGATGAATACGCTGTGTTTCTGTGTCCTAGTGGTGGTTGTGTGTTCATATTATTTCTGTAGAAGTATCAAGGTTAGTTTACATAAGATTTTACTTTAATATATGTTTTTATTTAATCATGAGCACCATAAGAATTGATCGTAGTTTTTTCCGAGAGAGAAAAACGTACAAGTAAGTTTGAACTTGAGTTTTTGTATATTATATCGCATTATACCAGTGTATAATGGTATTTTCCTGAAAGAATTACTTGTAAATTATTGGATATATTAAAATTTTCTTGCGGAAATTCTCGGTACTCATGCAAATTGCTCCTTCATTACAGACGACTACTCAAATTTTGCGCCGAAATTTTTTCGACATTTGGCTTGCTAACGCAAAAGAATCAAGAACGGGTGCTTTGCTAAGTTATATATTACAATAATTTGGTGCCCCGTCTCTTTCAGAAGACATTTAAAAAGTTTAAAATTTATAATCAGAAATATAAGCCAGAAAATTGAACAAAAATGGTTGAAGTCGGGCAGAAAAAGGGATAACTTCCTAAAAATGAATTCTTCGTGGTTAGTTGAATGTATATCATTTCTTGATATTGCCACAGCGAGTATAGAAACTATTTCACATCCTGGATCGAGTAGAAGAACCGGTAGACCACAAAAAGACTTCGAAAGTTGCAGCACCAAAACAAAAAGTCGGAGAATTCAACATATCCTGGAAACATCAAGCCAGAAAGAGATATCGATGACTGCTGAAGTACAGTATCTCAAAGAAGGCAAAAGAGATTCAGCAGCAATTGTAAAAGAACTCTGCGATTTTTCTCCCAAAAGAGGAACAACAATAAAAAAAAAGCGAGGAAGCGTTTTTCAAACCCAAAAGCAAAGTTGTCTTTCTGAAGACCACGTGCTAGCTTTGACGGTCGACTCAAATTTGTCAACACATCAATATAAAGTAATGCGGCAACAAACAAACAAAATACATAAGAACATGTATCCACCTTATCATAAAATTAAAGCGGCAAAACAGTTGTGCTATCCGAGTGACGTCGATGTAACAGAAACCTTCGCAGAAATAAAATTACAATCCCTAATTCACCACACTATTATGTGATTGTGCAAAGTGCAAGAAGATGCCTTTTAATCTATAAGAGACGTGAGAACTCTTGACATAATTGTGAAGTGGGGTTGCGATGGAGCGGAACAAAGTAGATACAAGCAGAAATTTTAAAGTGAAAATTGCTCTGAGGAAAGTTTTCTTCCAATGTATGTTCATGTATTCTTCCAGTAGGTTAACTTTCGGAAGAAACACAAGATGCCAGAAATAAGCACAACAGGAAATTTTGAGAACTATTCACTAGGAAAACCTCAAGGATTGATACGAATAGCGATTTAATTAATAGATTATTATTAACTTCAGATCCATTTACAGTAAACTTGCGTGCTCGTGCAAAAATCAAATGTGGAAAAATCTGTAATAAGTACGTGAGCTCTTGGTATATGCATAATATTATATAATACTTCTCATATCTGTCTTTCTACTTGTTTTGTAATTACAAATTTAAATGCTTGTAATTTTTTATGGTTTACTTTATTTCATTGCGCATTGAACCTCAATCATGTTGTATTGTTATTATTTATAATTATATTATGTTAAAATAACCTTTATCTTATTATGTCTAAAACCTTTATCGTACTTTTATATTTCACATAAAACCCTTAATCGTTTATTTAACCCACTGAATTTGGATTAAATAATTTTGTCCCTCTAGATTACGAAAATAACAAACTGTGCGATGGTGGAAAATCTGTCTGGCTGTTATAAAGGTTTACGTGGTCGTGTCAAAATAGTCGCTCCTCATCTAGCTTGGAGCCATTGCTGCATCCACAGACAAAGTTTAGCAGCGAAGCCTATGCCAGATTCATTGAAAGAAGTGTTCAATCAGTCTGTCAGTTGTAAATTTCTTTAAGGCTAACTCAACTAACACCCGATTGTTGAAATCTTTGTGTGGAGACATGGGCAACCTTCATACAGTAGCGGACTGGCGAGGTTGCCAGCTTGCCCGATGGCAAGTGGGCCCCTTAAACAGAAGACAATTTGGGCCCCCAGAAAGTGTGGGAGAGAAAAAAATATCTCTTTCTCTATAGTAAGCTTTTCTAAAGCAATAAAATAAAATAGCCCTGTACTCAAAACCCATGTTTTGGGGATTTATTGCCGTCGTAATTCGACCAGCCGAACAGCGGGTGGTTGAATACCGACCCAAGACGCATACGCAATTACAACTGCCCGTAGGAACTGTACTGAGGTCTCTGTCCACTTCCATTGACCCTCCGATCATTTACAGATGTTTCTACGGAATGTTGCTGCCATCGCACAAACCCTCGGGCTATTGGAACAGGATAGCTCTTCGGTGTCAAAGTCGAGTCCCAATACTCATTAAGATTTTTTGTTGGTTTCGGAAACCCCGGAAAGACGGAAGGAATTGCATCCCTTTGAGCAGAAAGGGTGCTGTTCTTGTGAGAGATAGCTATAAGAGGTGCTTTTCCCTTTCTTTTTTGTAGTTTAATTTTACTGTCGTAAATCTGACAAAGAAGGGAACTCGCCTCTAAGAAAATGTTTTCTTGGCTAAAACTGTGACTAGGACACTAAATGACATCTATGAAAAGACGACACTCACGCTTTTCTTTATGCGTTTGGGGAGAGTTTGCGTTTAGAAGAGTAAATGGGTTTCGTTTAAAGAGAGCCTCAGTCTTATTGGTCTGTCTTTCATGGAAAATAATTGGTGAGGAAAGTGTTATTTCTGTTTTTAGTCGTAAGAGAGTAAAGACATATGTAGCGTATCTTGCAAAAGGAAAGAAAAAAAGAGATATAAGCTGAAAATATTTATTATTTATTCTTATTTCTTTATTTTTACATTGCTTTTGTAGTATCAAACACTAGCTGCATTCGACTACCAACCGACTCGTCCATCTTATTAATTGTCTTAATTTGACTATATTAACAAACTTTAAATTCGCCAACTTATTTAAAAGTATTAATTGCTACAAAAGACTGAGAAAGAAATTAGTTGTGCAAAGAAAAAAAGAAGAAAAAAAAACAGTAGATAGGAAATGTATTAGCATTTGAGATAAATTTTGATGCAGTATGTTTTTGTGTTTAATGAAACTAATGACATAAGTCTTTACATTCCACTGTTAAAAAGTCTAAAAAACACGAGATTCAGTGAAGATTATTTTTTGAAATTTTGCATAATTATAATCTACAATTATTGCTCATTATTAAGCTTATTATAAAGTGAAAATTTAACCTCATCATATCAAGTAAATGAATTGCATAATCTCCAGGAAGATTATCTTGTCTTAAGTGGAAAGATGAGCTTAATGTCATCGCTAAAAAGTAAATTTATTAAAATAACATAGAAAATCTATCAGAAACTAAATTTATTTGAAGTAACGAAGAAAGAAAGAAAAAGACTGGACTTAAAGGTGAAAAAAAAACCTGGCGAAACAATGAAAATGGACTGCATTTTAATACAACAAAAGAAGTTTTTTACATTATAAAGGATGTATTTTGTACAAATCTATAGTTTTACTCGATCTTTATGAAATTTGGCACACATGCTCTTCAAAAAAAGATGAAAATAATTGTCAACTTTTTAAAGTCCAAAAGTAAATTAAAATTTCAGTTACTTAAAAATTAAGCAAGATTTTGGCGTTTTTTCGCAATGTTTTCAAAAAATGCTATCTAATAAAATGATTTTTGAATTACTTATAATTCAAAAATATCTTTTTAATGATATCAGTTTAATTTAAATTACTGAAACATTACCAGTACAAATTACTAAACTATAAATCATCCAGAGAAGTTTGTTTTAAAGGTTCCTGGCTCTTTCAACAGATGCCCTACTAATGGGCAGCATTTCTCCTTCATACTTTGTCGTTAAAACCGTATATGAAATATTTAACTTTCGGAATTTAAAATCAAATAACTTTAATCATAAGTTCGCTATTTTAAACGTAGAAAATTAAGGGGTGTTAAAAGGGATTTATTTTAAAGACGCGGAAAAATTAAATATATAATAAAAAAATTAAATTGAATACATAATTATTAAATATTATAGATTTAAATTAATATAATTAAATATAAAAAAATTAAATAAAAAATAATAATATATATAACTGAATTAATATTGTGATTGTAGATATGTGTGGGCCCTCACTGACTCCTGGCAACCACTATTTTCAGACCCAGTCCGCCACTGCCTTCATACTACGTTACTTTTGCACACAGAAGTGAGATGACTTACGCGAGGAAATGTACTCAAAAAATTGTTTCAACAGAAACATGGAGTTCATGTGTTTTTTGATGAACCACCCTTTTTCGTTGAGCTTTAAATTTTATGAAAATGAATGGTTGCAGTAGCTTGCGTAAATATCTGACATTTTTTCAGAAATAAATAAACTTAATTTAGGATTGCAGGACCATTCCATAATCATTTTTAAGGTAACTAACAAAATCGAGTCTATGATTAAAAAGATAAATTTTTGGGAATTCTGTATAAAAAAAACCAGTATGAAGTTTTTGAGACACTTCACAGCTTTTTATCTGATAACGAACTTAAATTAACAAAACGAGTAAAAACTAGTATAATAGCACATATAAAGGACTTTAAGTTGTCATTCAGACAATATTTTCCGAAACTTTGTGATGCAGATATGTGGATTTTAAATTCATTCAACGAAGTGTTTTTTCAAAAAGCTGAAAAATTAACAATTTCTGGAAAAGAAAAATTAATTGAACTTTCCACTGATTCTTCATTAGAATCTGAATTTAAAAAAAGAAATTCGATTGACTTCTGGGTAGCAGTGAAGGTAGAGTATCAAGAACCCAAGAACTTAGTGTTAAAGCAATAAAATATTTAATACCTTTCACAAACACAGAACTTGTAGAAAGAGAATTCTTGTCTTATACATGTATTAAGAATAAATACCGAAATAAGCTTGACGCAGCTCCAGACATGAGATTATATCTTTCTGCATTTGAACCCAATTTTATAAAACTCATCTCCATAAAACAAGCTCAAGCATCGCATTGAATATTTTTTTTGATCGCATTGCACTTGAATAACTGATTATTAAGAAGTGTAATTTTTAACTAGCCTTATAAGTTAATGTGGAATTATTACAGTACTGCTTTTATTTGTTTTGCAGTTTAACTAATACCTACCATTTTAAAATTGGAATAAAATATAAAATTAAAAATAAGTCCTGCAAATGCCATTAATTCGCGTTATTTGACTCTTAAGCCTACCTAAGCCCTTAATATTATTGATAAAAACATCTTTGCATAGATGGATGATTGGGGGATTATGACATAAATAAATAGCAGGGGCACCGCCCCGTGACCGCACAACAACGAGGTCTTACGCGGTGGCTTGGAGCGGGCTTGCACAAATCATACGCAAAAGTTCCACCACGGCCCAGTGAAGCTGGCCCAACATAGTTCACGGGGAATCAAGATCCCATTGGCGAGACACCAGGGACCTGCTATGTCGAAACAATCACACGCCCGAAGTCATCATCCTATGTGAAAGCAGACAGGCGTAGCCCATCGCGCATCCCGGAGGAGGCGGCTTCAAACACGCACCCTAGTAAGGCAGATGTACTCCCCACGGTGCAACAACATGACTATCTTCAGCCGAGTAAAACCCGACAAACTCCCCGAAGGAAGCAACAAACTCAGGAAGCAAGTTCCACGCCACAGAGGCAAGACACTATCTCAGGGAACAAGTCCCACGCCACGCAGGCCAGATGACACACCTCTTGCGGGATCCAATCCGCAAACACCTCTAAAAGTACCAGTCAAAATGACAGACTGATATCTCGCTTCCGTCCGCCTCGCAGGACTTGGCAACAAGAGAAACGGAAAGCCTTTCTAATCACTCCAGATAGAAACCAGCAATTCTATCAAGCTACTTCACAAATGCCCGAAGGCGAAAAACGTAACAGTGAAACTTAACAATCGGGTACATTAGTGAGGCGAACCCCACGGTACCAAGCATAAGAGAACCCGCTACCGACCAGAATCAAACTTCACACCGAGACCCTGCTCGAAGTTACTAACTCTGTGTGAGATCGGGCCACCAAACCGACTCTAGAGTCTTCGCTCCGGAGAAGAGCCCCAGCGATCCGTTCGTTTCATGGTAGCAAAGACCCGAAGTCCCATATAAAAAACGAGAAGAATTCCTTTAATTAAGACAATCCATCCCTTGCACGAGACTCGGTCGATTAAGGGATATGCGAAATGCCTAGGTCTACGGGTACCTTAAGTGAGGCGGACCCCACGGTACCAAACATGAGAGAACCCGCAACTGTTGCAGTAGCAAACGGGTACCTTAAGTGAGGCGAGCCCCACGGTACCAAACAATAGACAACCCGCTACTGTTACAGTAGCAAACGGGCTCCTTTGTGAGATGGAGGACTCATGGAGCCAAACAATAGAAAACCCGCTACCGTACAGATTTGAACCACGCCGAGACACCACTCCAGAATTTGAATTGTGCAAACAAACTTTTGATACCGCCATTCCGAAGATGGAGCCCCAGCGATTCAATCGCATCATGGTAGCAACGCCCGAAGGCAATAAAAACCGCTACCCCACAGAGTTAGATTTCGCCCCGAGACAGAATATAGGACTTACGAGATCCGTTAGCAGTGGGGACCCAATCCACCTGAGAATACTCCACCTAGGGAAACCGCCCCAGCGATCCATCCGGCTCATGGTAGCAAAATAAATCCTTTATATGTAAATCCTTGCCCGCCTCCCCAACGAGGCTCGGTCGAAGGAGGAGGCTATGATCAGAGGCAATGGGCCAGCATAAGTCCACTCAGGGGTCACCACTTTCTGAGTATCGTATCACTAGACATCGGCAGCTATCAATCCGAGAACGAATCTTCCCCCGAAGAGGATTCGAACTCCGGGTACCCTCCACGTACCTTGAAGACGGTTACCTTATTGTGTTTGAGGCCGACTGCGATTTCAGCCCTTAAGTGATTACTCGTCTACTGAGGTGTCTTCGACCCAAAGACCCTCAAGCTTTCACCACCGCCAGGAGCAATCACAGCCAGTCCCACGCACGGTAACAAGCTTATGAAAACCCGAGAAACGGACCCCCAAGGAGATCCGAGACTCCGACAGTGAGGCCAAGTCCCTCACTGCCCGTACCATTCAGTTAGGGTTCAGGGGTCCTCTCCTACGCCGGAAACCGGTGGAGTGTACCCAGCCCATAGTATCTAGCGCCCCGAGAAGGCATGGTACGTTAGGCAAGAGCTAAGCTAGGCCTGGCAAGAGCCAAACGTGTATTGCGCATCATCTTGCCCGAAACCGCTTCCACCAAGCGAACTTGGCTGCGGCTTCGCTAGATGGGGGATTATGACAGTAGGGGGCAGTGGCGGTTTTCCGCACAGGCGTTAGAGGCGGTCGCCTCGTGCTTCGAGAATCTAGGGGGCCTCAAAATCTACGCAACATACATCGCAGTGCTAAGCCGGTGTCGAATTTACGATATTGCAGCCTTAAGTCAATTCACAGAAAAGATTCTCCCTCTTCTCTTTAAAAAAATAAAGGAGTGAAAACAGTAGAACGAAGCCAGGGTCGAAATAAGCCTTGGGGATTTATTGCCGTCGAAATTCGACCACCCGCATTTACCGATCTAGAATCCCTCGAGCAACCCTCCAACTATTGGAACAGGACACCCTCTTCTGTGCAAAATCCAGCCGCAAGGACTCGTTTAGATTTTTTTATTGGTATCCGAAGCGACCGGAAAGACTGAAGGGATTGCATCCCTTTGTGTGAAAATGGTGCAGTTCTTTTAAGAGATATCTATAAGACATGCTTTTTTTGTAGTTTCATTTTACTGTTATAAAGCTGACAAACAAGGGAATTCGCCTATCTTTAAAAGAAACGGTTTTCTTGTCTGGAACTGTTACTAGGGGGAGGGGGGAAAGAAATTTTGCCCCTTGAAGAAACCAACTGGCAAAATTGAAAAGGCGACCCTCAAGCTTTTCTTAAAGTGTTTTGGGGGGCGTTGATATAGTCATGTTTTGAACGTTTTAGTTGAGGGTCATCAGTCTTATTGGTCTTTCTTCCGTGGAAAATAATTGGGAGAGAAAAGTTGTGCCTCTCTGTCTTCTTTCTTTCTCAGAGAGACCTTAGAGTGTCTTGAGATGGAAGTGGTCAAAAGATCCATGTTCGACTACCAAATATGAAAGCAATATCAACACAAAAGCAGGCGAGTACCTACATTTCTATTTATAACTTAAAAATTGAAAGAATAAAAATATAATTTTGTATGTAATTCCAGATAGTTTTGTAGATGTTAACCACTCGTATGCCGCGTTGGTTGAAAAGTAACTACAATAATGAGAATAGAAAAATAATTCTGTTATAAAACATTAAAAGATTTATCTGATTCGCAGCGATCAAAATGCAAAAATGTATTAAATTTCAGTGTGAATACTGCTATTTATTTAAACACTAAATAATTTTTTTCGGTGTATGCTTATTATCACTGAAACTCGTTTCGGAATTGCCACGATATATCATCAGTATTACACGACATTATTATGCAATTATAAAGTGATGATTTCAATTCATAATTAGGGAAAATAGCCTTTTTTTTAGTTCTTCTTAATTCTTTTTCTTACCAAAGGTAAAAATGAATACTGTAACCTAAAAGCCCTCTTTAGCGCATTTCGTAATTCGCTAAGAAATTTTAATTCAGACGTTCAAGTCAAAAGAATGATTATATATATTTTTTTAAAGATAAAAGATTTTTGAAGAGAAAAGTAAGAATTTTCAATTTTTTTTTAGTAAGAAAGAAACTTTAAGAAATTAAATATTTTATATTCCATTGCATCTCGAATCTTCTATACTGCTTATGCCAATTCGAATCTCTTTAACATAAAATTATTGAAATTGATTTAATTGCCGAACTTCTACACAAGATTTGTATGCCTTTGTTGTGTGCTATGGCTATTGATTCAGAATATGTTTTACTGCATTTCATTGGGAATCTCTTTAATTTATTTCAAATCATTTCATGCATAGTTTTATTTCTAAATGCATTTAAATCTTGAGGAAGTAAATGATTTCGTAAATTATGTTTTTAAATAAAGTTGATTTTTAAATTATAAAAAAGTTAAAGCACTTGTATACACATGTATAAAATTTGTCTTAAGCTAAGTTATGTTTGCTCGCTATTATAACCGGTATCTTATGATTCATTATTATAATAAATACGCTAATTTATATTGTATTAATTTTTATTATAAATATAGTAAATCATCAAGAAACAAAATAAAAAATTATTAAGAAATAAAGATTGAACAAAGTAAAACGGATTAAAGAATCCACCAGATGAACTTTCTCAAGGCGTCACTCAACCTGAGTGGATTCAAAATAAAAGACAACAGGAATGCTTTTCTGCTTTGCGCAAAGAAGCACTACCTATAACAATATTCTAAATGTCTTTCAATTTTTTTTTTGACGGCAAATTAGAAGAAAAGGCATTTGAAACTTGCGTAACAAACTTAACTACAAAATATTCTGATTATATCAAAGCACATTATTTCAAGGACGAAGTGAAACATTTTATTAAATACACAAAAAATGAAAAAGTAACAATTCCAATGGATATGTACAAATTGATTAAAGATGGTCTACAATCAACATTTCCCAACGTGGAAAAAATTTTAACATTTTTTCTAACTCTACCAATTTGTAACGCAAGCGGAGAGAAATCGTTTTCAGTTCTGAAACGTGTCAAGAACTATTTGCGGAATAGTATGAGCCAATCGCATTTAAATGAACTATCGCTTTTATTTATTGAAAATGATGTAGTACAGGAATTTGATTATGAAAAAATATAGACAAATTCTCAAAATTAAAAGCAAGAAAAGTGACTTCTTAGTAATTTTATATCTTTCCGCACCTGTTTCTGTGTTCATAAAATTTTACTCCGAATTTCAAATGTAGCATTTCATTGCTGCTACTTATATATCTGTATATAATATTTATTTTTGTATCTCCTTCTAAAGTTTAATTTCATTTTTTGTTACCCTTTAGCACTGAAATTTGTTTTATTACCATTGAAGAATGTTTATTTAATTATATTTTTTATACCAGAAAACGTGTGAATAAACTGAATTAGTAAACAAATTTTTCATGGTACACTGTTGATTAGTCATATTATACATAAAACATATTACTTTGCTTTAGAATTCCCATTCTCATTTTTTTAAAGAACAGAACAGTTTAAAAGAAAGGAACAGTAATAATAATAATAATAATAATAATGATTTACTTTGTAGAGCTTAAAAAACTATATAATATTTTTTTTGAATAATTATCTTAATTTACCTTAAAATACTGTTTTTAAAATTTTTCGGGAGAGTAATTCTATAGTTTCCCTCTTTTTTGCCTGTATTGTTATTAGAATATACCATTCTATTCTTTGGGACAAAAGAGTCGACACTGCTTATTCCAGCTCCAAACTTAGATGGCTATAAAATGGTTCTCAGTTTATGGTAAAATTCATTATATTTCATAAAGATAAATTGATAATTTATGAGCTCATTTACCATTTCATACATGAATAAGTTACCTTTATTAAATTTAAGTGAAAAAAAAACTATATTTATTAAAAACAATTTTGAAATTTGGTTCCTGTTTAATATAAAATTTGAATACTTGGATACTGCGATGTCCTACCCACTAGATAGAATCAAAGACCGAAAGATATCACTGTCACTTAATTATTTTAAATTTCAAACCAAAAAATCTCTGTTTTGAATAAAAAAGGATTTCTTTATTTATTTAAAATCATATATATATATAAGAAGCAAAAAATAATAGAAAAATATTATATATAAATTATTAAATATTAATTATATAAATTATTAAAAATATTAAATTATATAAATTATTGGGGGGCCTCAAAATAATTTTTCGCCTGTGGCCTCATATCGTCAAAATCCGCCACTGGTAGGGGGTACGCGAAAATGAAAAGACTAATCAAGGGGTACGTTAGGGATAAAAGGTTGAGAACCCCTGGTCTAGGAGATGCCATTAAAAATCAGATGTTTTTTTTTAAAACAGAGACAAAGATAATTATCTCTTTGTGCTATCTTTGCATCAAGCTTGTTTTGCGAACTTACAGCAAGCTTGTATTGCAAGGAGGTGGCGCTATTTGTCACGGTGAACTTGTGGCAAACGCGTTTTGTAAGCGAGGGTGGCTCTAGTTGTCACGGCGAACTTGCCACAAGTTCGTTTCAAGCTTGACGCGTCAAATTTGCAATGACAAGGTAATATCAAGTCAAAATCAAACTTGCTGCAAACTTACGTGCTATCTGGGAAGTTGCTCTATATATCTGGCTCTGAAGTTGTAACGGAAAAATTACGCTACCTTTCGCGCATGCGCAGCAAAAAATGATTTACTACAAGTATTCATACTTTCTTTAATATTCAAATTATTTAAATCAAATTTTGATACAATGCTTCTCTTACATATTGTCAAATATTCTGTAAGTTTCGTACAATTTGGTTAAAAACTCTGCATGTTATAAGCAAAAAACAGGTGGGAAAATTCGAAATTTTTTAAGAAAACCTTTATATCTTCCCAAATATTTGAGCTGAGTTTACAAAAATTCCAGTGAATATTATTCACATTAAACATTACCATTTCTGAACGTTTCATCTTGTTATGAGTATTCTGTGAAGCGGGGTGGGCCAAAAACGTTTTTGTCTTCAACAATTTGTAGACGGTCCCCATAAATGTCCTTGTAAAATG